>OY804580.1:15960561-16501969 GCA_963680875.1 Bathymodiolus brooksi
TAGTGGGGCTTTCCTTTTGTTGCAAAAATCACAACCGGCAATGTATTTGCGGACATCCGATTGTAGACCAGGCCAGTAATATTTCTGTCGAATCTTTTCCAGAGTCTTTCGTACTCCCAAGTGTGCAGACGTTTTACTGTCATGACATTGAAATAGCACATTCCTTCTCTCAGCAAAAGGCACAATTGCTTGTAAACGGTTCTTAGATGTGTCTGTTGTCTCAAACCTTCTGTACAGTATTCCATCTATCACCTCGAGCCTATCCCATTGCGACCATACACATCTGGTTGCCACACTTCTTCCAGATATTTCCGGGAATGAAGGCTTTTTGTGGTCAATAAAAGCCCTTTTAATGAACTGTATACTTTTGTCACTATCCTGTAATTCTTTAAGCGATAGCTGTTCGTCATTTGAAAGATCATTTGAATACCCATCGGTGCTAATCTTTCGCACCATAGCAGTTTAATCACTAATGTTATTCTTCCAATTACTGCAATATCCACACTGTTTGCATGGGACACGGCTCAATGCGTCGGCATTAGAATGCTTGTTTCCAGGCCTGTGGATAATTTCCATATCATATTCACTCAAGACCTCTAGCCATCGAGCAAGTTGTCCTTCTGGATTTTTGAACTGCATCAACCAACGAAGAGAACCGTGATCAGTACGGACTGTGAATTTTCTACCATAAAGATAGTGCTTGAAATGCTTAACGAAATTGACAACGGCTAACAGCTCTTTCCTTGTCACACAGTACTGCCTTTCTGATTTGTTTAATGTTCGACTTGCATATCCAATTACAACTTCTTTACCGTCCTTATCAATTTGAGATAGTACGGCACCGATCGCTTCATTACTGGCATCAGTGTCTAAAATGAAGTCACGGGAAAAGTCAGGGTGAGTAAGAATTGGTGCATTAGTGAGGCGTTGTTTTAAAAACTCAAATGCATCCTGACATTCCAGTGTCCATACAAAAGCCCTACCTTTCTCGGTCAGACGATGTAGACATTTTGCTTTAGCAGAAAAGTCTTTGATGTAGCGACGGTAGTAACCACAGAGACCTAGGAATGAACGAAGCTCAGTAACACTTGTAGGGGTTGGCCAGTTTTTTATCACTTCTATTTTAGACGGATCAGTAGCAACACCTGTCTCTGAAATAACATGCCCCAAAAACTGAACTGCTTTTGAACATAGGCAGCACTTTTTCGCTTTCAGTTTTAGCCCGGCATTTTGAATGCGCGCAACCACTATTTCTAAATTTCCAATCATGTCACTGAATGTTTTCCCCATAACGATTATATCGTCCAAATAGATTAAACATATATGCCATTGTAGACCAGCCAGCACTGTTTCCATCAGTCTTTCGAATGTGCCAGGTGTACAACAGAGGCCAAATGGCATGGTCTTAAATTGGAATAATCCACGTCTAGTTGCAAAAGCGGTCTTGTGTCGATCCTCAGGGCTTAATTCTACTTGCCAGTACCCATAGCAAAGATCTAGTGTAGAGAACCATGCATTTCCTGATAACTGCTCTAACGAATCATCGATTCGAGGCAAAGGGTATGCGTCCTTAACAGTAACTTTGTTAAGACGCCTATAATCGACACAAAATCTAAAGGAGCCATCCTCCTTCTTTACTAACACAACTCCCGATGCCCAAGGACTATTTGACGGCTCTATCACATCTTTCTCTAGCATTTCGTCAATGTGTTTATCAATTTCGTGTCTGAGGTGTACTGGTGTACGTCTAGGTGGTTCTTTGAATGCGGGTGCATTGCCGGTATTTATTTTGTGTTTCACATTACTAGTTCGACCTAAATCTTTGTCGGTCTCGGCAAACGAATCCTTGTATTTGATAAGTAACTTACGCAGTTGCTGCCTTTGGTTTTCATTTAGATCGCCACTTGACCTATCAAAAAGATCTTGTAAATCTTGCCTTAGTATGTATTTTTCACTGTCGTTGTTGTGATTGTGTTCAGTAGATGAAACACTTTGTATCCTATGTATTTTCCCTATACTAGTCCCTTTATGAACCAATCGTACCTCAGGTTTCACATTCATAAGTCTAACAGGCACTATGTCACTTGTATTCACTACTGCTAGAGCAGTTAATGGGAAACTGTTTCAAGTTTTTCTTCAATAGGTTCAATTATCCCCTCGAAAGATTTCACTTTCCCTCCTTTTGGTACACAAACGACTCCTGGAATTATCATCTCGTTCATAGGCGGAATACTCACAGTCTCACTAGCAACAACTCGATAGCACCCTAATGGACCTTCAAAATGAACATTGAATGACTTTTTGCCAACCACTAAACGTTTCGATACTATATCAATGATACAATCATTCTCTTTGACAAAATCAAGTCCGATTATTCCATCAGCGTGCACATTGGCTACAACGGTTTTTATCTGAAAAGAATTTTCACATATCTCAAATATGAACTCTCCTTTCCCTTTTACAGATAAACATCCTCCGTCAGCAGATGTTATTTGTTGAGAAAATTCCTGTAAAATTGGTTTCTTTGTCAGTTTATCATAAAAACTTGTTGATACTATTGATAGAGTGGCCCCTGTGTCCACCAAGAAATTCGCACTAACCCCTCCTATGCACACATCAATATACATGCCAGCTTCGTCAATTATTGAAACATTTGGTTTTGTTGGCTTGTTTCTCCTTTGAATAACCCTTGATGAACCGTATCGGTCTGATTTATACTTATTTCCGAATTGCTGGTTTTTGAACATATTTTCTCTAGGTGGAAATTTGCAGTTTCTAAGCAAATGATCACTAGCACCACAGTTATAACAGTTTCTTTCCTTACTTTCTGGTGTATACGTAGATCTACTATTTTGTTTAAATTTACCTATTTCCTCTGTCAACTATTTTATCATATCCTGCTTGAATTCATGCCCTTTTCTAATTTCTCAATTGCGATACTATTAGCTGATAGGTTCAATTTATTTTCGTCATCTCTGTTATTAGAATCAGCTGATCGTAAGTAACCGCGTGATGTTCTATTTGATTCTTCGGCTTTGCTAAAAGCTTCTAGTTCGACCGAGAGTTTGATTGCATCATCCAAATTTCTGGGCCTTGATTGTTTCACTTTCAACCTCATATCCGAATCATGCAATGCATCTATGAATTGTTCTTTTGCAAGGGTTTCACGAACATCCCTAGGAGCCGTCGGATATGCTAAATTTGAAAGTCTTCTTAACACTTGTCCCAATTCCGGCAATGACTCAGAAGCCTTCTTTTTGCGTTCACGAAACTGAACCCTGTATAACTCCGTCAAACTAGGTGGAGCAAAACGTTCCTCAAGTGCATTAACTAAAATATCATAGCTACTCTGGTCTTCATGGGGCAAATCGCCTAGCATAGCTTGTGCCTGACCCCTTAAAGAGACAGCCAGATACAGCCCTTTCTGTTCTAAAGACCAGTTGTTAACTTTTGCTACCATATTAAAATGCGATTTATAATCGATCCAAGAATTAACACCATCATATGTTGCGGGCTTCACTTTGACACCTTGATTGCAATTTCTCATTTGATCAGAACAGTTGTCATCATGCATTGTTTCTTTCCTGGCGTGTTTGTTTGTATTGATATGTTTTAGGTGCAGTTGTGATCTGCAAGTCTCCTTTATTGGATACATTTCGCTGTGTTTCTGTTCCTTTACACTTACCTTCCATTTCAAAACTCAATTTGCCTTTATCTTTAAGAGAAAGTGTTTCTGCTATAGAAAATGATTCTATATCAGAAGACTTTGTTTTAGCAAAAGGAACTTTAGGTTTTGTACCCAGCCTAATTGTATGTCATGTGTCATCGGATGATGTGTTTGGCTTTTGTACGGCACTTGTAAACCCAGAATCACTTTTCGTTGAAATAATTTTCCATATATATTGCACTAGCTTGCGTATCTGGCTTGGGAGTCGAATGTACAAAACTCTGTCTCAAACTATTTTCTAGATGTTCTATTGCCGATGTCAAATTGCCTATTTCACTATTTATATCAGACATTTCCTATTATTAATCTACTACTTACCAGCTATAATGATAAATTTCTCTTCTCAAATCTTTTAACACTTCAACACAATAAAAAAAAATAGATTACACAATGCTAAATAACAATCACAAGTAACCAATCGTATCTCAATAATTTACAGAATATTTTCAACAATGGAATCCCACCGCTGCCACCAAATTTGTCACGTGTAAACCCTAAGCGGTCAATGGATTCGTACCGACTTAATCGGGATTCCAAATGCTAAAATACACTAATAATTCAAATGTCACATTAACACAATGCAATGTGCACAAGCAAAATGATACCACGAAAATGGCACATATATAATAGATTCGAATTGATAACTTTTATAACGTATATACACAGTATAGGATTCAGTCTTCTGAACACTATCAAATTGCACACTCAATTTGCTATTAGCAATATGACACTTCCTACACCGTCAGGAATCTGCAATTGTATATCAGAATATCACTAATCTAAACGCACACGGCAATCCAATGGAATCAATTACACAAGAAACACAAGATATACTACAATTGCTAAGTACACACTCCAACAAATATATCCGTCACTATAGTTCCATTTGCACACATGCAAATCGCACAAATAACCATAAACACTTTCCTTATACCTTGATATATTTGAATTCCGGAATTACAGAATATTAAAGAATATTCACTATCACATGGAATCACTATTTAATCCAAGGAATAATATATAACACTTACCAAGCTCTCTTAGTTAATATAAAAGATGTTGTTAGTCCAACAATGATCAACACACTGACCCTGATACCTGGATTCGGTTTCCTTATATACTCTGGGCGACGTGGACTAGTCTATTACTTATCTATGTAGGGGTGGCACACGACGATACCACAAAGTACTAAGCATTACTGTTCAAGGGATAACAGGTTATTTTCCGGTTCTCCAAAGAAAGGATGAACATACTGTTTAGGAAACAATAACTTTCGTATATACAAATAAAATCTTCTATCCCCACAACATAAATACCCCTGAACGGTAAAGTGGACTGCCTTTTAGTAAAGTAATCTTTTGCGTGAAAATAAACATGATGAAGGTAGGAATCAATCAAAACAGAACATTTTATAATCTTTCTCGTATGAATACAAGTATCCATAGGCATTTTCGTCACAGCATTAAATATTTTCCAATATATTCCCCCTGAAGAGAAACATAGTCGTTCAGGTGTAGTGAAGACATTTCAAAATGGAATTAATTTCAAAAGTTTAATTTATAGTTATCATATAAATATAGATTCTCCTTTCGTGGCCCGTGGGTTACGATATTTCTCCACTCAAGAGAGTTAAATTTAAAATTTTAACCACAAGCCGTTGAGCGAGTGGATAAAATTTTTAAATTAAATCTCGAGAGTGGAGAAATATTGTAACCCACATGGGCAACTGAAGGATAATTTGTTTCTCCCATTATTCAACACGAACTTTATTTCAAAATTTGAAATTAATGCGTTTGAAATTAATGTGGGGAAAGGCACGAGACATTTTAATCCTCTAGAGGAATACAAATTTTTCCACCACTGGTTCAGCGGGGTTAAAACGCCGTAATAATGGGAGAATGACTATTTACACTTATAATTCAATAATTGTACAGAGATATTTAACAATAGTCTCCTATTAGGTGTTGCTAAATGGTCTCTAAAATCATAAAATCTCTGCGGATTTTTGAGATCTCATTGTCTTTATATATTGTCAAAATTTGAGTATGGAATTATGCAATTGATTTTAATGATAAGCAGAAATAGCTGTTTCATTAAAGGTATAAAACACAGTAGCATATTACATTCTAAAATATCATTATCAGTGAATGTACATTGAGATTTATCAGGTTCAAAGACATTTAAATAATCTTTTGACTTTGAGTATACCTGATGAAGATTTGTTCTAGAAACGTGACATGCGCACTAAGTTCGATAATTACTATCTTAAATTTGAGTGTATCTGATGTAGATTTGCTCCAGAAAGGTGTCACGTCACTAAATTTGATAACTACGATTTTAACTTTGAGTGTACCTGATGTAGATTTCTTCAAGAAACGTGTCATGCGCATTAAATTCGATAACTACGATTTGAATCTTTTTTTGCAAAGATGAAACTCCGACATAGCAAAAACGTGAATTCAGATTGGTTATTAGCTCTAAAATATCCAGTAATTGCACTAACAACTCTACAATAATAAGACATTGAATTCAATTTGTTTAATTCAATATTTATTGAATACGCCAACCAGCAACTGATGACCGTGCGATATGTTGACTAAAGACACTTCCATGTGGTGCATAGGTTGAACTGGTTCTAACAAATAGAACGTCTCCAGTGTTGAGGGAAACAACTATAGTTATTGAGCTAGAATGATAATCATAACTATATTGCGCATCGACGAAAAATGTACCTTCAATGTCTGCATTTTTTATTATATCATACGATGCGTACGCCCCCGTACCTTTCATTGTAACGCTACTTGTAAACACATATACACCACTGATTGGAGCTGTGAAAAGTCCAGAGTATTTGTTATATCCATTACCGGTGTTTGTCTTCACGGCATCAAATACTAACGTATGGTGTTTACTTGGGTAATTTTCATCTGAACTCATGTAAGCGTAGAACGCTATGGGTTGGCTTGCCACACGTCGAAATAGTCGATTTACTGAAAAATAATAGTAGAAAAGCTGTCATATGTTGGTGTTTGTTTTCTTTATTTAATAATGAAATCAACCTCAAGATTGATTTACTTGACTATATTCGATTTTTTAAGATAGGTTCAGTTGCATGCATGATATTTCTTCGGGTATCCATCTGCATGTATCTTATTTCTTAAGATATCTAAAGAAAAAACAATTGAACTTTGCATTTTGAAAATGATAAGAACTAAATAAATGTGTTGACATAATGCATAAAGAAAACTTTATAGCGAGCATCGCAAGATGCGAGCTAAGCAGCAACATGTGTTTAAGGAGATGAATCAATATATGATCAATACCAACCGGAAATGGATTCTAAGTTTCGGCATATAATGGACAATCGGAGTGAAGTACAGGAAATTAGAATGGACAATCGGAATGAAGTACAGGAAATAACCTTCTAATTTGTATAAAAAATAACTATCCAGTTTAAAAATAACAAACAAAAATTAGAAAGGAAACGTACAGCTTCTTTACATGAAACCATTAATTTATTTAAAAAATAGACAATCGATAGACCTTCTTGTTTCCCCCCTAAAGAACGATCGGCCCTAAAAAGAAGTCGTCCCCGATATATCTCGGCCCTAACAAAAAGTCGTCCCCGATATATCTCGGCCCAAAAAATCTCCTTTGCATTAGAATTAACTGGGTAAGTCGAATTGAAAAACAAAGAAAAATAATCAAGAATAATGAAGAAAAGAATCCAAAACTACTATTTGTACATGTACATGCCTATGCGTAGATGCGATGCTCACCTGTAGGCTGTGCCTAATCCATATTAAAAACGGTAAAGAAAAACATATTCCACATAGCGGTTGAAAAAATAGAAAACAATCTCAGTGCAAAAATAAACCAGAAAAAAATGTCTGACCTCATCTTCAACAGGTTAAAGTGGTTCCGTATTTGTCACCTCTTTATTGGAAATCAAGAGAACTAAAAACACTCCTGACTATTGTGATAATTCAATAATATTTCAGAAAGATTACTCAACAGTACAAACATCATTACATGCAAATCGTTGTGTCTACAGACAGACGACATTAACGACAGTTACGACGACGAAGTCAATGGCAACCGACGTTGTTTAAAACTAGATTTGTAGGATTATAATGATGAATTACATCCTCTATCTAAGATATAATTAATGTAAGTTACTTAAAACCACAACATGGTGTTGTACTGTTGTAGTAGTATGGATGTATACATTTATAACATTAATCTATATTTTAAAATATCAACATTAACTGTAGATACCTCCTTGAATCCCGGGATCATCTCCCTCTGTTCTAATATGAAATGATTTCTCCTTCGTTTCATCTTCCGGTGGTATCAGTTTGTTGTCAGGTTCAACCAGTTTTATTCTCATTATGATTTTTCTTAATTTCGTAACACTCTTTTCCACGTCTTGTATTTTAGGTTCCAATTTTAAAACTTTGTCTTTCAAATCCTTAATTTCAATGTTCTGTATTTTCAACTGATCTTCTAAACTGGATATGCGAATTTCTTGCTTTGCCATGTTTTCTTCCATAGCTGCCATTTACTGTTTGAAATCAAATAACTCATTTTCTCCTATTGTCGATTGACCAGTACCGAACCCTATGCCACAGGTAAATAAGAAACCCACAGCCACTAAATTCAAGTCCATATTTAGTATTTCGTGTCAATCCTTCAGTAGATTGTTATCCTTGTCAAAAAAATAGAACAGGAAATTCACTATGAAATAACAGATTCCTTATCTTGGACATGAAGTTGTAGAATGTTATATTTGCACGTTAGATAAGAGGTGTGTTATGTACTGATTTGTATATGTGTTTTATGGTAACTACTTATGTATGTTAAACAATGCACTGTGTAAGAGGTTTGGTTTGGTTTATGGTGCTTAACGCCACTTTCAACAATATTTCAGCTATATCGTGTTTGTCAACTTTATTGGTGGAGGGAAACGGAGGACCCGGGGAAAGCCACCAACTTGTCGCAAGTCTCTGACAAACTTTATCACTTAATGTTGTATTCAGTACACCTCTCCATGAGCAGGATTCAAACTCACGACTTTGGTGGTGGTAGGTACTGATTTCACAGGTAGTTGTAAATCCAACTACATGTTGTACTATGCGATCACGACCACGAGGACCCCTCACTATTTAAGAGACGAATTATATTAAGCTAAAATAAACATGAAGAGTGGGATATTTCGAGATATCAGATGTCAATTAATTTCAATTAATTATGAAAAGAAAGTTTACACAGTAATGGTTAACAATTTCACCAATATCAACAAAACGAAAAATCACATCACCTAATTAGCTCATGGAACATATAAAAAGACCACGACATATAACGTTGGAAGTCCTGTTCCCTGCATGGGACAGCCACAAAAATGTGGCACGTTTTAACTGGTTAATGGGATCCTAAATCTCCCCTCTTGATACCAGAAACGTGCCGGTATGACAACTACATATTATCTTTAACGTACTTTAGATTGATCTTGATCTGTTTGTGCAATGAATGAAAGAAAAGTAGAAGATACCAAGGCGATGTAAAAACAAAATCGTAAATCAATTTTGAAAGACAAATATATATGCATGTGGCCACAAAGTAGCAAAAAAACAAAAATTGCAAAGCCAAACAATTAAATAGTCTTTGAGAGCAAAGAAAACCAAAGTGTCTAAACAGGATAGCGAAAATCAGCTAACATTACCTATATGCTTTCTATGCTGGAGGGAGATTACCATTAATTTTGATAAAATGACCATATTCATTAAATATGAATTTCAAACATGACTATATCTAATAAACCATGTTATTTCCGAATCAATTATTACTGGGTGGACGATGCCCCCGGGGAGTAATAGTAAGTAAGAATATATGTTGGTTAATGTTGGGTTGTGACAATAGAACACATTACAGTGGTTTCCATATGGTTTATCTTTAAAGTAATCAATAAAGCAAAATCCAGTCAAATTCAAAACTTAATCTAAACACATGCCTCTCCTCCATGACAAATGTGTTATTGTCTCCGCCGACAAGCCCCCTAACAATATTGTTTTTGTGTGTAAATTATATTACGTAGATTGCTTGACAAAGGAATTAAGTATTGACAATTCACTTGGAAACCCTACATATACCCCGACGACACTTACGAAAGAGGAAATCCTGTACTGTTATAGGTCTGTTTTATGATCCTTCGGAATTTCAACCAAAGATAAAGAACTGGATCTACCATCACTCTACTGGAATCCTAAATTACACAAGTGTCCTCTCAAACAGGACTATATTACTACTCGAGGGGTTGTGTGAATTAGATGGGATTCTGAAGAACTCTAAAGATATGTTAGAGTACATACAATCTAGGTTCCTCTCCTGCAATAGCATTAAAACAATTGACTTCTCTACCCTCTACACAACTATTCCTCACTCTTAAGCTGAAGGACAAATTAAGGGAGTTGGACCAACTGTGTTTCATGAATAAAGAATGGCCAACGTATATGCAAATACCTTGTGCTAGGAAGGGACAGATCTTATTTTGTAAAAATAACCAAAACAAACACTCTAATTCTACCAAATAGTTCTCTGAAACTGATATCATCAACATGCTCGAGTTTTTGACTGAAAACATATTTGCTATGCTTGGTGGACGTGTTTTTCAAGAGAGTCGATATACCTGAAGGTACAAATTGTGCTCCTCTTCTCGCTGACTTATTCCTTCATTCCAATGAGGAATACTTCATACAGGGACTTCTCAAGGAAAACGAAAGGAAGCTAGCCCGATCCTGTAATGTCACGTTCCGCTATATAGATATGTCCTTTCACTAAATAATTCTAGGTTTGGTGATTTCGTTGATCGTATCTATCCCATTGAGCTTGAAAAAAGGATACCACAGATACAGATAGATCTGCTTCATACCTTGACCTACACCTCGAAATTGACAGTGAATGGCGGTTAAGAACGAAACCATGACTTAGTTGACCGTTATGGAATATCTGTGTCACAAATGACCACGGATATGTTCCACTTGTCATAAACACTTCACGGTGCTTTCCTCATTCATGACTTATCACCGGATTTGTAACTAGATTAACACAACGAGTGTCACTAGTGGAGCATGAACTGCCTACCCTTCCGGAGCACCTGATTACACCCCCGGTTTTTTCAATAGTGGGGTTCGTGTTACTCGATCTTTAGTTTTATATGTATGTTTTGTAGATCGTTGTTTGTCCTTTCGTACTTTTTCTTTTGACCATTGTGTTGTCTGTTCTTCGATTTACGTGTTCTGATTACCCCTTTGGTATTTTCAAACTCTTCTTATCAATGATAACCAAGTAAACTCATGAACTTATATAATAGATGTATACTATCATTGATTTGATTTGCCATGATGGATTTCTACAAGCAATATCGTATCGAATACAAACCCCGAGTTTCAATATGCGATGCAAAATTCATTTTAGGAAAACGTATTAACGAGTGTGTTTATCGAACAGTGTTTAACGTCAGCATAGCGTCTTATAGTAACACACAGATCTCCACAATTTGGGCTTTTTGACATTGCAGGATAAACACAATATATATCAGAATATACAAAATTGATTAGCACTCGCTGCGAAACAGAACAGAAAAGATCGCCAAGGGTTCCCTTTTGTATCTGTTTCTCAGGCTCGTACAAATAAATTATATATTTTCTGACAATGTACGTATATTGGCTATATATCACACTGTTTCTGCTGAATCACATATAGTCACATGACCGTAGACAATTGTTGATGTGCTCAGTAACAACAGCTCTCCACTGTGAGACAAAAATATTGCTTATCACAGACAACCTCTGTTTTGTTACAACGGAGATGTGACATTGATATTGTCATCCTCGCAAACCTCTCAGATTTGTTTCATTTGTACTAACAACGTATGTATATTGTGTTTATCTTGCAATGTCAACTAAATCAAAAACAACTGCCAAATTTACTGCAAAGAGTGGAAACAAACGTCGTCACAATCATATTCAACTATGTCCTCGTTCATGCTCGCGCTAAACTGATAACATTATCAATGCTCGTTCTACATGAATATACTAGGTGATTCAATGATAATTTTCTTACACTTGCATCTGTCTGTTTATTCTGCATGACCATCTATGAAGGTTGACATCAATGATCATTAACATGAGAAGTGATTTCCCCTCGATATCAATCCCTCGGGAAAACAACCATTCCCATGTTGACAATTACTGATGTAAATCTTCTAAGAGAGTCATAATTGTATAATATTATATATTGAATTTACACGCAAAACACTACACAGACTAATGATTGGGCAACACGAGCGCCACTAAAGCCAAATCGTGATAGCATCTTTTTCGTGTTTTTTTAAACGTCCCCGTATGAAACCTGAGTCATACGAATAAAGGAAAAAGTCGACGAGAAGAGGAGCACTGTAAAATAACATGACATTGAAGTTAGTTCTAAACTGTTAAATAACAAGGTTATTAATGTAAATTTATTGAATAAGCCAACCAGCTACTGATGACCGATGGTTGACATTGCTAATGACATTTCCATGTGGTGTAAAGGTTGAACTGGTTCTAATAAATACAACATCTCCCACCTGTAAGGAAACTATGACAGTCATTGAAGTAGAACGATCTTCATCACTTACATTAGCATCAACGAAAAATGTCCCTTCGATTTCTGCATTTTTTATGATTTCATACGATGCATACGATCCGGTACCAGCCATTGCAATGCTACATGTTAAGGCATATAAACCACTGACAGGGGCAGTAAACAGTCCGGAAAATTTGTTATATCCATTACCGGCATTTGTTTTCACGACGTCAAATATTAATGTATGGTGTTTGCCTGGATTGACTTCATTAGAACTCATGTAAGCGTAGAATGCTATGGGTTGACTTGCATCAGGGAGTCTATTGAGTAGTCGATTTTCTTAAATTTAAAAGCAAACAAACTGTCATATGTTGGTATTAGTTTTATACATTGTATTTTAATAATGATATCAAAATCAAGCTCGATTCAGTTGATTATGATCGATTTTTCGATAAAGTGTTTTATTTGAAAAAAAAAACCTCCATCAAACAAACTACCGTTTTTTACTACAATTTTCTTTATTGAAATTTTGTTTACAGATGTTAATTTGATGACCGTATTCGACTGTACATATTTTCCATTTCACATTTTTATGTTTATTTATTCATTTAGATCGATTCTTATTTTGCAAGAAATTTATCTAAGTTTATATTCTCATATTGAGCAATGTTTTTTTTTCATTTTTGAAAACAACGATTTAATTCTCCTTGATAATAGTTGAAATTTCGTAAGTGTAAAACAATATATCACTAGGACAAAACCTTTAAAAATGCATATAGAGAGCAACTGAGTTAAATTTTGGAAATTTAAATGTTCTATAACAGGGTTAGGGTTATGGTTAGGAACGGATCGTGACATTTTGGGGTCCCTAGCCTAATTAACTTACCCCCCCCCCCCTCAGACGGAGCCACACTCTAACTCACCCGCACCAGTCTTGAATATTTACATAGCTTGAAGTAAATTTATTACACTTTTTTAAAATAAACTAGAATAGCACAAGCTTGATGCCCCCAAACTTAAGGGACCATAGGCTGCAACATATAGTGGCCTATATGATTATCCATCCCTGGTTATGTTGTTTAACGCCACTTTTACCAATATTTCAGTTATTTCGTGGAGGTCACTTTTATTGGTGGAGATCGGAGTACCCGGAGTAAACCATCGACCTGTCGCAAGTCACTGACAAACATGCCCATGAGCGCGATTCGAACTCACAACTTTAGTGGTGATAGTCATCGATTGCAAAGGTAGTTGAAAATCCAACTACCATACGATCACGACCACGACAGCTTCTGTTCTACAACAGATATACAACAAATGTAGAATATTTTATTTGACCGATAATGTTAAGTAGCATTATATAATAAAAATACTAGAAAATTTTTGTCATGGTTGTTTGTTTCAATCGAGAAAGAAAATATTTTGCGTCGATTTTACTTCGATTCCTACCAAATGAAAATTGAGATTAGGTCAAAAAAGAAATGAAAAACTAACCACACCTCCAGAACCGTTTCGAAATCTATTGGGGGAATTGTAGAAACAGAAACAAAAATTAATACCCCTAACATACATATTCATGACTTCTCACCATCCTGGTTTGTTATGGGTATTTCAATGAAAAGTGTCGGTATTAAACTAATTCTATGTTTTCAATCTCACTTATTAGTGAGATAATGTGGTCATGCAAGTTATATAAAAAAAACATTGAAACAAAGGTCAACTCTCAACCAAAATCAGTATGAATAGTGTATCCTTTTTCAA
Source organism: Bathymodiolus brooksi (assembly GCA_963680875.1). Lineage (NCBI taxonomy): Eukaryota > Metazoa > Mollusca > Bivalvia > Mytilida > Modiolidae > Bathymodiolus > Bathymodiolus brooksi. The sequence goes on from OY804580.1 coordinate 15,974,675, forward strand.
AGTATTTTCAAAAGCAATATTTCATTTTCAATTGAAACAATTCATGGTGCTACCTTTTTTTGTATTAAGCAAAATACTATTAATCATTTTGTGAAAAGAGAGTAAAAAGTGCGTGTCAACACTCTCATGACGTTGAAAATCTAGCTCCTGGCTTGAGACAGGCACATAAATGTAGCGGGTTTAAACCGTTAAATGGGATCCCAACCCGTAGTATGGATGTACACATTTACAACATAAATATATATTTTAAAGCGTCAAAATTAGCTATTAATACCTCTTTGAATGCCGGGACTATTTCCCTCTTTTCTAATATGTAATGATTTCTCCTTCGCTTCATCCCCTGATGGTATCAGTTTGTTTTCAGGTTCAATCGGTTTTATTCTCATTATTATCCTTTTTAAGCTCGTAACACTCTCTTCCACGTCTTGTAATTTAGGTCCAAATGTCACAACTTTGTCTTTCAAATCCTTTATTTCAATGTCCTGTATTTTCAACTGATTTTCTAAGCTTGATATGCGAAATTAGCTGCCATTTTCTGTTTGAAATCAAATAACTCATTTTCTCCTATTGTCGATTGACCATTACCAAACACTAAGCCACAGGTAAATAGGAAAACCACAGCCACTAAATTCAAGACCATATTTAGTATTTCGTGTCAATCCTTCAGTAGATTTTTATCATTATCAAAAAAATAGAACAGGATATTAACTATCAAATAACAGATTCCTTATCTTGGACATGAAGTCGTAGAATGTTATATTTGCACGTTAGATAGAGGTACATTGTGTACTATATTTGTATATGTGTTTGATGATAAATATATGTGTATATTAAATAATAATATATTTAAGAGACAAGTCATATTAAGTTGAAATAAATTTGAGAAGGGATATTTTTTTATTAGATGAAAATCAATTATGAAAATAAAGTATAAACAGCGATCGTCAACAATTTCACCAATATCAACACAACGAAAAATCAACTCTCATCTTAAAGCACTGAACACAAAAAGACAAGGACATATCCTATTGGAAATTCAGGGACAGGCAAAACATTGTGGCAGGGCTAAACTGGTAATTTAAATCCAATCCTCCCCTCTTGATACCTGGATCTCCAAACATAATACATATATAAACAACCGAAAATTCGCTTCCGCTAAAAAAAACACCACATTCTATCATTACATTATTGAGGAACTGTAAATTTCAAATATGACTTTATGTAATTATCCGGAGCACTGATGATACCCTGTGGGACTATTAGTAAATAAGAAATATATATTGATTAATGTTGGGTCGTGACAATGGAACACATTACAATCATGTCCATGTGGTTTTACTTTAATCAATTAAAAAAATCCAGTTAATCACAAATTTACTTTTAACATTTTTCTCTAATTAACTCATATAGATGTATAGGAAATTAAATTTAGAACACTGGATGTCCGTTTACATCCACACAATAAAGAGTGTTAACTAAGATTATCATCAATGAAAACACCAAACCAAAAATAACATCGGTTGTTTCACCAACAGTTTTCCACGTGACCAATTCTTTGTTATTGTCCTGGGCATTTTCAGTATTATTTATGTTTTCCGTTTGCAGATTTTCTCTTGTATTTATCCTTCTTCGATTACGACAACCTAAAATTATTTTGTAAATTAGAATCAGACTTTTCCAGCATGGTGACACCGGAAGTTCATGGTCTCTGAGATAAAATCTCAAACCAATTATTACACTTATCACAATAATGACACTTATAACAACATACCCAGTGAGTAGTAGAAAGATTGTTGGCATTCTAGGTTCAGACGTACCAGGTAGACTGTTTGACGTTATTGTCAGGAACACAACAATCGATAGAGAACTGTTATCGAGTATGCAACACGTTCTCCTGATTCAGGAGGTAGTAAAAACACAAACAAATTCAATTTTCCGAGAACACATATCGGGAGAATCAAATTTAACAGATAATGTCCAGCATTAAGCTTAAGATTAAATTTGAAAACCAATACTTCTTGTTGTTCTGCGTAGGGTTCCCATACGGCAGTATCTTTTATTTCCCAAACATTGTGTGGTACATAGCGGTTCATATTGACATGATCAGCCAAAGGCAAGATAGTTAACTTTCTTGGCAAGTAATTCCATGGTACAATCGGAAAATTACAGGTTTGTTCATCAAATGGGTATTTACTGACGTCTGCAGTACAAGAATTTCCGAAGGTATCGGCTGGGTTCCACGTGACAGATCCATTATATTGAAGACGTACTAACGTTTCATCGCTGTAAATAAAACTAAAATCATCGTACGGATTTGCTAATACGAAACTAGGTTTCCAAATGATTCCATGTGGTAATAAAATATCAGTTATATTTCCATAGTCTTCAGGATCCCATAATAATGTTTCATCAACCCATCTTATCTCAAAATAAGCTGTTAATCCAAGTTCACCAGATATTTCATCGAATTTACGTAGTTTTGATAAATAAAATGCCATGCTGATTTGTATTGATTTTGATTGATCAATTACGGGTCTGACGTAAACATATCGACTCGACGATATCATATCATATAATGACGTAGCGTTTGAATATGACCCCACAACCATATATGAATATATAATATCCGTAATTGTAATAAAAACGCAAAAACAGCACGAAATACCAGTATACGAAAACATTTTCATGTCACATTTTAACGGATTTTTCTCTTACATACTAACGTCATTTCATCTTAGACAGTTTCACTAAAATGATGTTTCAGTCCTAACGGTTAAACCAATTTAGCTATTGATATAAATAAATATTTACAATGTATTCTCCCTAAGGAGAGATAAAGTCGATCAGGTATAGTGAATACATTTCAAAATGGAGTTAATTTCAAAAGTTTAATTTATAGTTATTATATAATGACTATTTAACACTTATAATTCAATAATTGTACAGAGATATTTAACAATAGTTTCCCATTAGGTAGGGTTAAATGAGTTCGAAAATGATAATATCCCTGCGGATTTATTCGATCTGTGTTTGTCTTATTGTCTTGATATATTATTAAAATGTTAGAATGCCATTATGTAATTGATTTTAATGATAAGCAGTAATTGTTGTTTCCCTGCGAATGCAAATTAAAGTAGCGCATTCCATTTTATAATGTCATGTCCAGTAAATGTATGTTAAGATTTAATTGACAAGATTCAAAGGTATTTTATGTCATACCAATATTAGAGAACCTGTTGTTATGGAAACACATGTCATCAATGCCATGAAGAATGAAATATCAGACAATAGCGAGTTCAGTTTTTTTTTCAAATAATTCAAAGAATATTAGATCAAAATATCTGGCAATAATAAAATGGAAAAAAAATACCAGTTCCAAAATTCAATCGAAAAATAGTAGAAAGAGATAAAATGGATACCACCAACAAACAGCTCCCTTTCTTGGCTTGGTACAGGAACTTCTAGGAAAAAGTGCAGGGCTAATGATGCGGTCATGTAGACCTTTTCACATGCGAGCAAAACGCCAACCCTCGCACATAAAATATTTAATTTAGGTGTAGATATACAAAGCCAACTATAAAGCCTACGTAATTTATCATAGCCAAGTAAACTCATGAACTTATATAATAGATGTATACTATCATTGATGTGATTTGCCATAATGGATTTCTACAAAACATATCTATCGAATACAAATACTGATATTCATTATGCGATGAGAAGTCCCTTTTTTGGAAAACATATTAACGAATGTGTGATTATCGAGCAGTGTTTGACGTCAGCATAACGTCTTATAGTAATACACAGCAATCCACTATTCGGCAGTTGTTTTTGGCTTTTTGACATTGCAGGATAAACACAATACATGTGGGGAAATACCGAAAATGCGAAACAGGACAGAAAAGATCGCCAATGTTTCGCTTTTGTATGTGTTTCTCAAGCTCGTACACATAAATTATATATTTTCTGACAATGTTCGTATATTATCAATATATCACACTGTTTATGAATGATTTCTTCTGAATCACATATAGTGACATGACGGTAGAAAATTGTTGGTGTGTTCAGTAGCATCAGCACTCCACTGTTAGTCAAAGATATTGCCTACCCATGACAACCTCTGTTTTGTTGCAACGGAGAAGTGACATTGATATTGTCATCCTCGACAACCTCTCATATTTGTTTTTCCAGTTTTACTGACAATGTATATATATTGTCTTTATTAACATGAGAAATGGTTTTCCCGCGATATAATACCCTCGGGAAAAACAACCCTTCCCATGTTGACAATCATTGATGTCCATCTTCTAAGAGAGTCATAATTATATATTACTATATATTGAATTCACATACAAAACACTACACTAATGATTGGGCAACACGAACCCCACTGAAACCAGATCGTGATAGCTTCTTTTTTCGTGTTTTTTTAAACGACCCCGTATGACATCTGATACATACGAATAAAGGAAAAATTTGACGAAAAGAGGAGCATTGTAGAATAACATGATATTGAATTCAAGTTAGTTCTAAGCTGTTAAATAACAAGGTTTTTAATTAATTTATTGAATAAGCCAACCAGCGACTGATGACCAATCGTTGACATTGCTAAGGACATTTCCATGTGGTGTATAGGTTGAACTGGTTCTAACAAATAGAACATCTCCCACTTGTAACGATACTATGACAGTCATTGAACTAGAGCGATACTCATGTTCGCTTTCAGCATCAACGAAAAATGTCCCTACAATTTCTGCATTTTTTATTATAGCATACGATGCAAACGCCCCCGGACCATGCATTGAAATGCTACATGCTAGCGCATATAAACCACTGACAGGGGCAATAAACAGTCCGGAAAATTTGTTATATCCATTACCGGCATTTGTTTTCACGACGTCAAATATTAACGTATGGTGTTTGCTTGGGTTGACTTCACCAGAACTCATGTAAGCGTAGAATATTATGGGTTGCCCTGCCTCAGGGAGTCTATTGAGTAGTCGATTTTCTGAAATTTAAAACTGTTTTAACATATAAACGGTCATATTTTTGTATTATTTTATACATTGTACTTAGTAATGAAATCAAAATCAAGCTCGATCCAGTTGACTATAGTCGTTATTTATACCGTTTTCTACTTCAATTTGAAAAATTTTGTACAGAGATAAATTAGACGGCCGTATTCGACATTACATATTTTCCATTTTTATGTTTATTTATTCATGTAGATCGATTATTGTTTTGCATGAAATTTATTTTAAATTATATTTTCATATTGAACGATGTGGTTTTTTTCTTTTTTGAATAGAACGATTTAATTATCATTGATAATAGTTGAAAATTCGTAAGTGTAAAATAATGCATCATTAGGATCAAACCTATAAGTATATAGAGGGCAACTGAGTTAAATTTTGTAAATCTAAATGCTCTATAACAGGGTTATGGTTATGGTGTTTAACCCCACTTTCAACAATATTTCAGTTATATCGCGACGGTCAGTTGTATTGGTGAAGGAAACCGGAGTACCCGGAGAAAATCACCGACCTGTCGCAGGTCACTAACAAACTTATTCACGTAAAGTTGTATCACGTACACCTGGCCATGATCGAGATTCGTGATAGTCATCGATTGCACAGGTAGTTGGAAATCCAACTCCCATACGATCACGACCCTGAAACTTCTTGTTTTCAAAAGGCCCCAGCATTATTGTGATAATATCTTAGATATAAGTCAATTAAAACAAAGTATTGAACAGAAGTCTTTGTGTCTACAGACGGACAATGACAAGACAACAACGATAGTACCGTAACATGATAGGATCGAATATGTTCTACTATCGTTACTAAACCTAGAAGATTTGTTCTCCCTATCAAACATATTGTTAGCGTCAGTTCGTGTTACTCGGTTTTTTGTTTTGTGTGTATGTTTTATGGATCGTTGTTTGTCCTGTCCTTTTTCTTTTGGCCATTGTGTTCTCTGTCCTTCTTCGACTTACGGATTCTGATTACCCCTTTGGTATCTTCAAACTCATCTTACCCTAAGCAACAATTGATGTACTCAAAAGTTGCTGTATGAAAAGAATGTTTAAACAGTGATTGTCACCACTCCCACCAATATCAACAGAGAACATTCACCTCTCACAAAATAGACAACAACGTATGAAGTTGAAAATCCAGGTATTGGCTTGAGACAGGCACAAAATGTGGCGTTGTTAAACAGTTTAATGAGATCTCAATCCGTAGTTTAGATGTATGCCTTTATAACATTAATATATATATTTTTAAAACGTCAAAATTAGGTATAAATACCTCTTTGAATCCCGACACTATTTCCCTCTGTTCTAATATGAAATGATTTCTCCTTCGTATCATCTTCCGGTGGTATCACTTTGTTTTCAGATTCAACCGGCTTTATTCTCATTATGATTTTTCTTAGGCTCGCAACACTCTTTTCCACTTCTTGTATTTTAGGTCCAAATTTTAAAACTTTGTTCTTTAAGTCCTTTATTTCAATGTCCTGTATTTTCAACTGATATTCTAAACTGGATATGCGAAATTCTTGCTTTGCCATGTTTTCTTCCATAGCTGCCATTTTCTGTTTGAAATCAAATAAATCATTTTCTCCTATTGTCGATTGACCAGTACCGAACAATATGCCACAAGTAAATAAAAAAACGACAGCCACTAAATTCAAGACCATATTTAGTATTTCGTGTCAATCCTTCAGTAGATTTTTATCATTGTCAAAAAAATAGAACAGGATATTCACTATCAAATAACAGATTCCTTATCTTGGACATGAAGTTGTAGAATGTTATATTTGCACGTTAGATAAGAGGTGTGTTATGTACTGATTTGTACATGTATTTTATGGTAACTATGGTTTGGTTTATGGTGTTTAACGCCACTTTCAACAATATTTCAGTTATATCGTGGTTGTCAGCTTTATTGGTGGAGGGAAACGGTGAAAGCCACCATCCTGTCGCAAGTCTCTGACAAACTTTATCACATAATGTTGTATTCAGTACACCTCGCCATGAGCAGGATTCAAACTCATGACTTTGGTGGTGGTAGGCACTGATTGCACAGGTAGCTGTAAATCCAACTACATTTTGTACTATGCGATCACGACCACGACGACCCCTCACTATTTAAGAGACGAGTTATATTAAGTTAAAATAAACATGAAGAGTGGGATATTTCGGGATATCAGATGTCAATTAATTTCAATTAATTATGAAAACTCCATGTTAAAACTCAAAACACATGTCACCAATATCAACAAAACGAACAATCACCTCTCATCTAATTAGCTCATGGAACATATAAAAAGACTACGACATATAACGTTGGAAATTAGATTGATCTTGATCTGTTTGTACAATGAATGATAGAAAAGTAGAGGATAACAATAGATTTAAAACAAATCGTAAATCAATGTTGAAAAACAAATATATATGCATGTAGCCACAAAATAACAAACAAACAAAAAAGATTACAAAGTCAAACAATTTAATAGTCTTTGAGAGAAAAAAAAACCAAAGTGCCTAAACAGGATAGCCAAAATCGGCTAACGTTACTTATGCTTTTTATGCTGGATGGAGATCATCATTCATTTTAATAAATGACATTATTTATTAAATATGAATTTCAAACATGACTATATCTAATAAACCATGTTATTTCCGAATCAATTATTACTGGTTGGATGATGCCCCCGGGGAGTAATAGTAAGTAACAATATATGTTGGTTAATGTTGGATTGTGACAATGTAACACATTACAATGATATACATATGGTTGATCAGTACCCGGTAATCAATAAAAAAAAATCAAGTTAAATTCAAAATTTAATTTAAACACATCACTGGGTTTGTAAGAAGAGTACCACGACGAGTGTCACCAGTGAAGCAGAAACTACTTACGTCCCCAGAGCAACTGAGTTCATCCCGGGTTTAGTGTGGTTCGCGTTGCTCAATCCTTTCTGTGTAGTGTTTTACAGATCATTGTTTGTCATATTGTCCTTCTTTGTCAATGTATTCTCTGTCCTTCGAATTATGACTTCTGATTACCCATTTGGTATCTTCAAATTTTGAATAATTAAGTCAATCAAACAAACCTTTCTCTAATTAACTCCGTTCATTTTCCAAAAAATAGACAGGAAATTAAATTTAAACTTAAACTGAACAAGTTAGAACACTGAATGTCCGCTTACATCCAAAAAATAAAGAGTGTTAACTAACATTATCATCAATGAAAACATCAAACCAAAGATAACATCAGTTGTTTAATCAACAGTTTTCCACGTGATCATTTCTTTGTCGTGGCCATTTTCAGTACGATTTATGTTTTCCTCTTGAAGATTTTCTCCTATATTTATCTTTCTTCGATTACGTTGACCTAAGATTATTCTGTAAAATAGAATCAGACTGTTCCAGTATGCTGACACCGGAATTTCCTGGTCTCTTGAGATAAAACCGCAGACCAATTATTACACTTATAACTATCAGAACACTTATAACAACATACCCATTGAGTAGTAGAAAGATTGTTGGCATTCTAGGCTCAGAAGTACCAGGTAGACTGTAGAGAAGTTATTGTCAGGAACACAACAATTGATAGAAGAACTGTTATGGAGTATCCAACGCGTTCTCCTGATTCAGGAGGTAATAAAAACACAAACAAATTCAATATTCCGAGAACACATATCAGGAAGATCAAATTTAACAGATAAAATCCAGAATATCGTTTCAGAATGAACTTGAAAACCAATACGTCTTGTTGTTCTACGTAAGGTTTCCACGCGATAGTATATTTTATTTCCCAAACATTGCGCTCCATATTAACATGATCAGCCAAAGGCAAGATAGATAACTCTCTTGGCAAGTAATTCCATGGCACAATCGGAAAATTATAGGTTTGTTCATCAAATGGGTATTTACTGACGTCCGCTTCACATGAAATTCCGAATGTATCAGCTGGCTTCCACGTGACAGATCCATTATATTGAAGTCATACTAATGTTTCGTCATTGTAGATAACACTAAGATCATCATACGGATTTCCTGACACAAAACTAGGTTTCCAAATGATTCCGTGTGGTAATAAAAGATCAGTTATATTTCCATAGTCTTCAGGATCCCAGAATAATTTTCATCAATCCATCTTATCTTATAATAAGCTGTTAATCCAAGTTCATCATATATTTCATCGAATTTACGTAGTTTTGATAAATAAAATGCCATGTTGATTTGTATTGGTTTTGATTGGTCAATTGATCAATTGGTCAATATGTGAATTTAAACAAAGAATGAAGGATAATTCTATTAGTGAAATGAATACATTTTTAATGAGTCTTCTAAATGTCATTTATACAGATTTATTTTTGACAATAATGTTTTACAATTTTATCTTGATCGTCCACTTAATTATATGTATAAGCCATATATTTGTAAAATGCGCATATCAGCACATAATCTTAATATTGAAACTGGAAGATTCTATAATTTAGATCGTCATGAAAAAGTGTGTAGTATGTGTAACTTAAATGTTGTTGAAGATGAATACCATTTTATTCTGCAATGTGAAAAATCTATTGATGTGAGAAGAAGATATCTTAAGAAATATTATTGGCAAATGTCGTCATGTTTTATATTAGTACAATTACTGTCTGTACGCAATATTAAAGAACTTAACAATCTTGGTAAATATTTGTTACTAGCTGAAAAAATTCGCAACGCTTAATTTCATTTCATTTCGTATTATTGTTTTACATATATATTATCATGCTCCGCTGTTATTATCATTATTGTATATGTATTTTCACTGATGTATTGAATAATTGTATATTATATGTATATTTCTATAAGCAGTATTGCTTTTGAATAAAAGAATTTGAATACAGGTCTGACGTAAACATATCGACTTGACGATATCATATCATATAATGACGTAGCGTTTGAATATGACCCCATAGCCATATCTGAATACCTCAGCTCCGTAATTATAATAAAAACGTAAAAAAATAGCACGAAATACCAGTGTAGGAAAACGTTACATTTTAACGGATTTTTCTCTTATATACTAACGTCATTTCAGTTATGACAGATTCACTAACATGATGTGTTAGTCCTAAAGGTTAAATCAATCTAGCTATTGATATGAATAAATATTTCCCAGTGCATTCCCCCTAAAGAGAAATATAGTCCTGCAAGTATAGTGAAGACATTTCAAAATGGAATTAATTCAAAAGTTTAATTTATAGTTATTATATAATAACTATTTAACGCTTATGATTCAATAATTGTACAGAGATATTTAACATTAGTCTCCAATTAGGTGTTGCTAAATGGGCTCTAAAATGATAAAATCTTTGCGGATTTTTGAGATCTCATTGTCTAGATATATTGTCAAAATTTGAGTATGCAATTATGCAATTGATTTTAATGATAAGCAGCAATAGCTGTTTCATTAAAGGTATAAAACACAGTAGCATATTACATTTTAAAATATCATTATCAGTGAATGTACATTGAGATTTATAAGGATTAAAGACATTTAAATTATCTGGCTTATCAATCTTTTGACTTTGAGTATACTTTATCAAGATTTGTTCCAGAAACGTGACGTGCGCACTAAATTCGATAATTACTATCTTAAATTTGAGTATACCTGATGAAGATTTGCTCCAGAAACGTGTCATGGCACTAAATTTGATAATTACCATTTTAACTTTGAGTGTACCTGAGGATAACTACGATTTTAATCTTTTTTTGCAAAGATGAAACTCCGACATAGCAAAAACGTGAATTCAGATTGGTTATTAGCTCTAAAATATCCAGTAATTGCATTAACAACTCTACAATAACAAGACATTGAATTCAATTTGTTTAATTCAATATTTATTGAATACGCCAACCAGCGACTGATGACCGTACGAAAGATCGACTAAAGATACTTCCATGTGGTGTATAGGTTGAACTGGTTCTAACAAATAGAACATCTCCAGTGTTGAGGGAAACAACTACAGTTGTTGAACTAGAATGATAATCACCACTACTTTGAGCATCGACGAAAAATGTACCTTCAATGTCTGCATTTTTTATTATATCATACGATGCGTACGCCCCCGTACCATCCATTGTAACGCTACTTGTAAACACATATACACCACTGATTGGAGCTGTGAAAAGTCCAGAGTATTTGTTATATCCATTACCGGTGTTTGTCTTCACGGCATCAAATACTAAGGTATGGTGTTTACTTGGGTAATTTTCATCTGAACTCATGTAAGCGTAGAACGCTATGGGTTGGCTTGCCACACGTCGAAATAGTCGATTTACTGAAAAATAATAGTAGAAAAGCTGTCATATGTTGGTATTTGTTTTCTTTATTTAATAATGAAATCAACCTCAAGATTGATTTACTTGACTATATTCGATTTTTTAAGATAGGTTCAGTTGCATGCATGATATTTCTTCGGGTATCCAACTGCATGTATCTTATTTCTTGAGATATCTAAAGAAAAAACAATTGAACTTTGCATCTTGAAAATGATAAGAGCTAAATAAATGTGTTGACATAATGCATAAAGAAAACTTTATAGCGAGCATCGCAAGATGCGAGCTAAGCAGCAACATGTGTTTAAGGAGATGAATCAATATATGATCAATACCAACCGGAAATGGATTCTAAGTTTCGGCATAGAATGGACAATCGGAATGAAGTACATGAAATTAGAATGGACAATCGGAATGAAGTACAGGAAATAACCTTTTAATTTGAATAAAAAATAACTATCCAGTTTAAAAATAACAAACAAAAATTAGAAAGGAAACCGTACAGCTTCTTTACATGAAACGATTAATTTATTTAAAAAATGGGCAATCGATAGACCTTCTTGTTTCCCCCCTAAAGAACGATCGGCCCTAAAAAGAAGTCGTCCCCGATATATCTCGGCCCTAAAAAAAAGTCGTCCCCGATATATCTCGGCCCAAAAATCTCCTTTGCATTAGAATTAACTGGGTAAGTCGAATTCAAAAACAAAGAAAAATGATCAAGAATAATGAAGAAAAGAATCCAAAACTACTATTTGTACATGTACATGCCTATGTGTAGATGCGATGCTCACCTGTAGGCTGTGTCTAATCCATATTAAAAACGGTAAAGAAAAACATATTCCACATAGCGGTTGAAAAAATAGAAAACAATCTCAGTGCAAAAATAAACCAGAAAAAAATGTCTGACCTCATCTTCAACAGGTTAAAGTAGTTCCGTATTTGTCACCTCTTTATTGGAAATCAAGAGAACTAAAAACACTCCTGACTATTGTGATAATTAAATAACATTTCAGAAAGATTAGTCAACTAGTACAAACATTGTTGCGTGAAAATCATTGTGTCTACAGACAGACGACAAAAACGACAGCTAGCTACGACGACGACGACAATGGCAACCGACGTCGTTTAAAACTAGATTTGTAGGATTATAATGATGAATTACATCCCCTATCTAAGATATAATTAATGTAAGTTACTTAAAATCACAACATGCTGTTGTACTGTTGTAGTAGTATGGATGTATACATTTATAACATTAATCTATATTTTAAAATATCAACATTAACTGTAGATACCTCCTTGAATCCCGTGATCATCTCCCTCTGTTCTAATATGAAATGATTTCTTCTTCGTTTCATCTTCCGGTGGTATCAGTTTGTTGTCAGGTTCAACCAGTTTTATTCTCATTATGATTTTTCTTAAGTTCGTAACACTCTTTTCCACTTCTTGTATTTTAGGTCCAAATTTTAACATTTTGCTTTTTAAGTCCTTGATTTCAATGTCCTGTATTTTCAACTGATCTTCTAAACTGGATATGCGAATTTCTTGCTTTGCCATGTTTTCTTCCATAGCTGCCATTTTCTGTTTGAAATCAAATATCTTATTTTCTCCTATTGTCGAATGACCATTACCGAACCATAAGCAACCAGAGGAAAAGAAAACCACAGCCACTAACTTCAAGACCATATTTAGTATTTCGTGTCAATTCTTCGGTAGATGTTTATCATTGTCAAAACAAAAACAAAAAATAGGACAGGATATTCACTATCAAATAGTGTTCTTATCTTGGACATGTAGTTGTAGAATGTTATATTTATATTTGCACTTTAGAGAATAATGTGTTGTGCATTATTTATATGGGGTTAAAACCCACCGACCTGTCATGAGCGTGAATCGAACTCACAACCTTGGTGATGATAGACACCCATTGCATAGGTAGTTGTAAAGCCTACCATGCATACGATCACGCCCACGACGGCCCCCATTATTTATATGTGTTTTATACTAAGTTCATATTTGTTAACGGATCAGGACGAAATGAGCAATCTTTATAGAGGACCTTCCATAGATGCTTCCTACCAAGTTTAGGTTCATTTGGCTAAAGGGTTTCAGAGGAGAAGACTAAAATGTGAAAACTTAATGGATGACAGATACCAAGTGATGGCAAAAGCTCACTTTGCCTTTGGCAAGGCGAGTTATAAAAAAAAAATCAAGTTAAATTCAAAAATTAATTTGGACATATCACCGGGTTTGTAATCCGAGTAACAGGACGAGTGTCATCAGTGAAGCAGAAACTACTTACGTCTCCAGAGCAACTTAGTTCACCACGGAATTTAGTGTGGTTCGTGTTGCTCAATCCTTAGTTTTATGTGTAGTGCTTTGTAGATCATTGTTCGTCCTCTTGTCCTTTTTTTCTTGGTCATTTTATTACAATACTTCATATCAATACCAACCTTTATTCTGTCCCATGGAGCATAGTGTTCAAAATTCAGAGATGAAGTTATCACACAGAAACCATTCTGTCTACAGACGGACAACAACAACATCATAACATATTAAGACCACAATTGTTTGCGGTCGTTTAAAAATCTCACTCATAGAGGTATGTGACTTTTTAGAAGTACAAAGAGTAAAAATTCATTATTCTTTCACATCTTCTAAGACTTTGTACTAGACCAACACTCAAGTTGGATTTCTATAGTGCTATCTCACTGAAACACAAGTCTGCGAGAAGACATGTCGCTTCACTCGGACACATTGTCCTGGTTCCGGGTCAAACTAGTCTTTGCTCTTACTGCTTAATTCTGCAGAGAAGCAGCATATACCAATTTTAGTCTTCTTTTTTTTTTTTGACCCAACAGGGCTTAAATCCATGATATACCACACTCTAGACAAGCACACTAACCATAACACCATCAATACATTTTTGAGTGAATGAACATTCAATGTCAATAAGATATCCCCATGCTGCCATGATATAACTCAAATATTGTTGAAAGTGGTGTTAAACACCATAACTCTCTCTCTCTCTCTCTCTCCCATGCTAACCGTTTGGTAAAGGGAGATAAATAAGTTTTACTTTCTGAAACTTGATAAAGTTGACCTACTTCTTTATTAGAAAATATACATTTATAATCACTAGTGAATAAAAAAAACATATCATGAACAACAATAAAAATCAATTCATTAAGATCAGCATCACCTTCAGTTTTGAAAAATTATTCTACATGACAATTTAAAATAAAATTATATTTTATTTTTTTCACTATTTTTTTTTAAATCGAACAAAACAAAACAAAAATAAAAGACCACAATTTTTATTTTTTTTTAAATATTATTTTAGTTTTCATAAAATTGTGACTTGCATCCAAAAATATTGTGCTACATACAATGTATCTCATAAATAAACAATTTTCAGTAGCATTTAAAATCAAGAATAGTATATATTTTTTCGAAATCTGAAACAAGTGATATAGCCTCTGGCTTCTGACACAGAGGCTATATTACTTCTCCTAGAGAACAGAAAATAACCCCTGGCACACTGGAAGGAGGAGGGGGGGGGGGGGGGTTTCCCTCATGGCAGACATTCTCAGAGTTGAGTGAATTGGATTTGTGGATAACAATATCAATATGGCAAACAATGTTAATGCCCAATATTTGACGGAATTTTGTATTGAAAAAAAGCAACAACAAATTCTAAACATTATAAGACAGCGAGGAAATGGTGGATATTGTTCAAAATGAAGGATGATATATGGCATTGGTGAAATTGTGAGGAAGAAATAGGAGATATATTTACCCCTCTTTATCATAAAACAACACCTCAAATTTCATCTTATTCAATCAAGACATGTAGACATGTTGATCATTTTAAACATTTACAAATTTTAGTAATGTATGCCATCTTGGATGCATTTCTTAAAAAGAACCACCCATGAACCATCACAATTTTGTTAAGCTAAATTTGGCTTTCACATTTCACAAAAACCTTTTTAGGGAAATATGTCAAATTTGCTAAATCAGTAAAATAACAAATTTAACAGAAAACCTCAGAATAGATGGCAGCCATCTTGGATAGAAACCAGGGTTATATTTCTGAAAAGTGGACAACTCTAGTCAAATTTCATTTGATTTGGTTCAGTAGTTTCAAAGGATAAGATAAAAATGTTGAAAAGCTAATGAGCTAATATGGAAGACAATATTCAAAGACAGACAACAACTGATGGCAAAAAGCCCACATGGCCTGTAGTCATGTGAGCTAAAAATTATATAACTAAATAATTTATTATCAAAACATGATTCTAATTGAATAATAGTATTGTAACAAAATAATCACATTTAAATCACAAAAATATTAAAGGCTAACAAAAAACAAAAAGAACATTAAAAAATGTATACGTTCATGTGAAGAAATTTCACCTGCCCATTTTACACAAAAGAAGCATAGGAGTAAATTACAATTTATATTTCATGGTGGAGTAATTTTATGGTGGTTTGGTTTCTGGTGTTTAATGCCACTTTCAACAATATTTCAGTTATATTGTGGCAGTCAGTTTTATTGGTGGAGGAAATCAGAGTACCCGGGGAAAACCACCAACCTGTCGCAAGTCAATGACAAAATATCACATAATGTTGTATCGAGTACACCTTGCCATGAACGGGTTTCGAACTCACAACTTTATGATGGGCATTGATTGCACAGATAGTTGTAAATCTAACTACCATATGGTCACGACCGCCCCCTAGTAATTTTAGTTTCCTCACACAATACATAAAGTTTTATACATACATGTATGTATTAAAATGTTATACATGATGAAATCAGTAAAGTGTTTTTCCTCTACCATCCATATACTATTTATAATAACTTGTGTTTAAAAGTATTATTTTCTGGCAATCTGATTAAAAAACACATCTCTCACCTGCATCCATTTACTGATAGATCACGTCGTGGGAGATCTGAGGACACCCCATCACATGCGAGTGACCTTATGTTATGAATATATAATGATAAATATGATAAAAATAGAAGACCTTCTTTGGCCAATCGGACTGCTTGTAGCATATGAAAGAGTTTAGTAATGCTTACATAGCCTCGCAATCACTAGTATGCGATGGTAGCATATGACCCATAATGGGGTTTCTTCAGATCTCTCACGCTGCGACATACATGTATATTATTAGTCAAGGGAAAAAGATGTGATTTTGATTGGTTTATGGTGTTTCAATGCCACTTTCAACAATATTTCAGTTATATCGTGGCAGTCAATTTTATTGGTGGAGAAAACCGAGGTACCTGGAGAAAACTACTGTGTGATTTTGATCAGATTGATTTTCTGAACAACCAGTTTTTATCATTAGTGGGTGTAATTGGGATATTCTCTACATCTGTGTAAATGGAGATAAAACATCGAGGTGCAAAAGACAAAACAAAGACAATCTATAACTAGAAACATGTAACTTAAAAACAAACAAAAAATTACATAAAAATAATTACATTTAATAGCCAATCATTGATTTTTGTGGTCATAAATTAAGCTTAGAAAACTATTAATATAAATATCTAATACAGTAAAATAATAAAACCCAGACTTATTACTCAAAACGAAAAAAAAAATAATTTACCAAAAGAGTATAAGATAGGTTTTTACGATAGGTTTTTGAGTCAATTTCAATAATTTTCATCTTCAGCCTAGGTAATATTGGTCTATTTAGATTATCTTATTTTAGGCCCTTTGGTTTTCTTGTTTTCAAAGACTTTTTAAATTAGTTAGCTTTCCCATTCTTTGGCTATGAGCATGCATGATGAAGGTTTATTCCAGAAACGTGTCATGCACACTATTAAGTAAAAAAATCTATGTATTTATTTAAAATACCGTAAAAACGACCACCGTTCTGACATCTTGAATTCTCCCGAATTCTACATACAAACACCCCTTCAATGTGAAATACCTCACAACAACACGTTAGCACAAAAATCTGAAACAAGTTTTCAATATATATAAGTTGTAACATAGTCTGACAGACACAATGTTATCCTAAAGTCCCTTTATATGGGAACCATACAGAACTAATAACTAAAAGAGTTTATACTTAAACAAAACAAAAAAACAAAACAACTGAAACAGCACTATAATACATAAACTTTGAATTAAACATTCATGTCACTTACGGTTTTCACAAAGTATCAACAAACTGGTGTAAAACAAAACATATACAATACCTTTTATTAAAAAAATAATTAATTAAAGACGCTAAAATAAAACGTAGGACCTACCCCTGTATATATATAGGAAGAATAAAAATTGACAAGAAAGGCATTGAGACTTTACCTTGACTACAACCATTCTATAAAAAAATGTATTTTGATTATAATTGACTAAAAAATATATTATAATAGAAATACAGTCAAACCTGTCCATAAGGCCACCTCTATTAAGCAGTCACCTGCATTAAAAGGTCACCTTTTTCTACTTATGTCATAGAACATTTCATATGAATTGAACCTCTTTTACCTGTCTTATAAGGACACTTTTCTTTGTCCCAAAGGTGAAGGTGACCTCTTAATACAGGTTTGACTGTATAGTGAAACCTGTATAAACCTACCATTGAATAAACCTGTCTAAACTGAACCCTGTACAAAACGGTATCCTGTATAAACTGAGCTTGAAATAAAGTTCAAATGTACGAAATCTTTGTTAATTTTACCTGTGTAAATGTAACACCTGTCTATTCTGAACACAGAAGTTGGTCCCCGAGCAGGTTTGGCTTAGACAGGTTTCACTGTATTTTTATTATAATGGACTAAAAATGCATTACAATAGAAATATATATAAATGTCTGCACCATACACAAGTATAAACACAAAATCCTTCAAAATGATGGACACATTTTAAAACTGAATACACTAATAATTTATTAAAATTTAAAACACTAATAATTCAGTGCTTGTAAACAAAAATAAAATGACAATGTTTAATACAAAAGATACAAAGAAATAACAATTATGAAATGTTGTTTTCAACCTTATAAAAAAATAAACTAGATGAATCACGTGGGGACCCTGTATCACTCACCTGTTTAAAAAGAGTTAATTTATTACCGATCAGTATAAAAAGAAAGCTTAAACATTGATGGTCAACAATTCCAACAAAATGAACTATCACCTCTCACTGTTGATCAATGAACACAAAGAAAAGATCATAGCCTATCACGTTGGAAATCCAAATCCTTGCTTAGGACAGGCACAAAAATGTGGAGGGTTTAAAACAGTTAATAGGATCCCAAACCTCCCCTCTAGAAAACTGGATCTGCAATGGAAATACATGTATATACAAACAATAAAAAACATGCACAGATTACCTTCCACTCAAAATGACCACATAATATATAAAGATTTATATAATCCCCCCCCCCCCCTTCTAGCCTCTCCACATTGAGGATCAACCTCATTTATACAAATCTGGATCTCCTACTCCCCCTGCTCCTAAGGATCATACCTACCAAGTTTGGTTCAATTTGGCTAAGCTGATTTGTAAGAGGATTAAATTTTGAAAAGGGTACTCACAACAGACCAACAGACACTAAGTGATGCTAAAAGCTCATGTTTGCCATTTTGTGAATTAAAAGTACAATACAAACATTATAAAACTAAGTGTCACAAATTCATTAAAAAAATAATTTTTCAAAACAAAAATTTAATTATAACTTGACAATGGACCATAATGTTTTTTATCCTGCAATGACAGCATTTACCGACCAATATAGCCTGCCTAATATATTTTTTGATATTGGTCAGTTATAAATAGAACATTTTTTGATATTGGTCAGTTATAAATAGAACATACAAATGTAAAACGGGGCACATCGGGGGATATTGTTTTCAAATACATACATAAAATTATTTCAAATACTTTTATCATCGTCCAGTAAACGTTTATTTACGATTTAAAATTGCAGGATAAATACAATACATGTGCACTGTCGAAGCATATAGGTAAATATGTGTATTCGGCACGAAACGCGGGAAAAGGCTCGGCTAAGCCTCGCCTTTTCCCGCGTTTCTAAGCCTCATACACATATTACCCATATGCTTCGACAGTGCACAAGTATTGTATATGTATTGGCCCCTGGGAATATTATTAACACTAACAGCAGTCAAATATGATCCAGAAAATATATGCCAGGATAAGAAAGTTGTATGTACATTAGAAAACTAAATCTAATTAAATATTTACTCCTATTTATTGTCTAGTACAAATAAAGTTTTCAAGTAAGTAAATATTTACTCTTATCAATAATTTATTATTCTTGGGTGTACAAATTATGATTGATTGATTGGTGTTTAATGCAAACTTTAGCATTATTTCAGCTATATCGTGGTGTTGTGCAAATTAAATTTTCAAGTTGGACAATACAGCCAAATATTGACACAATAGATTAGTCCCTGTCTTATAAGGCATGTAAAAGTGGCCTTATAAGAGGGGTAGCCTCTCTTGAGGGGGACAATATTATAGTATAACTACCATTCCAACACATCATAAATTTGTTCCTGAATCAGTTTACCACCATCCTCCCCTACCCCCTCCCCCCACCCCACCCCCCAATTCTGTAACATACATAGCATACTACATAAAAAATCTCTTTTCTATACACAGTATGGCAATCAATGTACATGTAACAGAATAATAACATGTGTTTAATGCCACTTTCAACAATATTTCAGTTTTATCGTGGCGGTCAGCTTCATTGGTGGAGGAGACCGAAGTACCCAGAGAAAACCACTGACCTGCCGCAAATCACTGACAAACTTTATCACATAATGTTGTATCGAGTACACCTCGGCTGAGCGGGATTCGAACTCACAACGTTAGTGGTGATAGTCACTGATGGCATACCATTTCATATATATGTATATTATTGATTAGTAAATTCCCAATTAAATTTTTACACATGATAATATCTGTTACCAAGTAACAAGCATATTACAAAGATATTATCGTTGATTACTAACATAGAATTCTCATTGCTTCTTGCGTCTCGGGCTTCACCTTCTAAGTGTCATTGCTCTAAGAAATCCATTCCCGCAAAACACATCAACAATAGTATATAGTACGTATTTACAAATATAATTATGTAAATTTCTACAATATTCCAATAAAGTTAAATGCATTACTGATAAACAAAACATTTTTATTATTAAAGTCTGGTACCCTGGTTTTAATTTTTAATATATAAAACAACAATATAATGATTACTGGAATTTGACATAGCACACATTTTCCATTATTTTGATATGTCAGTAACCGGTATACACATCTTAAAAGTTTTGATCTTAAAACACATGCCACTACTTATTTATTTTTGACACTTTTCACCAAAGCACTGAACATACTGTCTTTGTCCTTCAGTAATTCCCTTGGCGAGTCAAACTCCATAACTTTTCCTTTGTCAAGAACAATAACTCTGTCATAATTCATGATCGTTGAAATACGATGCTGAAAATAATATTAATATGAATAAAAATCAATTTAAAAAAAAAAGGGATGATTTACATGCATAAGTTATATTGCTATTTCAATTTTTTAAATAAATGTCATTTTTGTGTAATTTCATTATGCTTGCACCAAATTTTTGACTTGTCATTCACACTAACGTTTGTCTATGTATATATATATACTAGTTCTTAAAATTAAGAAATTTGTTAGGTTGCGTTGATTCAAAAAAATTAATTTTAATAATAAAAAACGGAGCAAACACAATAAATCTCCAAACTTTGTTTGGAAGGCTTACTTAGACTGTCAGATTGACAATCAGCATTAAAACATTACTAATGGTTGGTGTGCTCTTTCATGTGTACTCCACAGCTTGTCATAAAATGTTTTAAATAAACAAACAAAGTGTTCCAAATAAACAAACAAATCCTGTTTTATTTTTTTTTTTGCATATTCCTTGCCAAAGATGCCCATCAAGCGGCATAACAAACGTTGTGACCAGTATGCTCATACAACAAAGACCACTTCAAGATGTCCATCAGGGAATATAATCAACAGCATGACCACATCAATAATTTCCAAATGTACACATATGTGTACCAAAAAATTTCTTGGATATTAACATTTATAGAATCTTGTTGATATATTGTTGCTATGTTGCTGTCCATTGATAGGATAGGTATTCCTACATTTGGTATCTCAGTGTAACTACAGTCAAACCTGCCTTAAAGGACACCTGACCTCTATATAACAAATCACTGTCTATAACGGGAAGCATCATTTTACCCATTAATGAAGAGTGAATATAATTTTAGCTGGCATATAAAAGGCAACTGCTCAAAAAAGGCACATTTTCAGGTTCCCTTGAGTGTTCTTTATATACAGATTTGACTGTATGTATTTTAATAAATACTTACAGCTATCGTGATGACCGTTTTATTTTTAAAGGCTGTAAATATGACTTGTTGAAGTTTATTATCTGTAGCTAAATCTATTGATGCCGTTGCTTCATCTAACACTAAAACCTTGTTGTTTCTAAGGAATGCTCTCGCTAAACAGAACAACTGAAATTAGAATGAGTTACAAAACCTTTATTGTCTGGCTTTACTGATTGATTGATTAATTGTTTGTTCATTAATGTCCAGCAGGAAATTGTCTGGTTTGATTGACTGATTGATTGATTGGTGTTGAATCCAAATTTAGTAGTATTTCAGCTATGAAACATTTTTATATATGGATATTAAATTCCTCGACTTAAAGACCTTTAGAAATAAAACATATTTGTGTCTGGCTTGAGAAGGGGTTTATTTTTATTTTTATTTTTAACACCACTTTCAACAATATTTCAGCTATATATAATGGCAGTCTGTTTTATTGGTGGAGGAAACCGGAGTCCCCGGAGAAAACCACTGACCTGTCATAAGTCACTGACAAACTTTATCACATGTTGTATCAAGTACACCTCGCCTGAACAGGATTTGAACTAACAACTCGAGTGGCAAAAGGCACTGATTGCACAGGTACTTGTAAATCCAACTACCACATACATTCATGACCATGATGGCCCCTGTGTCTGGTTTGATAATTAATGAATGTGTTAATAAAGTGATAGAAAACTAAACGTTGTCCTCTTTCAGTTGGTATCTAGAGTTGATGTAAAGGGTGTCAGTACCTACAATATTGTTAGTTTGATTCCTTAGTAAATACATCACATGATTCTACATACTTTTTTCAACTGCATATGTCTACTGAGGAAAATATATTAAAAAAACAAACACAAAAAAATTGAAGCTACAGTTACAAATTGAGCAGATGGATACACATTGTAAGGGTGAGGTGTTAGGGTTATGGTTACACCACTTTCAACATATATCAGCTATATCGTGACAGTCAGTTTTATTGGTGAAGGAATCCAGAGTACCCGGAGAAAACCACCGACCTGACGTAAGTCACTGACTGCATAGGTAGTTGTCAACTACCATACAATCACGACCACAACGACCCCCTATTGTAAGGGTGTATATTCTACATTTTTTCTATGTTATTTCCATTCACTTCACTTTTATCATTCATAAATCTTCTAAAATTCACAGTGAAATTACTCAACATTCCATTAGCGGCCATTCATAAGTGGCCCAAGTGGATAAGATCGTTGACATCTGACCACAAGTCCAACCCCTCAAGTGTTGATGAGGTTTCCAGACACCTACCCAAGGTCAAGGTAGTTTCAACTGTCAGTCGATTATGACTGTCTAGGCTTTCCTTGACCCAATTAAGTCCGGTAGTCACGATATAGCTGAAAAATTGCTGAAAAGGGAGATTACAGTAACACCAATAGCCCTATTCCGAACCTTGACCCTAACCCAGACCCTAAACCTAATCCTAACCATGGCTCTAACCCTGACCATGACCCTGACCTTGACCCTAACCCAGACCCTAAACCTAATCCTAACCATAGCTCTAACCCTGACCCTGACCCTAACTTAGACCCTAATCATTCATATTTAAATGACCATCATTTCATTAGCAGAAACAGGATTTTTTTACAATAAATATTACATACCTGTTTTTGTCCTACACTAAAGTTTTCACCACCTTCTGTTACATCAGAATCTGAAAAATAATAGGTTATTGATTGATGTAACTAAAAATAACAGGTTAGTGATTGATGTAACTAATTAATGTTAGATATTACTGTCTTTACAACAACATAAAAATGTATGGTATGCTGGTTACTTTTACACTGGTTCCCTGACTAGATATATATAGTGGAACCAGTCTAATTTGACACACCAAGGGACCAGGAAAATGTGTCGGATTTTGCATGATGTCGGAATACTCCGGTTTCAATTTAGTTAACAGAAATACTTTGGGACCATAAATTTTTGTTGGATGTTACAGGATGTTAGAAAACTCAGGCGTCAGATTGCACACGTTCCACTGTAT
Source organism: Bathymodiolus brooksi (assembly GCA_963680875.1). Classification (NCBI taxonomy): domain Eukaryota; kingdom Metazoa; phylum Mollusca; class Bivalvia; order Mytilida; family Modiolidae; genus Bathymodiolus; species Bathymodiolus brooksi. The sequence goes on from OY804580.1 coordinate 15,998,453, forward strand.
GACCAAATGAGAACGAAATGATTGAGATGGGCAGATGTAGTGTTTATCGACAGAAGAAAACATACCCACTCAACTGCAGGCTAGGGTTCGTTTCACACTCGTTTTCGGGTATGAGGTATGCTCATTATTAAAGACCCTACTGTGACTGTGAAATGTAGAACAGCAATAAAAGTGTTGCTCCTTTACTATAATTTGTGTTTAAGTGTAAAATTAATTTGATAGTCTTTCATTTTCATTTATATCCATATCCTTGCTTACAAATTACATTGCTTTAACAAATAGTTAATCTTAAGTACAAACAAGGAAGGATTTTGTTGCATCTGTTTACAAAATGCTATAAATAAATCTACAAATAATACATTACCTAACTGATCAGGTAAAGCCATGATTACTTCTTTCATCTGTACTATATCTAAAGCTGCCCATAATTTATCATCAGTTAAGGTATTTGATGGGTCTATATTATACCTGTAATTCATACATAAAATGTTAGTCTATTATTAATAGGGGTTTCACTTGACATATTGAAACTGGATTAATTTCTGTTTTTGTAAAGGCTGTCTCATTACAAAAAACACTGCATTTGTGGATGTCTAAAACATTTTTACCGAGTGAAAATGCAGCTTTTATTGCAAATTCAGGTAAAAAAAAGATTAAATTAGAAACTTAGATGCAGAACAAATTTCATTTATGATCTTTTTTTCATTTATGATTTATGATAAATTTCATTTATGATTTTTGTTTATTGAACATCATATCAAGATAACAAATTATTTGACCATTCTAATATTTAATTTGTAATTGCACAAATATACAATTTTTAAGGGGGGGTGTCGTGATTGCAATTGTATGGTAATTGGATTAAGCACTACCTATACATTCAGTGCTTATCACAACTATAATTGTGAGTTTGTTCCTGAATGGGGAGATGTCAGTGATTTGCTGCAAGTCTGTTGTTTTCTCACTGACCATCTCGATAAAACTGAAATATTGTTGAAGTGTAAGGGTTATGGTGTTTTATGTAACTTTCAACAATATTTCAGTCATATTGTGGCAGTCAGTTTTATTGGTAGAGGAAATCGGAGTACCCGGAGAAAACCACCAACTTGCCACAAGTCACTGACAAACTTTATCACATAATGCTGTATCGAGTTGCATAGGTAGTTGTACATACAACTATCATACAATAATTACCCCTCAAATATTGTTGAAAAAAAGAGTTAAACATCCAATAAAATAATAATATTTTTAAGTCATTTAGAAGATCTGGATTATTTAAGGTTAACTATTGCCTTACCTTATAGAGCCTGCAAACAATACAGGATCCTGAGGAATTATTGCTAGCTTTGATCTAAGATCTGGCAGAGGTATTCTGACAATATCCTTCCCGTCAATGGTTATCTGACCATCCATGATGTCTATCATACGGAACAAACTCAGAGTAATGGAGGATTTACCACTTCCTGTTCTGCCACACAAGCCAACCTAAAATAATAATTTAAAAAATATTTTAATTTAGATATTAGTATCTTAAAAATGCTTTGAGTAGGGACAAATACAATGAAATTAAAGGAAGAGATATCAGCTGGTTTTTTAATATTTTTTCTCAGAAATTTGATAAAACATACAATTTCCTATGAATCTTTGAAATGCAGTAAGTATTTATTGAAGACAGTGGAAAGTCTGGAATATAAAAACTGCTAAATCATCTCTTATACTTGGGAAAACTGCAAACACTTGATTGATTGAGTGTTGTTTAATGTCAAAAGACCAATATATCAGCTACAGTCAAACCTGCTTTACTGGCCACTTCTACTAAGCAATAACCTCTATTATGTGACTTTAATTTTAACTTCCCTTCACAATGCATTACAAATTATTTATACCTGTATTTAACAATCACCTGTCTTAAGTGACCCTATTTCCAATGTTCCTTTGGAAGGTCACATAAGTCAGCTTTGATTATATTCATAACGAGAACAAGTTTTTAAACAAAAATTCATGCTGATAAGAGGTGGCACTGGAACGGACCGATGGATGGATGTCTTGATTGCCAAAAGGAAAATCGGTGATGGCAGACATACAGTGCAACCAGCAACAAACACTTGGAAGGTCACATAAATCAGGTTAGACTATATTCACAACGAGAACAGGTTTTTAAACAAAAATTCATGCTGATAAGAGATGGCACTGGAACGGACCGATGGATGGATGTCTTGATTGTCTGTGACAACTAATTCTAGAATGCTGCCACAAAGAAAATCGGTGATTACGGACATACAATGCAACCAGCAACCAAATTAAACCAAAACATGATATTTAGCTACATTCAGTAATTAATTATTTACCTTTTCTCCAGATTTGATTGTAAATGAAGCTTCTAAGACAACTGGTTCTAAATGGCTGTCATATCTTAAATAGACTTTATCAAAAGTTATCTCCCCCTTATCTGGCCAAGAGTCTGGTAAACTTAGATTACCTGTAATTAATAATGGTTTATGGTTTATGGTGTTTAAAGCCACTTTCAACAATATTTCAGCTACATCGTAGAGGTCAGTTTTAATGGTGGAGGAAACAGGAGTGCCCGGAGAAAACCACCGACCTGTCGCAAGTCACTGACAAACTTTATCACATAATGTTGTACACCTCTCCCTGAGCAGGATTCAAACTCACAACTTTAGTGGTGATATGCACTGATTGCATAGGTAGTTATAAATACAATTACCATACGATAATGGCCACGAAGGCCCCTAATTAATTATGTAAAATGTTACTCTTAGTGATGTGTTAGAGTAGAATGTTGCCCTAATCTACTAAACCAATGTAAGAGATTTGACTTACATATAAAGTATAATAATTCTAAATGAAATCAAATTTTAAAAAGTGTGATCAAGCCCATCCCTCATCAGAACTCTAAGAAAATTTTAAAATAAGTTATTACACTGATTCATTTAAGCTGTTTTTGAGGTATTCATTATATTCAATATAAAAGTGGAGGGGTTAAACTAATTTTATAGATCCACGACCATGACTGCCTCTGTTTAACATAAAGATACAATCAATCCTTAATGCCTCTGTTTAACATAAAGATACAATCAACCCTTAACATACATAAGGTCATTTATTGAGTTTGACCTACGACCTACCATCAGGATGTTTTGTAGGTTCCCTGTCTAACTTCGTATACTCATGGACTCTTTCTACTGAGTTCATCAACATTTCAGTCTCAGTTGTCATCCTGACGATCCAATTCAAGTAAAATGACACCTGTGACAAAATAATAATGAATGAATGAATGATTGATTGCTGTTTAATGCCAACTCAGCAATTTTGCAGCAATAATAACATGAATGTATTATCTAATTGTATGGATATTTAATATTGATGGTCACTGATATTGTAAAACTTTGTAAAATATGTACCAGTTCACTTCAACTGGTTCCCAACATATTTGGACTGGTACCCACAATTCTATAAACAACAATATATGGCTAGCTATACAATCAAATATCAATATTTTGGCTTTAAGCTTCCAAATCCACATTCTGAAATCATTGTATATTATGTATTATGATTTTTAAAAATAAATATTGCTTAAATTAACATTTTGGCAAATGCATGTATACTGTACTATTTGTATTTTATCACTGTCTATGTTTTGATCACTAAAAACCTAAAATAGTACAATAAAGATGAGATTATTAATTAAGTACAGTGACACCTGTCTGATCTGAACCCTGAATAAAATGGAATCCTGCATAACTGATCTCTAAATAAAGTCTCATTGTTGGAAATCTGTGTCAAAATAACCTGTATAAACTGAACACCTGTCTATTCTAAGCAAAAAGTTGGTCCCAATGATGTTCTATTTAGGCAGGTTTCACTGTATTCATATTTTTACTGACAAAAAAAAACTAAACACAACAATTATCATACATACCACAGGTCTTACGAATTAACTTATATACCACAGGTCTTACGAATTAACTTACATACCACAGGTCTTACGAATTAACTTATATACCACAGGTCTTACGAATTAACTTATATACCACAGGTCTTACGAATTAACTTATATACCACAGGTCTTACGAATTAACTTATATACCACAGGTCTTACGAATTAACTTATATACCACAGGTCTTACGAATTAATTTATATACCACAGGTCTTACGAATTAATTTATATACCACAGGTCTTACGAATTAACTTATATACCACAGGTCTTACGAATTAACTTATATACCACAGGTCTTCCGAATTAACTTATATACCACAGGTCTTACGAATTAACTGATATACCACAGGTCTTACGAATTAACTTATATACCACAGGTCTTACGAATTGACTTATATACGACAGGTCTTACGAATTAACTTATATACCACAGGTCTTACGAATTAACTTATATACCACAGGTCTTACGAATTAATTTATATACCACAGGTCTTACGAATTAACTTATATACCACAGGTCTTACGAATTAACTTATATACCACAGGTCTTACGAATTAACTTATATACCACAGGTCTTACGAATTAACTTATATACCACAGGTCTTACGAATTAACTTATATACCACAGGTCTTACGAATTAACTTATATACCACAGGTCTTATGAATTAACTTATATACCACAGGTCTTACGAATTAATTTATATACCACAGGTCTTACGAATTAACTTATATACCACAGGTCTTACGAATTAACTTATATACCACAGGTCTTACGAATTAACTTATATACCACAGGTCTTACGAATTAACTTATATACCACAGGTCTTACGAATTAACTTATATACCACAGGTCTTACGAATTAACTTATATACCACAGGTCTTACGAATTAACTTATATACCACAGGTCTTAAGAATTAACTTATATACCACAGGTCTTACGAATTAACTTATATACCACAGGTCTTACGAATTAACTTATATACCACAGGTCTTACGAATTAACTTATATACCACAGGTCTTACGAATTAACTTATATACCACAGGTCTTACGATTTAACTGATATACCACAGGTCTTACGAATTAACTTATATACCACAGGTCTTACGAATTAACTTATATACCACAGGTCTTACGAATTAACTTATATACCACAGGTCTTACGAATTAACTTATATACCACAGGTCTTACGAATTAACATATATACCACAGGTCTTACGAATTAACTTATATACCACAGGTCTTACGAATTAACTTATATACCACAGGTCTTACGAATTAACTTATATACCACAGGTCTTACGAATTAACTTATATACCACAGGTCTTACGAATTAACTTATATACCACAGGTCTTACGAATTAACTTATATACCACAGGTCTTACAAATTAACTTATATACCACAGGTCTTACGAATTAACTTATATACCACAGGTCTTACGAATTAACTTATATACCACAGGTCTTACGAATTAACTTATATACCACAGGTCTTACGAATTAACTTATATACCACAGGTCTTACGAATTAACTTATATACCACAGGTCTTACGAATTAACTTATATACCACAGGTCTTACGAATTAACTTATATACCACAGGTCTTACGAATTAACTTATATACCACAGGTCTTACAAATTAACTTATATACCACAGGTCTTACGAATTAACTTATATACCACAGGTCTTACGAATTAACTTATATACCACAGGTCTTACGAATTAACTTATATACCACAGGTCTTACGAATTAACTTATATACCACAGGTCTTACGAATTAACTTATATACCACAGGTCTTACGAATTAACATATATACCACAGGTCTTACAAATTAACTTATATACCACAGGTCTTACGAATTAACTTATATACCACAGGTCTTACGAATTAACTTATATACCACAGGTCTTACGAATTAACTTATATACCACAGGTCTTACGAATTAACTTATATACCACAGGTCTTACGAATTAACTTATATACCACAGGTCTTACGATTTAACTGATATACCACAGGTCTTACGAATTAACTTATATACCACAGGTCTTACGAATTAACTTATATACCACAGGTCTTACAAATTAACTTATATACCACAGGTCTTACGAATTAACTTATATACCACAGGTCTTACGAATTAACTTATATACCACAGGTCTTACGAATTAACTTATATACCACAGGTCTTACGAATTAACTTATATACCACAGGTCTTACGAATTAACTTATATACCACAGGTCTTACGAATTAACTTATATACCACAGGTCTTACGAATTAACTTATATACCACAGGTCTTACGAATTAACTTATATACCACAGGTCTTACAAATTAACTTATATACCACAGGTCTTACGAATTAACTTATATACCACAGGTCTTACGAATTAACTTATATACCACAGGTCTTACGAATTAACTTATATACCACAGGTCTTACGAATTAACTTATATACCACAGGTCTTACGAATTAACTTATATACCACAGGTCTTACGAATTAACTTATATACCACAGGTCTTACGAATTAACTTATATACCACAGGTCTTACGAATTAACTTATATACCACAGGTCTTACGAATTAACTTATATACCACAGGTCTTACGAATTAACTTATATACCACAGGTCTTACGAATTAACTTATATACCACAGGTCTTACGAATTAACTTATATACCACAGGTCTTACGAATTAACTTATATACCACAGGTCTTACGAATTAACTTATATACCACAGGTCTTACGAATTAACTTATATACCACAGGTCTTACGAATTAACTTATATACCACAGGTCTTACGAATTAACATATATACCACAGGTCTTACGAATTAACTTATATACCACAGGTCTTACGAATTAACTTATATACCACAGGTCTTACGAATTAACTTATATACCACAGGTCTTACGAATTAACTTATATACCACAGGTCTTACGAATTAACTTATATACCACAGGTCTTACGAATTAACTTATATACCACAGGTCTTACGATTTAACTGATATACCACAGGTCTTACGAATTAACTTATATACCACAGGTCTTACGAATTAACTGATATACCACAGGTCTTACAAATTAACTTATATACCACAGGTCTTACAAATTAACTTATATACCACAGGTCTTACGAATTAACTTATATACCACAGGTCTTACGAATTAACTTATATACCACAGGTCTTACGAATTAACTTATATACCACAGGTCTTACGAATTAACTTATATACCACAGGTCTTACGAATTAACTTATATACCACAGGTCTTACGAATTAACTTATATACCACAGGTCTTACGAATTAACTTATATACCACAGGTCTTACGAATTAACTTATATACCACAGGTCTTACGAATTAACTTATATACCACAGGTCTTACGAATTAACTTATATACCACAGGTCTTACGAATTAACTTATATACCACAGGTCTTACGAATTAACTTATATACCACAGGTCTTACAAATTAACTTATATACCACAGGTCTTACGAATTAACTTATATACCACAGGTCTTACGAATTAACTTATATACCACAGGTCTTACGAATTAACTTATATACCACAGGTCTTACGAATTAACTTATATACCACAGGTCTTACGAATTAACTTATATACCACAGGTCTTACGAATTAACTTATATACCACAGGTCTTACGAATTAACTTATATACCACAGGTCTTACGAATTAACTTATATACCACAGGTCTTACGAATTAACTTATATACCACAGGTCTTACGAATTAACTTATATACCACAGGTCTTACGAATTAACTTATATACCACAGGTCTTACGAATTAACTTATATACCACAGGTCTTACGAATTAACTTATATACCACAGGTCTTACAAATTAACTTATATACCACAGGTCTTACGAATTAACTTATATACCACAGGTCTTACGAATTAACTTATATACCACAGGTCTTACGAATTAACTTATATACCACAGGTCTTACGAATTAACTTATATACCACAGGTCTTACGAATTAACATATATACCACAGGTCTTACGAATTAACTTATATACCACAGGTCTTACGAATTAACTTATATACCACAGGTCTTACGAATTAACTTATATACCACAGGTCTTACGAATTAACTTATATACCACAGGTCTTACGAATTAACTTATATACCACAGGTCTTACGAATTAACTTATATACCACAGGTCTTACGAATTTACTTATATACCACAGGTCTTACAAATTAACTTATATACCACAGGTCTTACGAATTAACTTATATACCACAGGTCTTACGAATTAACTTATATACCACAGGTCTTACGATTTAACTTATTCAAACAAACAAATGAGTTTGCTTAAATAAATTTATGAGTAAGACACATGGCATGTAAGTTTTGCAACAGAAATGAAATGATTGACATTTTTTTAATCATGGTACAACATTCAGACCTACATGTTCTATCATGGTATAAGCCCCCACCCATTTGTATTTGGATTTAACAAAGTGATAATGACTGATTAACTGATTATGGTACAATATCAGTTCCAGATAATAGATCATGATTTTGTACAAACACATGTATGAAGCTGAATAATTCATAAAAACATCAAAAGGAAAAATGTCAGTTATGCTACAATTCATTTATGCACAGTATATATTCATGAATCAATACTTTGTGTAATCATGTGTGAAGATATTTTTATATAATCCAACATTCCTATAACTTACGTATTGATTATTAAATTCTTCTTATAAAGTGTTTACTTAAACAAGAAACTCAAAAAAAGAGGGACTTAGAGCCTTGTGGTACTTATATGATGATTTTTGTTTATACAAACCTGTAAAGCGTAGGTTATTCCTAGACCAACAAAAGCAGGAGATGTGTTACCTGCCATACATGTAGCAAGTGTCACCAAAGCAGCAATTAAAACTTGTAAAGATCCTAAATAATCCTGAAGTATAAAAATACAATAATTATTATAATAAAATGATCATAGAATGAGTGAGTGAGTGATTGTCGTTTAACGCCAAACTCAGCAATTTTTCAGCTATATCATGTCGAGAACAAGTTAATTTTCAATGAGATGATGATGAGGTCGGGTCACCCCACCCGGACACATTATCCTTATTCCCAGCCAACCAGTCTTTGCTTTTTCTCCTTAATGCTGTGTGCTTAGAGGAGAAGCAACAAATACCAATTTCATAGTCTATGGTTTGACCCGGTCAGGGCTCGAACCCACAACCTACCACACTCAAGGCGAGCACGCTAACCATTACACCATCGATGTGGTTAAAAATGATTATAGACAATTAGCTAATTAATTAAAAATAAATCACTGATGGAATAAACTTTTGTTTTTCATTCATTAAAACCTAAAGATGAGCATGGCTGATTTACATATCATTAATTGATTGAGTATTGTTTAACATCGTGAGATCAATATTTCATGACAAGAACAAATAAATCTCTTAGGCTAAACAATGGCGTCATAGGGATTGACCAATGGAAAGATAATTTGATTTCAACGAAGAAAAGTGAAGATGATAGATAGCCAACTAGTTTTTGCTTTTTCTCCATAATGCAGCATTATCAGCGGAGAAGAAACAAATACCATTTTTATAAATTTTGGCTTTACCCGATGTGCTCGAACCCACAATCTATCATATTTGAGGCGAGCATTCTAACCATTACATCACTTGATACAGTGTCTATATTTAGAAGCTTACTAGGATAAATTCTACTCACTAGAGTCACTCCTAACCATCTGTTGGCTGTGTGCATGTACAAGAATGGTGTGTTATTTGTATTTATCATGTTCATTATTTTGGTAAAGAATCTCTTCTCTGCTCTGTAAAAAAAAAATATATCAATAAATTAAAATGATGGCTGGTTTGGTTTTATGGTGTTTAACGCCACTTTCAACAATATTTCAGGTATATCTTGGCGTAAAATAAAATGAGGAGAGATCTTTTACAATTACATGTACTATGTAAGTTCACAGAAAAATTATTTTATAATTAATTCAAAAAAATTGTAGTAAATACAACAAGATGAACTGTGAGCTAATGCTCACCTATGATACCCCCGCTCTTTGGCAAACAGGAAGTAGGAATCTGACGGGTCAAAAAACGCTTCCCACGATATGGGGTACCTATATGAAGCTTGTGACCAAAATATCAGATATCTGCCATCAATAGTTGCTGAGAAAAATGTGCCGAAAAATGAGCATATATGTTCAATGTGTATAAAAATCAACAAAGTCGGCAAACAGGAAGTAGGAATCCGATGGGTTCAAAAACGCTTCCCACGATATGGGGTACCTATATGAAGCTTGTGACCAAATATCAGATCTCTGTCATCAATAGTTGCTGAGAAAAATGTGACGAAAAATGTGCATATATGTTCAATGTGTATAAAGACCAACTAAGTCAGCAAACAGGAAGTAGGAATCTGACGGGTCCAAAAACGCTACCCACAATATGGTATACCTATATGATGCTTGGGACCAAATATCAGATTTCTGCCATCAACAGTTACTGAGAAAAATGCGACGAAAAATATCTTGGATGGACGGAAGGACAGACGGACAGAGGTAAAACAGTATACCCCCCTCCCCCTTCGGGGAGCGGGGGTATAATGAAAAGACTTGAATATTGAATGTATGAATAAGGCCATACATATTATTTAAATAGTTTTTTCAGATTTGATATCGTTGCCCAAAACACTGCTGCAATGGTTTGGTATGGTTTATGGTTTTTAAAGCCACTTTCAACAATATTTCAGTTATATCATGGTGGTCAGTTTTATTGGTGGAGGAAACCAGAGTACCTGGAGGAAACCACTGACCAAGTCACTGACAAACTTTATCACAAAATGTTGTATCGAGTACACCTTGCCTGAGCGGGGTTCGAACTCACAACGTTAGTGGTGATAGGCACTGATTGCATAGGTAGTTGTAAATCCAACTACCATACGATCACGACCATGACGGCCCTCCCACTGCTGCAATGACCATTTAGACTTACCTAAAGCATTTGACAAACCTGAAAATTTGAAACAAGCTGCTTGCGTGAGCTTGTATCACTCACCTGGTGAAAAATAAAGATTTTATTGTCTATCTTAGTACATGTAAAATTTTGATACCCCTAGATTCTTGAAATTTTTATTTTCTGTTTTGAAAGAGTTAACAAAAATACAACATCCTGATAGAAATTCAATCTCGGAGATTACTTTAAGGTTAATATATGGAGAAGTTGTAGTTTCTATGACAGGTCCATTATGTGATCAAGTTTGTCAGTGACTTGAGACAGGTCAGTGGTTTTCTCCAGTTCCCTCCACCTAAAAAACTGACCGCCACGATATAACTGAAATATTGTTGAAAGTAGAGTTAAACACCATACCATTAACCCCTAACCCTATGACAGGTCATTTACATTACAGTCTTAGGTTTAAATCCATCTAGCTTCCTGATTGCAAAGACCAGTCGGGAATCAACTATAGGGTGAAAACTTAAGAAGAACAGCATCTTAAATCCAACAAAGAAAGACAGATATAATTGTAATACTGTCCATCTAATATATAGTTAGGTATGACTTACCTGTAAGCCCTAATAGTTTGTAATCCGTTTAATGTTTCATTGAAGTGAGAAAATATAGGTGACTTTGTTATATTATCTAATCTTTGAAGTTCCCTGAGAGAAAAAAAATATAGAATTAAATTTTAACATAAATTTTAATGTAAACCAAATGCCTAGTGTTGTCAAAATACAGTCACACCTGCCCATGCAGTCACCTCTATTAAGCAGTCACCTGTATTAAAAGGTCACATTTTTCTTGTCCTTTCATAGAAAATTTCATATGAATTGAACCTCATTTAAGAGGCCACAGATTCTGATTACCCCTTTGGTATCTTCAAACTCTTCTTAAGAGGTCACCTGTTTTAAAAGACCACTTTTTCTTGATTCCAAAGGTGACCTCCTAATACAGGTTTGACTGTATATAATTTCAATTAATTTTAACATTTACACTACCGTTGGTCCTTGTTTTGTCAAAGACGAGTGAGTGGGTCAGTGAGTGATTGTTGTTTAATGCGAGAAATTAGAAAGCTATATCATGGTGAGAACAAGTTACATTTCAATGAAATAATGATGATCCCCGCTACGTTTTAGACCAACATGCCGAATTGGATTTTTACAGTGCTAGCTCACTAAAACAACAGACATGTCACTCCACTTGGACACATTATCTAGATTCCAAACCAACTAGTTTTTGCTCTTACCCCTAGCTGGATGCTTAGCAGAGAAGCAGTAAATATCAATGTCGTCTCCATCCAATCAGAAACCCATGATTAATTGCACTCGAAGCCAGCAAGCTAACCATTACACCACCGATGCGGTTGTGACACGGTATCCCATTGCTTTAATGTTAATCTTGAAAAACATTTGCAAGGGTGATGGGTAATGGGTTATTGTAAATCATGTGAAAATAAGAGTGCGATTTTGTACATGGATTAAAGCTGCACTGAGAATAGATGAAAAACTATTGATTTTGTGTGTAAGAAAATCCACCTACCTTGCACTTGCTCTAAAGAAGTTTTGGATGAGATAATACAATATAAACAAAGGTATAGCTGCTATCATAAAAAAAGGTGTAGTAATACTGTTTACAACCACAGCACTCAGTGTTACAAATACACATGCAAGAAATGACTCCAACGTTGATGGTAATTTCTGCAATATAAAATTACTTATCGGTAATTTGGACATTTTTCCTTTGATCTCACTGATTGGTATTGCCAGTATCAACGAACTAACTCTGACACTAATAATCGATGAGTGTGACGTCACACACATTATGATGTTACCGATTAAAACAATAACTTTAGTTTTGAAAGTCTCATCATACATTATTAATAGTAATGCAGTTCGGCCTCGGACACACTGCGATACTAGTGATAATGTCTGTCTAGTCCTTCAAAACTGCCGTTATTCTATATATATCCTCATAATGTAATCTATGTCTTGACTAAGTATCTATCATCTAACTTACACCAACAGTTTTATTTGAGAATTAGAAGCTGACCTCATGCTAAAAGAATAAAATGTTGCAACTCTGATTTTTTTTCCCCCTTCTTCCTGTCTTTTTTAGAAACAATGCTCAATTTGCAATCTTTTCTTTGTTATTAATTTTTAGCCTGTTGCAATTTACTTTTGTCAAAGTCAATCTATGATTTAACCATTTTAAATATAGGTTTTATTGCCTGCTATGTGGTCAATAGACTAAATTTGTAACAATTAATTACTCATTGATGTCCACAAATATTTAATTCTAACATGATGTCCTTCTTTCGCTTTGTAAACAAACGAGCGATTTATCGATTGGGTATAATCTCATTAGCACATGTGCCGGTGCATGTGACTGGCTTTCCCGTCATAAATGTACATGTTGATGAATTATCGTCTGCTCGAATTTGGCAGCATAAATTGTGTGCGACATGGTCCGCAAACGTAAATTATATAAATTACTGTCTTCCAATCAAAGTATTCTACTGATATGTACTCTAATACATTTCAGAATCGAAATAAATCATGGAAGCCAGAATGTGTTTTGAGTTTTAACATGGCTCAGGATAAAATACTAATATCCGCCAACCCATGTTTTATTTCTTAAATATAATACAGCTCTTCTCTAATATTAAGTTACCCATTTATCTTGAAACTGTGTTAATCAGCAATAAATTAATGATCATTTTAAGTTTAACAAAACATTTGCCCATTAAAAAATGTGTTCAAACTATTTCTTTTTGATATGCACAAGAATTACATGACATACTGGGGCCGTACTGGTTGTGATCGTACGTTATTTGGTTTACAACTACCTATGCAATCAATATCTATCACCACTGACGTTGTGAGTTCGACTCCCACTCATGGTGAGGTGTACTCGATGCAACATTACATGAGGTTGTCAGTGACTTGCGCTAGTTCGGTGGTTTTCTCTATGTGCTCCAGTTTCCTCCACCAATAAAACTGACCGCCACGATATAACTGAAATATTGTTGAGTGAGTGAGTGAGTGATTGTTGTTTAATGCCAACCCAGCAATTTTTCAGCTATATCATGTCGAGAACAAGTTAATTTTCAATGAAATGATGATGAGGTCCACTTTGTACTAGACCAACACGCTTAGTTGGATTTTTATAGTGCTAGCTCACTGAAACAACAGTCCGCTGATAGACATGTCGCCCCACTCGGACACATTAGCCTGAATCCGAGCCAACCAGTCTTTGCTTTTTCTCCTTAATGCTGAGTGCTTAGAGGAGAAGCAAAAATACCAATTTTAGTCTTTGGTTTGACCCGGTCAGGGCTCGAACCCATGATCTACCACACTCGAGGCGAACACGCTAACCATTACACCACCAAAGCAGTTGAAATATTGTTGAAAGCAGCGTTAAACACCATAACCCTAACCCCCTATATGACTTACTTGATCTACTTGTCCCATATCATTAGAGAATCTATTTATGATTCTACCACTGGGGTTAGTGTCAAAGAACCTGCAATCAAAATTTTCACATTCTTAATTATATTTCATTCGTTACATCAATTTAAAACATTTTTTTTTCTCAAAAAATGGAAATAAAAATCTATTTTTAAAGGGTATATATGTCATTGGTTAAATCAATTTGAAAGAGATTGTTTCTACTGTGTCAATGTTTGTTTACTTTGAGTAAATAATAGAGTGCTCTACCTTGTTAGTAACTAATGTAAATAAACAAATTACCTCCCTTTGACCAAGGTCAAATAATTTTTACAGGTAATTATTGCTGTTGTAGTAGCATTTATAATGTATTTATAAAATACACTGTATTTTTATTATGTAATACATTTAAAATACTGTCAAGACACGGATGTATATAGAAAAATCTACAATTTACTTCAGCAATAGAAAACAATTTTGCAGGAAATGCTCATGTTGTCTGTCTTACACAGGAGCCTGGGTAAGATAGAAAAATCTTTTTCACCTAAATTACCGGATTACTTTATCCAAGGGGTGAGAAATACAGTTCTTACATAAAGATTGCACAAACATCACAAGTAAAGACTCTCTTTCTTCCTGCCCATGGATTACACTATTTATCATCTTGAATACCATAGACATAGTGAAAAATATTTTTTTTTATTTCATAAACTGGAAAACATTTTCTACAAAAATTGTCCTCATCCACTCAATATTTTTTGTCTGAAATGCATACTATAACTTGACATTATAATTCTTAAATGCCTTGAACATGTATATGTAGAACCTTATCCAACATCAAAAGTTTGTAAATCTTTAAACATAAAACGCCACGATACAGCTGATGTATTGCTAAAGTTGGCATTAAACTCCAATCAATCAATCAATCAATCAATCAATATTAAACATAAAAATATTTTGTACTACTTGGAATATAAACAATGGCATATGTAAAAGCATAAATATTTTTAAACATACATGTAAATATCTTACATGCCTGGTACATGTTTGACTGGCATATGCGATGTGAGATTCATGCATGTCACATCACATTATCCTTTTTTGGTGTCACAATGCAAAAAAGCGTTACATAACAAAGTCAAAATGTTGCAAAAACGAACCAATTCCTGCACGTCTTTGGAAACATTGAACTTGTGATGGCTTCAAACTATAAACTACTGTATTAATGCCTACATGTTACATATTTTATTTACAGTTAACTAAAACGCATATGATAATTTTGAATGCAATATTTTTTTTCCATTAAAATACAAGTAACATAATTTTTCCAATAACGGCCATTTTCAAGTTGGACAACTGATAATTTGCTGAATGATGAGAGAAAAATAATCAGTGGTGGTCAATAATGTTAGAAGAGACGATTCCACCATCAGGTTCACATTTTCTTTCATTAGAAACTCGGCAGGCCTAGTTTCATACCTGTTAACCTCTGGGAACTGCTAGGGGGAGATCTCCCCCCTACCAACTCTTCTAAGGGGGAGATTTTGTGCGTCGCCTTTAAACACACAAAATTGTACCTTGTAGTTGCATACATGCGATAGAGTTGCTATGCTACAACTGGAGATTTGGTCTCATAACTGGAGATTTTCTATCGACGTATTTGATGCATGTTTTTATTGTTAATTGATGTTTTCTTTTTGTCTGTTTCAGTATTGAACCAACTGCATCCCATTTCAATATATATTGTTTATTCTGTCTTATTAGTAGTGTTTCATATGATGAATGAAGGATAAAAACTGTATTTATAATTTATTCATAATCATAAGGTTATAACAAAGCAATAACAATGAAGACAGAATGCTCTGAACAATAAAGTCATAGAGCACTAAAATTAAAAAGTCACTTTGCTGCTGGTGTGTTGGGTGATAGCATACATTTTGGCATTTTTGTGGTTTATCAATTCCATCCCGGAACTTAGTCCTTAAATAATACTTTGATCGGCTTTGGTCCCAAACAAGCCATAACAACTCAATCCGAGATGAATTCATCGCACGTTTGATCGAAATAAGAAGTTTTCCTCGGCATCAAAGGTTGTCCGATTCCTGTTTGCACAACGGTTTACAACTATTTTTAATTGCCGCTATCACACTTCTAATCATCTAAGCGTGTGCCACAAACCCACTTCCTTATCCCCAATTAACTGTCAATCAGTGGATAATTGTTGTATAATCATCAACACCTTAATTAATCTCCATGACCCAATTTACCTGTAAAGGTGTCAAACAGATCAATAACCGGATATCATTTAAACACCTTTACCATTCGTATCTCTCAGCGTTTTTCATCAGCGCGGGAGTTCCAAATGGGGAATTTCAAGAAATATTGATCGCAAAATGTAGGTCAAGATTTTATTGTACTTTATTTTTTTGTTGGGGTGAGATCGTGTGGGAGGAAAAGGTGTGTGCGGGAGATTAATGTCTCCCGCGCATGAGACCCAGTCCATGCGGGAGATAAGGCTCTTACGCGGGAGACTCCCGCGAAAAGGGGGAGGGTTAACAGGTATGTAGTTTCTGACTTGAAAATGTGAACCCTTGGTGAAATTTCCCATCTAACATTTGAGACCATGACTGATTATTACCGTCATTAGGGTTGCATAATGTGCACCCCCTCTTGGCCTTGAAAATCTGCAGAAAATGTGATTTCCCGGTCAGAAAAAAAGAGTGAAACATATAATGCCCACCCCTCCTACAGAATCTATGTAAAATCTAGCACATTATACATAGGTCATTACGGTATACAACTTACCTGCCTGGAACATGTAGAATGTTATCTAACATTAATCTATGGAGATTTTTTGAAGCTTTGATTCCCACAACAAATAGCACTATACCAGCCACTAGAGCACCTGCTATTCCACATAATGATAGAACAACATAAATGTTTGTGTAATATTCATTGTCAAACACCTGCAAATACGACAAAGAAAACAAATATTATTTCAAAGATGTCCATAAAATACAGTGAATTCAAAATGAAAAAAAAAAAAACACCTCTATTTCACCCAGTGAAAATAACTAGAGGCTCAGTGGGCTGAACCTGTCAGACCAACCAGAAACAAGAATTGCATACGGCTGCCATGTTTGTTAACATATTGGGACGAAATGAGCATTCTTTATAGAGGACCTTCCTTAGATGCTGCCGTCCAAGTTTTGGTTCATTTGGCCAAGCGGTGGCAGAGTAGAAGATTTTTAGAAATTGACCAACCAGAAACAAGAATTTCCTATGGTGGCCATGTCTGTTAACGGTTAGGGACAAAAAGAGCTTCCGTTCATTTGGTTAAGCTTTTATCAGAGGAGAAGATTAAAATATGAAAAGTAAACAGACGACAGATGACAGACAATGGACGATGGACGCCAAGTAATGGCAGAATCTTTGGCAAGGTGAGCTTAAAAGTTTATTGCACTGTGTGAGGTCACAGTACCAATGCCATCACAATCGACAATATCACTGAGTGTCATTGATAGGGAAGTTCCCTTTTGAAACTTCTTACTAGCACAAACAAAAAAGTAAAATCTATGTAATAAAATTACTAGCACAAACAAAAAAGTAAAATCTATGTAATAAAATTACTAGCACAAACAAAAAGTAAAAATCTATGTAATAAAACAGTATAACTACTCATATAAATAGAGGGAGGAAAACATAATATCAATCAATAAACAGGCAAATGTAAACTGATAAGTAATAATAAAATTGAGTGTTAAGATAGTTGATATTATCTAATTTTTGTTCAAAACAAAGAATTTGACCTTTGATTTAGTTGTGTAGCAAGAAAAAAAATCTTTTGATTTTCATTTCTGAAATTATCAGAATGACCAGTTAAACTGTCTGTTTGTTGATATTGACAATATCACTTGGTGAGATCAAAGGAGAAATGATCAAAGGAAAAATGATCAAAGGAAAAATGCTTAAATTTCTGATACAAAAAAACAAACAAAAACTAACCGGCATTGTAGCATTGGTACTATTACCAAGACTTAAGTAAACATCCATCTTATTCTTATACTCTGTTGAATCTTCACCCCAGACAGAGAGCCAGAAGTTACTACCAATCAAGACAGCATACTGTGCGACCATTAATGTCATGACCAATACCACATAAGCTACACCACAAGCCTTTATATAGTGAAGGTAGACTATCGCTGACACAGCCCCTTTCTCTTGGTGTTCCTGCTTTATCAGCTTACCATCTGCGGCATCATCTTTCTTCAACGGCAGTGCTAAAAGAAAATTTTTGATTAACGATGTCTCTATCTAAAAAGATATTTTTCCGTGTTATTTAAGCAGGAACTGCTTACCCTTTTGGAGCACCTGAGTTCACCCCCTGTTTTTAGTGCGATTTGTGTTACTCGATCTTTGGTCTTATGTGCATATTTTGTAGATCGTTGTTTGTCCTTTTGGCCTTTCTTCTTTGATATTCGTATTCTGATTACCCCTTTGGCATCTTCAAACTCTTCTTAAAATGGAACAAAGCTGACCTTCAATTAAACAGATCATACTTAAATAATTAATTATGAATCTTTAGTGAATAATATATGTCATGAATGTGTGCATGACAGAAGTTGAAAAGGTCCTTGACTCAGATGGGCATGTGGTACCCTTAACCAAAGGATCCATGAAGTATGTAATCTGTCACATGATAAACAGCTGATTTCAACTAAAGAAATCGTCACTACTGAAATATTGTATATAACAGCGTAGGAAACAGAATATATATTTTACAACTTATTATATTGTAGTTGCAGTTCATATTTTAGCTAGGTCTAGTTAAAAAAGTAGAAGTTTTTGGTGATTTTAGAAAATTAAAATTTTTAGCAATTGCAGCCACCATGGAAAGCGGTTATGACAGTCTTTTATATTTTTTAAATATAACTATCCATGTACAATTCAAGCCAAATTTGGTTTATTTAAGCTCAACAGTTTTAGTAAAGAGGATTTTTATACAAAAACAAAAACAAAAACAAAAAAACAAATACAAAACAAACCAAAACATTAAATACAAAAAACAGCAAAATTACAAATTTTACAGAAAAACTCTAAAGTAGTTCCATTATCATGTAAGCTATGGTTCTAATTTCAAAAATATAAGATCATCCCGACAAGAAATCTCTCACATAAAGTAAAAACAAAAACCCATTTCACAAGGAACTGACCATCAACCTATTACTCAATGGTAAAAGGATTATATGAGCTCCATATCCTCCTCTAAATAAAGATTGATAAGTACAGTCAAACCTGACTTATGTGACTTCCCAAGGGAACAGTGAAATATGTGACGTGACTTCCCAAGGGAACAGTGAAATATGTGACGTGACTTCCCAAGGGAACAGTGAAATATGTGACGTGACTTCCCAAGGGAACAGTGAAATATGTGACGTAACTTCCCAAGGGAACAGTGAAATAGGGTCACATAAGACAGGTGGTCGCTTAATACAGGTTTAATTGATATGAAATGCACTGTGAAGGGAAACAAAAATTAAGGTCACATAATACAAGTTATTGCTTATTATTATGCTTTCTATAAATTTCTTCTGTAATATAACGTTCATACGATATTTTGGCATATATCACAAAGAATTATATAGCGTTGATATACTATGCGAAAATAGTACATCTACTATGCCAGTTTCACGCTGGGAAGGTTGGGTTTTCAGCTGTCTGTCAAGCTATATATAGCTAGTCCACGTGCAAGGGGGTGGATCCAATCTGTCAATCTATCATAGTCGTCTATTATCCATGTTACTGTTGTTAATTAAGTTTCAAACTTCAAAAATCTTTATATTTTTAAAGCCTTAAATGAAACAAAGAATATTCTCACACTTTCAAGACTATCTGATCCAATATATTAGTCACCAATATCAGGACCTCTTTTATTGTAATAGTTCTCAATATATATTGTCTACATATAACAGTCAGCATAATAATAATAATAATGTTGTGTTAGCAATGACTATGCCACATAGTGGTCAGGGTTGAAGACATAGTACACTTCCCTTCGGGCCATGCACTATGTCTTCAACCCTGACCACTATATTGGCATAGTCATTGCTAACACAACATTATTATATAAATAGACGTGGTCACTAAAGCAGGTTTGACTAGTACCTTCTGCTTCTTTGCTCCTTTCTTTAAATTCTATAGCTGTCTCTTCCTCCTCTTCCATGTATGAAAACTGTGAGAGCTGACGTCCTAAAGTATGAGAGCTAAGGGACTGAAAATAAAAATAAAATAAAATTAGTACCTGAAAGTTTTTTTTAATCTAACCATATTGCTAAAGCCTGGGTTTCCATTCAAAACAACTTTTATTCATGTTTGTGGTTGACTTAACCACAAAATGGAGTGATCTAATGGGTTCATTTTTATAGACTGAATACAAAAAGATAGTACATTTGCACTTCAAAGTTTCCGCTTTTTGAATCTGAATATCAAACCTATTCTTCAAAATTTCGGGGTTTTTTCAGTCTTCAATAAATTTGGATGAATTATTATGATAGATTCATAAAACAAGACTCTGATCTCAATATTAATGGTTATATTTTTTGTTCATACCAGTATATAATTTTTGTTATACATGTAAATATCAACCTTTTGTAAAATTAATAATAATATTTCCCACCATTTTATTTATTTTCAGGTAAGAGAATATTTTGCTGTATTTAAATTTTACCATAATAATATGCATATATACAAAATAAATATCTTGGTGATGGATACTGAGGTAAAACTGTAACCTATGGTAACATGCATATTGTCAATGGTCTTCTTGTATAAGAATGAATCATGCAACAACAACAAAAACAGATTCTACCTTCCTTGCAAGTAGTCAGTAAAGTCTGAGCATTCATTGACCCTGTTATTGTACTCTCCATGCTTAGTAGTCAGTTAACTCTGAGCATTCATTGACCCTGCTATTGTACTCTCCATGCTTAGTAGTCAGTTAACTCTGAGCATTCATTGACCCTGTTATTGTACTCTCCATGCTTAGTAGTCAGTTAACTCTGAGCATTCATTGACCCTGCTATCGTACTCTCCGTGCTTAGTTGTCAGTAAACTCTGAGCATTCATTGACCCTGCTATTGTACTCTCCGTGCTTAGTAGTCAGTAAACTCTGAGCATTCATTGACCCTGCTATTGTACTCTCCATGCTTAGTAGTCAGTTAACTCTGAGCATTCATTGACCCTGTTATTGTACTCTCCATGCTTAGTAGTCAGTTAACTCTGAGCATTCATTGACCCTGTTATTGTACTCTCCATGCTTAGTAGTCAGTTAACTCTGAGCATTCATTGACCCTGTTATTGTACTCTCCATGCTTAGTAGTCAGTTAACTCTGAGCATTCATTGACCCTGCTATCGTACTCTCCATGCTTAGTAGTCAGTTAACTCTGAGCATTCATTGACCCTGCTATTGTACTCTCCATGCTTAGTAGTCAGTTAACTCTGAGCATTCATTGACCCTGCTATCGTACTCTCCGTGCTTAGTAGTCAGTAAACTCTGAACATTCATTGACCCTGCTATTGTACTCTCCATGCTTAGTAGTCAGTTAACTCTGAGCATTCATTGACCCTGCTATTGTACTCTCCGTGCTTAGTAGTCAGTTAACTCTGAGCATTCATTGACCCTGCTATTGTACTCTCCATGCTTAGTAGTCAGTAAACTCTGAGCATTCATTGACCCTGCTATCGTACTCTCCGTGCTTAGTAGTCAGTAAACTCTGAGCATTCATTGACCCTGCTATTGTACTCTCCATGCTTATGTTGCTATTCCTTTTTGTGATAGTATGTGGTCTTTTTGAGAGGAAGCAAATCTGTGAACGTTTTTTTTTATTGTTTGTTTATATATGCATTGCCATTGGAGATCCAGTTATCAAGAGGCGAGGGGTGGGACCCCATTAACCAGTTTAATCCTGCAACATTTTAGTGCCTGTCCCAAGCCAGACGCTGGATTTCCAATGTGACTTGTCATATATTGCGGTGTTTTTGTGTTCAGTGAGTTCAGTCGAGATGAGGGGTGATTGATTGTTTGTTTTCTTCATATTAGTGGAGATGATGACCATCACTGTTTAGACTTTCTTGTCATAATTTTGTTGTGCTATTGGGCATAATCTTAAGATTGATTAAAATTTGAATAATTGGTGCTTAATGTCACTTTCTACATTTCATTTGTTATATCATGTTATCAGAGAAGAACAGAACTCTAACCCTAAGTATTTAAATGTTCTCGAATATAGCTGAAAAATTGCTCAGTGGACATCAATCAATCAATCAACTAACCCTAAGTTAAAATTGTAAATAATCTCTAACATGTATGATTAAAGATAAGTCATGTAGCACAGATAAGTGCATCTAAACGTTCAATTTTATTTGTTTTCAATATACATAAAAAATAAGATGAAATAAAACTACCTAAAAAGTAATTTTTCTAATAGAAAAAAAATGGAAGAATTTGTCCATAGAACAAGGATGCTCTTACTTCTATCTAAGGTCAACAGGGGGCATAACTCTAGAGCTAAGGTCAACAGGGGGCATAACTCTAGAGCAGAAAAAGTGGTCAAGTCTGAAATTGAAATTGGCATTCCTCTTATGCTCTCTGATCTTATGTATAAATTTCAATCTTAAGTTTATGAATGAAAACAAAATGCAGGATGTATGGACATAGTCTTGGGTAAAACTTAAAGCCCCAGATGCCTAACAGTTGGGGCATAACAATTTATGGAAACCTTCCAGATCAAAGGTTAAATATACATTCGCAGCTACCTTGATAAACAAATTGCCATTGAGCTTCTTAAAAAATAATAATGAGGTTAAATTAAAGTTAATTGTGTCAAATGAAAGAGTTAACTTGATGTAAAATATTAAATCAAACAATGATCTAACTGAACAGACTTTGATGCATTCATATGTAGAAATAAACTCATGCTAAATGGTTGGTAATTTACAAAATGTTAACTAATAAAAGAGGTACAATACAGACCTTTTTTTTTTTTAAATCACAAGGTTTTATTCTTGACAACTACTCAACATGAATTACTGTGAATTCATTAATATTCGTGGTATACCATTTTTTGTGGATTTTGTGGATAGTAAATTAAAAAAATTCAAAGAATATTTGTCACCATATACATATGTACTGACTATACCAGGTATCCACAAATTAACATTTCCATGAAAATATAATTTTCCTCTAACCACGAAAAAAAGGTATTCATAAATTGAAATAAATTCACAGTATACAAAAATTTCCTAGTTTTTGCTTCAATATCAATAATGTTATGTTTTCTTTGTTTTATCCTAATTTCTAATGGATTTTGTTATTAAGAAAACAACAGAGAAGTCCCTATAATTGTTAGATGAAGACAATATTTTTTTAAAAAGGGGGTATATTTCGGATGTTTCATTAAGTCAAAAAAGGTATTGTATTGTACCTCAGCCATTAAAAACTCTTGCTTAACAAACAACATTTAATAAGTGTTTTAACACAGTGGAAATGTTACCTTTGATCCATGTTCACCCTGTAAAAACAATGCTTAAAAAAATTTAAGAGCTGAAAATTAGTCAAGTTTCTCTAGTGTATTTGCGAGGATAATTGAGCAAGGAAACCTTCATATTCAAAAAAACATTTGAATTGCTACCAAAAAAAAAAGCACATACTAAAAGCAAATAAAACTAGAGGCTCAGTGGGCTGAGCCCGTGTCGCTCACCTTTCATTCTGTTTTGAGGAAACTTAATACAGAACCTTCCATAGGTGCTTCCCACCAAATTTCGGTTCATTTTGGCCAAGCAGTTTCAGAGAAGAAGATTTTTAGAAATCGACCAATCTAAAACAAGAATTGCCTGTGGCAGCCATGTTTGTTAATGGATCAAAACGAAATGAGCAATCTCTATAGAGGACCTTCCATAGATGCTTCCTACCAAGTTTCAGTTCATTTGGCTGAGGGGTTTCAGAGGAGAAGATTAAAATGTGAAAAGTTAACGGACGACAGACGACGGACATCAAATGACGGCAAAAGCTCACATTGCCTTTGGCAAGGTCAGCTAAAAAATAATCGTCAAATGTTTAGAAAAATATGCACAAAAAGTTATATTTTTTCAATTGTCATATGCAACCTCTGACAGAATCTTTCAACTTTCAACACTGTCAGTATCTTTCAACTTTCAACACTGTCAGTATTTGGTAGAATTAGATGTAGAATCTGTAACAGGTTGGTGCTGACTACTTTACTGAAGTGATTGTATAGGATGGTATATATTAAAGTATCATATGATCATGGACATGATAGCCCACAATGATATGATATTACAGTAACCTTCCTCTAAGACAAAGAAAAAGTGTCCTTATAATAGGGGTGTCCTCTCTTGAGGGGGGACAATTTAGTAGTATTTGACTATCTCTGTGCATCCGAAATCTGGTCTGATAAGATTGGTGGCCTTTGATGGGAGGTACCTTATAAGAGAGGGACTATTAGTACTGCAACATTTCTATTTCAGTATGGTAAAACATTAGAGTAAATATTTGACATTCTTTTATTTCCAAAATAACATCTTCATTCATGACAAAATATATAATAGTCACACTTGTCTTATCGACCTCCTCCGTATAACGACTTCCTTTGTTATCCAACCTTGTCTATTCTTCCCCAGCGTTTTCCCGTGCATTTGACCTTTATATAACGATCCACTGTCTAACGTGACTAACGACCGTGTTCTTTGGGTGAAAATCTTACATATAACTATTATTAGAAGATTATTATCAAACCGGAAGTTAGATAATAAATAAACAAACACAGTCCCGACTTTGGAACAATTTATATTTATATTAATAAAATAAATGACATTTTATTTCCGTTTTGCCCAGCTGATTCAGCGATTGTCGCCACTATCCCTCTAACCGATATTTGCATGATCTACTGACAACATATGTTTCTTAAATCCCCACTCCCAAAAGTACATGTTTAGAAAGTCCCTACCTGTTTCTAGTTCATAATAATAGATTTTTCGTATTAAATGAAATCACGATTAGCGTTATTGTGTAAGACCACCATTTTTTTTACAGGTAAGTTGTTCACGTGATGATTTATTATTGTTGTTTTGGTTTTTTGGGGTTTATTTCTTATCTATATCAAATATTTGAAATTGCTTACTATAGAAAATAACATTTTAATCTTTCACTTTTATAAATAAATAATTGTGTTTTTGAAAATTATTGAATTATGAAGTACTGGATCCCGGGAAATATTTCTTTAACATTCGTTTAAAGTGCGCTAACAGATCAAGGTAAACACAGGCTGGATTGTGTGAATAGGCTATTTATAGCTATCGGCGAGTGATTGAAGTTGAAAACGTTTTGTCAGTAAATTTCATTCTTCTGATCATAATGTTTAATTGTAATTACGATAACAATAACTGTTGAAAGAAAGTAAAAAAGTTGATCATTTAATATAATTTTTTTTCCTTCTAAATTTCACCCACAAAGGACGGAAATATTTAACGATAACTGAACACGTTTTTTATTTCATTATACCTTTTTTTGGCAGAATTTAAGCTCTATTTATGCATTTGTACTCCACACGAACGGGTTAAAAGTTGATGCAGATTATATACCCGAACTAGGTTTTTTCCTCTCGAGATTTTGGGAGCAAATATCACAACCTCTATATAAAGACTCCCTGTCTTATGCGCCCTTTTTCAGAATTCCCTTCAATGGTCGCTATAGACAGGTTTGACTTAGATAGTATTGTATAATCCTATAAATTTGTTACTTACAAGTGATGATTGATGATGCAGTTCACTAACACTAGGATAGCTGTGTTTCCTGGTCTCTAACACAGGGCTACCTATTTTATCAGTAGAACTGTCTGAACGCCTTTCACTTTCTCTAAAAAAAATAGTCAAAATAATTCAATTCAAACAACAAAGACTATCTAAAGATTTATGGCGCTTAACGCCACTTTCAACAATATTTCAGTTATATCATGGCAGTCAGTTTTATTGATGGAAGAATCCGGAGTACACATAGAAAATCACTGAAAAACTTTATCACATAATGTTGTATTGAGTCCACCTTGACATGAGCGAGATTCAAACTCACAACTTTAGTGGTGATGGGCACTGATTGCACAGGTAGTTGTAAATCGGACTACCATACGATTATAACCATGACATCCCCTTCCTATCTAAGGTCATATTTATTTACATATTATATATCCTCAATCAAATGTTTTTTTCAAGAAATTGATATTGAATCATGCAACAAACTAATGTCTTTTAAGGTTGTTTTAGTTTTAAAAAAGATGTTTTATGCTTATTCCTATATATAACCTCTGATCTACAATAGGGCATTTAAAAAAAATTTAGTTGTAAATTACTGATGCTGCTACCACTGGAAAGCAATGCATGTCTTGCCCTTCATGATTTTCACTGTGAGTAAAGGGGGCAAATGTCAATTTGAAATCTTTATTCATTATTTATTTGAAATCTTTTAATGGTTACAAGATCTATTATCAATCTCAACCTATAATAATACAAGCAGCCACTTAGGCCAAAATAAAAAAATTGTTTGTTTCCCGCACTCGACCGACTGTTAGAAAACGTTGCGACTCGAAACATTTTTTGGATGATTTGGGACGACTTTTTTTTTTTGGTTACCAGAAATCGTGACCGGAAGTTCCGATATTGTTCCAGAATTTACGTTCGGAACTGGTTTACACTTTTAAATGAACAAAATCCGTTGCTCGACTTTGAAGGAACCAGATTTGTGAATGAACACAATCTATTTAAAAAAAAAATCCCCCTACCTACCGACCCATAGGTGAAATGGAGGGTCGGGTGTGGGAAACGAACATATTTTTAAGGGTGGCCTTAACTGAGAAATTAAAGTCAAAATCTTACCAAAAATTATTTTAAAAAATGCCAAAAAGTGTGCAGGATAGATAACATATCCATAGCACCATATATTCTTATATTTGTTTGCCCAAATTAATTTTAATCAGTTAAATCCTAACCCTTCCTCATGTCACCTAAACACTACATACCAAGAATATTTACAACAATAATAGTACATTCTCTATTAATGAGAAATGATATTGATGTAAATAAACATCAGAGACTATCCAATTCTACACTTAGACACAAACAAAGTAAAGGAACAGTAAAGTCTTCAATAATAGAGGGCCCGGGTGGTTCAATGAGTTAGGTAGCTGGATTACCTAACAACTCATACAAGCCTATACCAATACGGCATGGGTTTGTAAATTACAAAAAAGGGTGCACTCGACTCGCAGTCGCAAGTGATAAAGTTTACCAGTTGCTTGCCCATGGGCGGTGGTTCTCTCCGGGTACTCCGGCTTCTTCCACGACTAAAACTGGTTGCCATGATATAGCTGCAATATTGTTGAAAGTGGTGTTAAGCACCAAAAATCAAAAAATTCAAATCATCTTCAATAATATAAAATATTAGCATGTGAAACACCCTTTAACCTGCAGTTGAGCAGTATTCTTTACTCCTGTCGATGAACACTATAATATGATTTATTATTTTATATCACTAACCTGGCTTCAACATTAGAAGCTTCTCTGAGAGCTTTCCTCCAAGATTCATACAAATCAGGGTCTACTTTCTTTACATCATGGAGTTTACCTTGATATTGTATCTTACCATCCTTCATTACAATTATCTGTTAAATGAATAATTACTATAAAATAAGGCTTCTACAAATGTATGACAAAGAGCTAATTCAGAAACAAATGAGTGAGTGTCACTAGACAGTGGCTACCAACACTACCCATTTGAAACATACAATAACCAAGGGCAACGCAAAGCGTGGCATATACCCTCGCCTAAAAATTTGACCTTTGACCTTGAAAATCAATAGGATTCCAGATTCTCATAAGGATTAAGTATGTACCAAGTTTGGTCAAAATCCATTGAAGGATGTTGATTCTAGAGTGTTCACAAGGATGTTACTATATCCCTTCACAACTTCGTTGGTGAGGGGATAATGATAAAAGCTCAATACCTTGCTAAATGACTATCAAATATAGATTAAACAAATATTCTATAAATCAATACTTTAACAAGTTTAATCCTACAACATTTTTGTGCCTGTCCCAAGCCAGGACCTGAATTTCCAATGTCATATATCATGGTCTTTTTTGTGTTCAATGAGTAGAGGTGAGAGGTGATTGTTCATTTTGTTGATATTGGTGGTATTGTTGACCATCACTGTTTAAACGTTCTTACTTTACTTACATGACTAGCATAACTAAGATATTGAAGTTGATGTGTAGTTAGTATTACTGTTCTTCTTTTCTTTAACATACGATTCATAATGACTTCTTCAAATACATGTTTACCTACGTGAGCATCTAAGGCGGAAAATGGATCATCCTGTAAAACAAGAAAAAATACAGCCTTTATATTTTTAAATTAGTCAATAATAACTAACTCACATTGTGCAAATTTAGATGCAGAAATCATCGATTACCAATTGAGACAGGAAGAAATTATAGAATTTTGCAATTTTTGTGACTCAAATGAAATCGGCAATGACTATCATTATGTCATTTCATGCAGTGTTCTAAAAGACGAAAGAAAGAAATTACTACTAAAATATTGTCCCTACAATCCAAATACAAACAAATTTCAACAATTATTTAATTCAAGTAGTCATGGTAATATTAGAAAAGATTTGTAGATTCATCAAAATCACTCCTCCAGATTTGTTAATGATAACATAATTACAAGTGAGTGATTGTTGTTTAACACCTAGTGAGCAATTTTTCAGCTATATTATGTCGAATACAAGTTATATTTTAATGAGATGATATCTGCTTTGTACTAGATCAACATGCCTAGTTGGATTTTTATAGTATTAGCTCACTGAAACAATAGTCCGCAGGTAGATATGTCAATCCACTCGGACACATTATTCTGATTCCCAACCAATCAGTCTTTATGCTGCATACATAGCAGAAAAAGCAGAACATACCAATTTTATAGTCTTTGGTTTAACCCAACCAGTGTTCGAACCCATGATCTACATGAGGCAAGCATGATAACTATTACATCACCAATGTGGTCAATTGTGACTGTAAGATGGAGAACAACAATAAAAGTGATATTTTGAACAATTCTTTATTACCAATGTTTCTTATAGACATGTGTATAAATCCTAAAACTCTGACCCATCTTACCATGATAATAGTATCAGCTTTAGAGTACAGGGTTCTGGCTATACTAACTCTCTGTTTTTGTCCACCACTTAAGTTGATACCCTGTAAAGTATAGACAAAACTCTTAATTAATTGTGACAACAATGAGATGTCTTCTAATTCATCCTTGTAATTCTTTTATTTACCACCATTTATCTTTAATCTGTGTAAATATTTTCCTACTTTCCTCTACATTTTTTAATAACAACTTTCTGTTTATGTGCAATCATACTTTTTGTGATTTTAATGTGATAAAGTTGTCTTAATGTCATCTGCTAATCTTTTCATTTTAAAAAAAACTGGTTGACATTAAGTAAAATTCAGGGGAGATACGAATGATTGCACAAGTAACACTTCCGGTAAACAATGTTAAAAAATCAATGCTAAATCCCAATAGACACACAAATAAAACTCCTACAACTCGAATTGAAGGGCATGTCATTGTTGAATTTAAGTTGCACCAGATTCTAACTTCTGAAAGGGTGAAAAAGAGTAAATATCAGCTTGTTAAAGTTTTTTTTTACAACAGATTTCAACAAACTTTATTCAATAGACTGAAGATAGTTAGCTTGTTTTCTAAAGCTAATTTGTTCAGCATAATATATATAGAATAACAGCAATGTTGAAGGTTGAGACAGACATTATCGCTAGTATCTCTGTGAGTCTGATAGGACAAGCTGGGATATTTGTGATAATGTCTGTGGAGGCCTGGGATATTTGTTATAATGTCTGTCAGAACTGACGCTATTGTTTTTATCGGTGACGTCATAATGTGTTTTACGTCCAATTGACCGTTTAACATGCCCATGCGACTAACGAACTCTGTGTTATACATTAAAATGATTGTCCTAGTTATTACCTTTTCTCCTATTTCTGTTGTATCTCCTCCTGGT
Source organism: Bathymodiolus brooksi (assembly GCA_963680875.1). Classification (NCBI taxonomy): domain Eukaryota; kingdom Metazoa; phylum Mollusca; class Bivalvia; order Mytilida; family Modiolidae; genus Bathymodiolus; species Bathymodiolus brooksi. The sequence goes on from OY804580.1 coordinate 16,029,064, forward strand.
AACATGGCAATATCTGGTTGTAAGGCACAAGCATGTAATACACTCTTGTATCTGAAACAAAATTTCATGCAATATTTATTTTCAAAGACAAAATTTATGGTAAATGGACAAGTCTTAGCCATCCTGCCATTTTATGATTGTTAGGTTTATACAAGTCACTGTAAATTATTTCTTTTCTTTTTCTGGGGGATTTTTTTCAGGTTTGGACCAAGATGAATTTTCAACAACACTTTAAACTAATAACAAGTTGTAATCCATTCTTAATTAAATTTACATGCTTTTTGTTCTTTCTGGATATTTTTTTCAACTTTTTTTTTATCTGGGGAGACTTCTAACATCTAACAACATTAAGTATCAGATTAAGTCGAAGGTCACAAGTTCAAGTGACTAATCAGCGATATTCCAACAAATTTTTGACATAGTGAATAGCACAGTGGTTTATGAAAAGACCAGAGACCTTCTGAATGTGATTGAAATGTTGCCTAATATGACTTACTACTGAATGTTGTTAGATGTTAGTGGATCTCCACATAATACATGTAGTTTTTTATTTCATTTGTTTAAACTATGTTAGAACTCCACCATCACAGTTATGATCTTATGGTAGATGGATTTACAACTACCTGTGCAATCAGCACCGATCACCACTAAAGTTGTGAGTTCGAATCCTGCTCATGGCAGGTGTACTTGATACAACATTTTGTGATAAAGTTTTGTCAGTGACTTGCGGCAGGTGGGTGTTTTTCTCCTGGTATTCCGGTTTCCTCCACCAATAAAACTGACTGCCATGATATAATTGAAATATTGTTGAAAGTGGCATTAAACATCATAAACCTAATCCACCAAAGGACGTTGACACTCACCTTCTCCAAGTATAAGGCAATCCAAACAGTATATTATCTCTCAGTGTATCATGTAGTAACCAGGCTTTCTGTGCTGCATAGGCTATCTTTGTTCCCCTAAAATACAAAGAAAAATATCCTGAATCAGACAAGACAATGTTGATATCTAGTAGAAAGTTCTCAGTATTATAATTCAGTCCTCAACATGAAAATTCAAATTTATTGGTCCAAATAAAAATCTTGCATTTATTTTTATATCATATTATTTATGAAAACTGAAAAATTTACTGGTCCGAACAAAGTTTTACTGGTCTTCAGCCGGAAGATCGGTGCCCATCGTTAGGACTGATAATTTAAATTAAGACAGTTATCAAGAAAGTATCTTGTCATCAACAAAGCATTAAACAATCAGAAAATATGATAAAAATATATTTGAGGTGAAGAGCAACAGGTGGTTTTTCCTTTTGTTTACTATCACTGTTAAATTTCATAATTATTTCTTAATTTACAAATGCATAAAATAATTTAAACAATTTCTTTTAACACAAATTGGATGAATTAATAGAATATTTGTTTTGTTGCAAAATATTATTAAATATCTTGATAGTGTACATCAAATTCATATACCATTATGTAAATACATAAATGGGAAAATTAACTCACAAAAAAAAAGTACATAAATATGTTTTTCTTGTTCCCTAATAAATTGATTTGTATTGTTGTGGCTGATTATATTGTCAAACATTTTACTTTTATTTAACTTAACCGAGTGATTTCATCCATGGAAATTTTACCAGAGACCTGCTCGATTCACTTTGAATTACGTTCTACACGTATGGAAATAAGAGTGAGGAACTTGTTATGGTTGTTCCGCGTTAACAGATCACGTGGATAGACCAGTGACATAACAAATATGCCTACTGTGGTTATAATAACATCACACTTTTCTTCCATCTTGAATAAAAGTACTTCCTGTTCTAAACTGTTTGATTCATCCGTCCATCATCCAGAACCAGAGATACTGTATCGAGCGAGTCCCATTTGAGTGACATATAATAACCTTAGAAATATGTTAAAAATTATGCTCCACTATAATATATACATACTTAAACCAATCAACTTTCCCTTCTACAGTTAACATCTCCCCTAACAGAGCACTCAACAAAGATGTCTTTCCTGATCCAACAGATCCTACAATGATTGTCAATTTTCCTACAACAGAAACATTTTTTTTTAAATTATTTTACAATCTTATGTAGTGAGGACGAAGTCACAAGTGTTGCATGCAATATGATTTGGTTGTGCGTACATGTATATATTTAACACCACTTTAAAAATATTATTTCAGTTATATTGTGGCTGTTAGGTTTATTGGTGGAGGAAATCGGAACACCTGGAAAAATCCATCAATCTGCCGCAAGTGATTGACAAACTGTATCACATAAAGTTGTACGGAGAACAAATCTCCATGAGAGGAAATCAAACTTACACCTAAAGCAGTAATAGGCACTGAATGCATAGGTAAAGGTAAATCCAACTAACATATGATCTCGACCACGAATGTCCCTGCGTGTGGAAAGAAATTGGAAATTATCAATTTAAAAACTACAATACCTGTTGGTATCTTGATATTGATATTCTGTATAACTGGTTCCTTGTTTGTTAGATCCCAGGAGAAGGATCCATCATTTATTTCCACAGCCATTCTTGCTTCAATCACAGTCATCTTTTCAGATATTTCATCCTCGTCTTCCGTTGATACAGCACTGTGGTGACGTTGTCTTCCACTACTTTCCTTAATATCATTTACAGTCAGAGCTAAAATAAAGACAAAAAAATCAACATCCTCAACATCTACTTTTCTCTGTAGAGAATAATTATAATAACTTTGATATTAAATGTATTCAAAGTGTCAGAAAATTTTAACCTACCTACAGTAAAACCTGTCTTATCTGATCTTCAATGGGTACAATGAAAAACGGTCAAATAAGACAGGTGATCGCTTATTACAGGTTTAATTATTATGAATTGGACTGCAAAGAGAAATATAAATTATGGTCATACAGTACAAGTTATTGCTCAATTGAGGTGGTCACAAAAGCAAGTTTGACTAAAGTTCAAATAACACAATAGGACTGCAATGAGGTTTTGATATAGACAGGTCTCAATGTGTATGCTCTATGAAAAAAAATAATGTAACCTCACTCTGTAACCTAATGTGTCACACTATACCTGCTGTTTTGTGTTCATTCTGTTTTCTCTCTCTAAGTTCCATCACATCCTTCAGAGATCCTTGACTATTCTGTCTACTATGACCGGGTGTTCTAGACAGGTTACTTTCCAGAGAACTCTGACTACCAGATAAATCGCCATGTAAAAAGTTTGCAGGTTTTTCTATTCCATTCACACCTTCTATAACTACATCAATTTTTAAAGCCTAAAAAAAGAAAAAGTATTTAAATTGTAACATCATATTAACTGTCGCAAACAAGTTCAAAGCTTAAAATCTGCTTTGTAGTATTAAAAATGAAAAATTAACATGTGAAATACAGTCTAGTCCACTAAAAATGAAAATCTATGGGGGACATGAAATCTTTTAGTTATAACCAGAGCTGGTATATACTCCATGGCATTGATAAGGATAATTACTAATTTGAAAAATACTGTATGAATTTGTACAGAAAAACAAGAGATTGGTTGTCTAAAATTTTCTTAATAGTAGAAAAATTGTCATGTTTCTTTTTTTTGTGGCTCAATGAGTTAGGTAGTTGGATTACCTAACAACTCATACAAGTCTATCACCAATACGGCGTGGGTTCGCGCCCGGCTTTGTAAATTACAAAATAGGGTGCACTCGACTCGCAGCCGCAAGAGATAAAGTTTACCAGTTGCTTGCCCATGGTCGGTGGTTCTCTCTGGCTTCTTCCACCACTAAAACTGGTCACCATGATATAGCTGAAATATTGCTGAAAGTGGCATTAAAACACCAAAAATGAAATCAAATCTAGACAGACAATGACAGACCTAAAGCATTATACATACGACTGCAAAAGTTTTAAAAATTGCATAAATCTTTTTAATTTAATATTAGATTTTGTTGTTAAATATTGATTACAAAGAAATTTGTAGTAAACTGTTTAAATTACAAAAATTACCCTTTTCTCTAAAGTTTCTGTACCAACTGATTCTGTTTTTGTTTTTTTTTCTTCTGTATTGAATCCCTCAGCATTTTCAGACAGTAAATATGGTATGACTCTTTTTGCACTGACATTGGCATTGATGAGTGAATTAATGAAAGCAGTAAACAAAATGGTTGGCAGTCGTAGAACGTTGAATAACGCCAGAGTTGATAAAGCTTTCCCAGCATCTAATGGTGTGTCTTCTAAATATGGATACAGGATAAAAGTCTGAAAAACAGAAAACAATATAAAAAAAAACACAATGATCTTTTTTTATAATTTCAACTACTTCTTGATTAATAAGAACAGTTTGAAGATACTTAAGGTGTAGTAAATTAAGCTAAAACTTCCTTGAACGAAAATTAACTCTGTTGTATACCAGGTGTATATTATACTATATATATATATATATATATAGAACAACGTACTGAAACAGTATATCTATGGATCTATCGGGGCCATGGTTGTGGTCTTGATCGTATGGTAGTTGGATTTGCAACTACCTCTGCAGTCAGTGCCTATCCTGCTCGTGGCGAGGTGTACTCAATACAACATTATGTGATAAAGTTTTCAGTGACTTGCAGTAGGTCGGTGGTTTTCTCTGGGTACTCCGTTTTCCTTTACCAATAAAACTGACTGCCACGATATAACTGAAATATTGTTGAAAGTGGCGTTAAACATCATAAACCTAACCCTAACCCCTATTGATGTAGCACTTTACAGTGGATGTGTTGTGTAATATTATGTTTTGTCTGATTCTACTATATTATTTGTGATGTCTGTCATATATATTGAAAAAAGAAAGATTTCGTAGTTGCCATTGATATGCTTAGAAGATTGAGGTTTAGCAGAGGAGTTGTTCATATTGTTGCAGTTGGTTCTATTATTTTATGTTTCTCTTCATTTTTTTTCTACATTTTTGTAGTTGTACAGTTCTATTTGTGATAGTAGTAATAGAAACATTTCCTAACAGAACTACAATTTACACTTTAAATATGGTTGATGTTGGTGTTTGTTATCTTATTCTTAACCCCTCTTAATCTAAAGTGAAAGTCTGGACAGTAACAACAAACTGACCATTGAAATCACATCCAAAGGTAGGTGTATGATTTATATAATAGTTACTTATATATAGGACATTATCATGATTTATAGACTGCCCAAAGGACAGTAGTATTGACTGAAACATTGATAATGCCTGAGCTGCCTGGGCCGCAGGCGAGGAAATTATCAGTGTTGAAGTCAATACTACTGTCCCAAGGGCAGTCTATCTATCACGATAATGTAATATACATAAGTAACTATTATTTTTATTTCAATGAAGGAAATAAGACTTTCTAAATAATTTTGCTCATTTTAGTAAATGTTGGTTTACATTGACAACTGTACGTCTCCGTTGCGTTTTAAAAAGGGACGCAACGTTAACTCTAAAACCTTGAGCAGTCATTAACATGATCATGCCTGCGGTCATGATCATGTTAATGACTGGTAGATTTCTTCAATGCAGATTCATGCATGACACATGACCAATGAAAAAGTTGAATTTAGAACTGATGGTGTATATCAGGGCATGAACACACATAATAGGTGTAAGGCCTGGGGTCAGAAGTATACAAACTTTACCATTCCCCATCCAAAGATAATAATATAGGGTTAGGGTTATGGTGTTTTAACGCATTTTTCAACAATATTTCAGTTATATCTTGGCGGTCAGTTTTATTGGTTGGAGGAAACTGGAGTACCCGCAGATAACCACCGACCTGCCACAAGTCACTGACAAACTTTATCACATAATGTTATACCGAGTACACCTCCCTATGGGAGGGATTCAAACTCACATCGTTAGTGGTGATAGGCACTGGGTGCATAGGTAGTTATTAATCCAACTACCATATGATCATGACAATGATGGCCCCCTTGAGGTGATACAGGGCATGAACCCACATAAAGGTACTATGCCTGTTGTCAATGTCAATAACCATTACCATTTCCCACCCATAGATAATAATACATGTATAACATTGTCTATAGATAAATATATACTTACAATCATTGTTCCTAGGATTGGTATAGCTGTACCAGCAAAAGCTACAAATATATAAATTGAATAAGGCATTGATATATATTATTTTTATCTGTCATGCACAATTATTCTCTAAAATTAGACGAAGAATATTTTCTTCTTTTTTTTTTTTTTTTTCAATTTCAGCTAATAAATCAACATTAGATGTCTAATCAGTAACCTTACTAAGAATATTTATAAAAGGTCAAATAGTTTTGCTAAATTTTGTATAGAACAAACAATATTGCACTTTTCTTTTTTATTAAAGATCAAATAATGTTGAGCAATTTCGTAATGTTCAAATAGTCCTGCACGTTTTTGTAAAGGTCAAATAGATTGCACATTTTCATTAAAGGTCAAATAGATTTGCACATTTTCTAAAGGTTAGATTGTCTTGTACAACCTTTTAAATAGTAAAATAGTAAAGTATGATTTTTAAATGGTCTTACAATTTTGCACAGTTTCTTTCATCACATAACTGAAGCAGACAAAACATGAATGATTTAACTTTGCCAAGCACCATCAAAAATTATTTCAGTAACATTTCTGTCCATTCTAGTCTGAATTTCTAGAAGAGTATTTAAGTCAGGTCATATTTATCTTTCTTGATGGTTCTTACATTCTATCATATATCATTTCACAATTCTGTAAAACTTACTAAACATCAAACGGAACATTGCATTTTTAAACAGGGCCCATAACTCCGCCTTCCTGCTCTGGTCTATGGTTTTTTCAAAGAGTGATTCCCAGGCTAACAACTTGATAACCCTCATAGATTGTATCATCTCATTACATTTCTTTACTCTGTTATCAGCATTATTCTGCAAAGAAATGATTTTTACTGTTATTGATTGATTATTGTTTAATGTCACGTGAGCTTATTTCAGCCATCATAACTACAAAACTTCTATGGTCGTCATCATGAACTGATTGACCTTTACCAAATATCCATTTTTCTCTTATGGCAATGGATAGTTTCCCTTTCCCATAGATGTTTTCTTTCCTTTGTCACGACAAGACTTTTACCACACTTTACTATGAGTAACATGGGGGTGTCTTTTAAGAAACAGGAACTGTTTACCCTCCAACAATAAACCAATACATTTATTTAGTCAAACTGGGATTGCATTTTTGCTCACCACAAGGGAGATAATACAAGGTAGAGGATATTGCCTTGCAACAGTTCAGGAATAGCTACTGTTACTTACAACTGTTCCTTAGTAGAAGCTGGCATGACATTCTCCATACAATATGTCAATAGGCACCCACTTATGTTCCTTGAGGTAAGCTATGTACTTAATTCATCCCACACAACCACCAGGGATTCCTTCAGAGGAGTTTTACTTGCAGCATATAAGCTAGGTACTTTTTCTAATTTCTAATTTCTACACACCCGGGTTCCCATAGAGGGTTGACATGATGGAAATCTGATATACATTCATAACAATGGCAAAGGTCTTTACAACAACTTTAAAATAAATATCTACGAAGAGAAAGTGTTCAGTAAACCACTTTTTCAACCTCAAACAAATAATTTTACATCCGAGGACTACATATTGTCCAATTTGTACCGTATTCTCATTACGGCATTTCCAGAGATGATTCTGGTTAGGTAATAAAATAACCGAAAACCATCTACACCCACTTTCTTTAATCTGGTAGGTAGACAAGATATTTAATATACAGTGTATTTTATGCAGTCTCAAAACAGTAGACTTACCATGACTTTTTTTTGTTGTCTGGACATCTGCCTGGCTACGTAGTATTGAATCGGGGCAGACAGTATAAATATAGAAGCTCCAATCACAGCACTAACACCAAGCTTGTAGTATAGAAGTATAATAGCTATCATCACCTAAAAATAGAATCATATCTATAGTAAGGGAGACAACTCAGTCATTCATTGTCCAAAACAAATTTCCTCATCTTCACAGTCCTACTATGATTCTTCTTTATGCCAATTAATAGAAAAAATGTATATTTTTACTATTGACCTGTGTGAAGATATGTTGGATTGATTTTCTAAATAGATAGTTCATCTATAATTCAGCTTTTAGCTCTAAATAAGATTTTACCTAAAAATGAAATCATATACATTGTATATAGTCAAACCTGTATATAAAGAGAACTCAAGGGAAACTAAAAATGTGCACTTTATGAGCATTTTCCCTTTGATACAGTCTACAATGATATGCACTATACATTAATGGGGAAAATGATGCTGTTCTTTATATACTGTGATTTGCTATATAGAGGTGCACTTGAAGGATGCATAGTAAGTGAGACAACTCAATTTCATTCATTGCTCAAAACAAATACTAGTAAACAATGGTCATGGGGAAAGCAAACCAAATCTGTTCTTCATCCTCACAGTTCTACAATGATCTGTTTATTTGTTTGATGGTGTTTAACGCCACTTTCAACAATATTTCAGTTATATCGTGGTGATCAGTTTTATTGGTGGAGGAACCAGAGGACCCAGAGAAAACCACCGACCTGTCGCAAGTCACTGACAAACTTTATCACATAATGTTGTACATCTCACCCTGATTGAGATTCGAACTCACAACATAGGAAGTCGTAAATCCAACTACCATACGATCATTGCCACGACGACCCTGTTCTACTATGGTCTTCATGATCTAACTTATAGTGTAATACAAGTATGTATTTACTTCTTACTAACGTTACATGTATTTTGTTTCTCCTATATGTTGAGACTAGTCTAAAGAGTCTTTAGCAAAGACCTCTATTCAGAAATCCTTATAGAATATGGATGTATATGAACATGAGAGACTATCCAAATTTACAGTTAAGACATAAATTAAAATATAGAAAAAGCACGTTTATTGCTGTTCTACATTCCACAATCATTACAATTACAGTTGGGTCTTCAACATTGAGTATAATTCATACCTAAAATGAGTGTGAAACGGCCTCTAGCCTGTAGTTGAGTGATGCTCTTTACTTCCTTTGAGGTTTAGCTTATTTGGGTATTATAACAAAATTAATTGGTAACCATGGGAAAGCATTGGTTTTATAATTTCTGTAAAGAGTGATCATATCTGCACACTTTTACTGATTAGTCCAGTCAATCTATGGAAAAAAATGGCCAAACCTCAAACTTAGACCGTGTTCACATATAGATCGATTGCGATCAGTTTAGGTTTGTTCGATTCAGTTTGAAACCGCTTTGTGTTCAGATTGGATCGATCTCGAACCGATTGCAATTGTTTCCGGTAATAACCACTGTTCACACTGCTCATCTGATTCGATCTCGAATCGATTCAATTTTCTGTTGTCTTCCGGGCACATGCCATCAGCAGACTGTTGCTTGGATATAATCATGGCTGATCTTGCAAACAGAGTGTTGTTTATGCTTATTTGCATTTTAAATGCAATGATAGTTGACTTTATGACCAGAAGACTGCTTCAAAGGAGGATCTACAGACTTTTTATTCAACGCATGCCTAATGAACACGTTTTGAACCGATCTCGAATCGATTTAGTTGTTCTCATCTAACTGTGAAGCATTCTAGTTTAGAGCGATCTAATTTAGACCACATATTTTATGGGTCTCAAATTAGATCGATTGCGATCGATCTTTCTTTGGTGTGAACACTGAAATCGATCTCGAAGCGATCACGATCGATCTAAATATGCTTAGTGTGAACAGGGTCCAATTGCAAAAGAATTAAACTCTGGATTTTCTTGTGTCAAAATGTCTTCTCAATACCATATCAAAAGTCTAGAAAAATCTAGATAGGGGAAAATATTTTTTTCGTGACATTTTATACACCCCTCTCACTACTTCAGCATACATATTTGTTTAACAGGTTCAGTTGTAAATGTGGAAAAAAGAGCATTCAATGAGAGTGTAGTCATACCAATCATGCATCAAACCAATTTGAGGACTTATTTAACCCAAAAATATACTAGTACTCTCCCGAATTTAATAAATATGCATTATAATATTAAAAAAAAAAGTGGTCTGTGCAATATGTCATTTTTAATCAAACAATTAGGTAAAACAAATCACAACATAGCAACATTTAAAATTGTATAGGACCAATAATATCGATTGCTTACAAATATGTATGTAAAATGGGAATTTGGGATTATTAGAATTTCCCTTTGCTCTCATTTTTCGATTTTTTTTCATGTTTACATGATAGAAAATATATAAAATATAGGAATTATAATGCAACTTAATGGTGTTGTTTATATAGGTAATAACAAGAAGTCTATTTTGAATAACAGGGTGCTGATCTATATTCCAAATAGGAAAAATTCCAAACGAAAATGCAGTGATTTCTTGTGTTTTATCTCAAAAATGGGGGAAAACATAGTCATGATAGATATAAAATGTTTCATAAGTAAACTATTGTGGTTTTTTTTAATAAAAGCTTTTTCCTGTTGGATAACTTTAGCAAAATGGAAGGTTTTATTTTTTCAAAATTTTACATCTTACTTAACCTACTGACTTGACTGAGACCTGTTTTTCTAGAAGTGGTGTTAATCAAACGTGGATATTAAAAAAAACTCAAAAGACTGGAGACTTTAAGTTCTAGATCTCAGTATGTTTGTAACAGTATTAAAGCATTTGATTTCTCGACCTTATATACCACCATCACACATACACTACTAAAATGTAGAATTAAAGAATTGATTCAGCGTTGCTCCTCAAAGAGGAACGGAGAACAAAGGTATCAGTATCTTGTTATTGGTAGTGACAAATATTGCTTTGTCAAAAACCATTCAAAAGCTAATAATAAATATAAACAGGATGAGCTCATTCAAATGTTAGATTTTTTAATTGACAACATATTTGTCCTGTTTGGTGGACAGGTTTTCCAACAAACGATTGATATTCCAATGGGTACGATTTGTGCTTCGTTATTCGCCAATTTGTTTCTATATGCTTATGATGCAGAATTCCTTCAAGGGCTTTCAAGAAGAAAGATAGAAAATTAGACCAGACCTTTAATTCCATCTTCTGTTATATAGATGATGTTCTGTCACTAAGCAATTCTTGATTCAGTGATTATCTACATCACATCTATGCTATGAGCTTAAAGTTAAGGATACTACTGATACTCAAAAGTCTGCTTCTTTCCTTTGCCTTCACATTGGTTGAAGTCATTGCTACAAAATTTTTACGGTTGTCATCACAATCTGGTTGACCGTTACGAAATATCCATACCTCAAATAACAATGGATCTTTTTATTTGTTTACGTAGATGTTTTCCTTTCTCTATCACTGTCAAGACTTTTACCGGAGTTGACTGCTGATTGTCCATTACTGATCGTCCCTTCTGTATCCTCTAACGTTTATTTAAAAATGTCAATTCTTGCCTAACAAGATAGTCTAAAATTCTATCCTATTTTGTTATAAAATGGCCAAAAAACTTTTAACTTTTGAATTGAATAATATTAAAAATAGTAGCAGTAACCTACAAAAAAAGTATTGATGTAGCAGTAATGATTAACGTCTACTGAAATCACAATACACATTCAGCATTTAAAATCAATAAGACTGTCAAACGTAAGAACATGTAACAATATTGATATGTTGCTGATCACATAGTCCTAATTATAGATCTTCAATCATGTCTACGTCTTTTTTTTATATTTTTGAAGTTTGAATTTGATCAACTAGCATCTTTAGTCTCCACATCCAACTGTGCAATCTAAACCATGTTTCCTACAACTACGGTACATATTTAAATGTCACAGTTCAGTTTACACTTACAGTTACATCTTATAACTTTAATTAGTCGCTCAGGTGCAGGAGATAAATTTTCTCTTGTAGGAACAAGTTTTCCGTCAAAATTTTCTCTTGTAGCTGCAGATAAGCACGTTTACCGTGGCAACTTGATGCTGCGGATGTAGGTGTAAGGTATGGACTTGCAGAAACCTTTCTTGTAAATTTTCTATATCTTACAAAATCAAGTCCCTCATAAATGATGCCGCCATAAAAAGATGCAATAACTTCCTCACCAGATTTAACTATTTCATCTTGAGATGCATTAGGCTTCATGAACATCATCGCATGCTCCTTAAGACGAACTTTATATAGAATCTTGAAAAGCGGCCGATTCATTCCAAACATTGGAGGTCGTGTCACAGCCAGAAATAGCCTGAACAAATGGCATTATATGACATGCGACCAGTCCAAGTGTTGACGCTGTCTTACGGATATCCCATATTTTCATCGTTGTAGAGCTGGTTCTCATTGATTTGATATATATATCGTTTGAATCGAGATCAAAATGGAAAAGAAAAAATATCAAAAAATCAGTATCTTCGCCAAGAAGAACCAATGGATTGTTGACAGCACTTCCCGGTCCTTTCCTCATTCATGGCTTATCACCGGGTTTGTAACTAGATTAACACGATGGGTGTCACTAGTGGAGCAGTCTCTGCTTACCCTTACAGAGCACTTGAGTTCACACCCGCTTTTTAGTGGGGTTCGTATTAATCGATCTTTAGATATATATGTATGTTTTGTATATCGTTGTTTGTCCTTTTGTATTTTTTCTTTTGGCCATTGTGTTGTCTGTTCTTCTTCGATATACGGATTCTGATTACCCCTTTGGTATCTTCAAACTCTTCTTTCAACTGTAGTTTTGACAATAAAGACATCTGCATCATCTGCATGTATTGTTGAACATCCCCTTTCGAACAATTTTTTACTAAGAATGTTAATAACGTTTTTGTTTATATTTCAAACCTGCTAGGAATAGTTCCTTCTTTGATTTGAAAAGTGTATATTCAGTAAATAGCACTTTAGCCCCAACTGTTGTTCCTGTTCGCCATAGATGTGTCATATCATTAGTAGACTATCTACTGTGGTGTGTGGTAAAATTGTTATTTCTATGTGTTTCGATATTTTTTTCATGCGCTATTCTTCACATTTTTTACTCCTGTATATAGACGATTTGTTTTTTCGTTGATTTTTCCATTAAATAATTGTATTCCAGTTAGTCCTTCATTTAAATCTATTCTAAAAATCACTATATTCTGTGTTGTCGAAAAGCCTTTATTTCTACATGTTTTTATCCTGAACGGCATTCCATACATTTTTGTTCACCGAAAACAGTCGATGAAGGTTTCTTATAATATTTTATGTTTTTAACATAAAATATTGATTTTCTGACTATTTTTTTAATTTTATTGTGTTATAATTGTCGTATATATTCAACACTGAAACTTGGTGAGAACGAAAAATGCTACGTGGATTGATATATAGCAGACGAAATCGGGATGTCAACAAACAACGGCGGCTGTTGTATTTTTTCCGAATTTATGTGACGCTAAACACTTTACAAAGTAAAACTGTAAATACTAGATGTTAATTATTATTTTTAAACTTACCATTACTGTTCCATCGGTTGAATCTTAATTTTTCTAGTTAAAAATACGGTTGCAGCATCTGCTGCAACATCTACACAAATTATCTCCCTTATCATCTTTTTTTGTTTATGGCTACCTGTACGGGATATATTTTTTTTCATATTTTTACATATTTTGTTTTGTAAAATTCTTACTTTTCCATTCTTTAGATTTTTCTAGACTTTTTATATGTTGAATATGTTTATGTCAAGAACTAATTACAGTTGAAATAAATTCTTTTGCAATTAGTTTGAGGTAAAACCATAGATTGACTGGACTATGATGTTGCTTGCACTTAATAAAGACTTTACTCTCTTTCATACATGTTCCTATTGTTCTTTTGGAATTTTTGTTTTGTTTCAGGGGAGGTAATAAATTGTATTTTCTCTCTTGAAACAGCTGAGTAGTGCCCCCTAAAACATTATATTTATTCATTCATCCAGGGGACTGATTTTGTGGTGTAAAGATTAGCTTGTTCGACTCAATAACAAACCTGCAATGGTGCTGCCCATATATAATGGAAAAGGAAAAATAGCATCATAATAAACAATGTATCTAGTGTCATGTGATTCATGATTTGACCAATCGTCATCTTCCCTCCGCTGATCACTAATCCAGAAATAGTTAATGATTTCTTGTAAATTAATGTCTGAAAAAAAATAATAATATAGATTATTTGATTTTAAGACATTTGCCCTTAACATACTTTAACATATTGATGATACAAACATCCAATGTGACTGTATGATGATCAACACCATAACATCTTTTAACATTTGACCATATTTCAGTGATATTCATTTTACTTATTCCATATAAAGGAATGGAATGAGTGACAATACTTGTATTTAACACATGCAACATATCATAATTATCAAATCAACGGGGCGTAAAAATTTGGTAAATGAATTTAACACTGCTTTCAACAATATTTTAGTTATAACATGTAGTCAGTTTTATCGGTGGCGGAAACAAATTTACCCAGAGAAACCACAGAGTTGACATAAGCTCACTGGCAAAATATAGTACATAATGTTATATCGAATAGACCTTGTCATGGGCAAGAATCAAACTCATAACTGTGATTAGCGTTGACTGAATAGGTAGATATAAATCAAATTACCATATGATGACTGCCATGACTAACCCCTTATAAAATCTGTACATGTTGAATCCTTATGTGAACCTTTACTGATTTTTACTTCACTTCATTCATAGCATATATAAATGTAAATATATATGGTTATGGTGTTTAACACCACTTTCAACAATATTTCAATTATATTGTGGTGGAAACCAGAGTACCTGGAGTAAACCAGTCACTGACATACTTTTTCACGTAATGTTGTAGAGTACACCTTGCCATGAGCGGGATTCAAACTCACAACTTTAGTGGTGATAGGCATATAAATGTATATATAACTTATATAATACATTTCAAAATACAAAACATATTCAAAATTCAACTGATCTATATTCTTATAATACCAGTAGTTGATCCCCTATTTGAAAATGTAACTTGAATAGAATAAATATGGTATGCGTCCCCTTCAATTTTTTTGTTGCAGCATGTCCATAGTCACATCCCAGCATTACCTACTGGTTATATGTTTTATTGTTTGAGAATGAATATAGCTGCAATACCACTGACTTAATGTTAAACAACATGAAGCAAGCAATACCATAATATTCTAATGCAGTCTCGATAAAGAAACGTAATCTTATTAACATCTAATTCGTGAAGCGTGAAAATAGATCTACTTAAGTCTCCCTTCTATGAGGCCACTTCTTCTGCAATGGAAAAGTGGCCTTATAAGAGGGGTGGTCTCTCTTGAGGGGAACAATTTAGTAGTATTTTACTATCTCAGTGCATCTGAAATGTGGGCTGATAAGAGGAGGTGGCCTTTGGTGAGAGTGGCCTTATAACAGGAGGACTATTGTATTCACATTGCATATAATTCTGTTTAATTGCAATTATCATAAAAAAAAATATATTTCCATAAGCTCTTGATATTTCAATTTAAATTTATAATGGGTGCTCTTTATGGTTAACATGCAAATGTGCACTCTAAGGGAAGACACAAATACCATGCAACAATAATTTTCAAGGAAAACAATATTTACCATTAATACACATGCAACCTCTAATTAAAGAATTTGATAACAGATAAATGTATGGCAATATGACATAAGTGTTAGTCAACGTACATTTGTGAGCAGACCATAAAATAAGTAAATATGTATCATGAGCAGATGCTACAGTAAGTAAATATTTATCGCGAACAGACGCTAAAATGAGTAAATATTTATCGTGAGCAGACGTTAAAATAAGTAAATATTTATCATGAGCAGATGCTAAAATAAGTAAATACTCATCGTGAGCAGACGTTAAAATAAGTACATTTATTGTGAGCAGATGATAAAATAAATATTTATTTTCAGCAGATGCTAAAATAAGTAAATATTTATCATGAACAGATGTTTAAATAAGTAAATATTTATCGTGAGCAGATGCTAAAACAAGTAAATATTTATCGTGAGCAGATGCTAAGATAAGTAAATATTTCTTGTGAGCAGACGCCAATATAAGTAAACATTTATCACGAGCTAGTGCTAAAATAAGTAATTATTTATCGCGAGCAGACGCTAAAATGAATAAATATTTATCGTGAACAGAGACTAAGATAACTAAATATTCACCATGACCAGACGTTAAAATAAGTAAACATTTATCGTGAGCAGATGCTAATATAAATATTTATTTTCAGCAGATGCTAAAATAAGTAAATATTTATCGTGAACAGATGCTTAAATAAGTTAACATTTATCATGGGCAAGCGCTAAAATAAATAATTATTTATCATGAGCAGACGCTAAACTGAGTTAATATTTAACATGAGTAGACACCAATATAATTAAATATTTATCATTAGCAGGCACTAAAATAAGTAAATAATTATCATGAGCAGATGCTAAAATAAGTAAACATATATTGTTAGCAGACACTAAAATAAACTACAAAATAATGATCTACAAACACAGAAGATAAAACAAAGTAGAATTAATGTTAGTTCAGTTAAAGGTGGAACTTAATACATGCATAAACTAAAGAGCTTCTACAAAATCTAATGTTCTAAGTTTCCACACTGCACTATTGAAAGTAAAAATCAAAAACCACAGGCCCACATAAGCCTGTTTCATTTACATTGATGTCCTTTCTGTGATTACTGAATTAATTGAAAAATTCCATTAAGTGCTTAAGTGACCATTTCAATTTCCCAATTAATATAAAATTACAAATTTAGGACATTCAAGTACATAAACAAACTGTTCATGTTCTTTTCAGAAACTCTTGTATTTCTTTTATTGGCATTTAAAAAAATACAAAATTTGTCTAAACCATTATCCAATGATTATTCATGAATAGGTTAGGTTCATTCAGTCGTTTCAGACAGAGGCGATTTCTTTTTAAAAATTGTTCCCATTCTGTCCTGTGTTGAGAACTACAAAAATGTATGTATGCAAAGAAAAAAACTTTGTAAATGATGATCCAATAATCTATGATTGACAGTTTGGGTTCAATAAGTCAGATAGTTCTTATAAATACTATGTTAAATTATGTCTTGTGATGGCAAATTTTGTGAATGGCTATCCAATGATCTTCAAGTACCTCTACTTAGTTAATACTGATAGGAAAATTATTATTTATTTTTCTATAGGTTTCTATATTAAACTATATATATCAGAGGTCATCATGAATTTCTGATCAAAATGTAAAATCCAAACTTTGTAAAGAATCATTACTATGCAAGAGCAGTTTGTGTTTATTCAGTTTAGCTCTTTTCTGTGAAGAAGATTATTTTAAAACATGTATATTTTTCCAAGGATACTATGTCAAACTATGTTCTGCAAAGGCTGCCATCTTTGATTTTTAAAATAGAAAGTCAAAGTGCACTTAGTTCTTTCCATATACTTGTAGCTTCCGAGAAGAAAATTCTCCTATTTGGTCCTATCTTCTGCTAGTGTCGGCCATCTTGGGTTTTTTTTCCATTAAACACAAAATTAAATAAACATTTCAGGGAACCACCCAATGAATATTTCTACAAATTTTGCTCTGAAATAGTACAGTGTTTTCAATTAAGAAGATAAAAATAGGGTGCAAAGTGATAACAACTTATATGGCCCTTTCAAGAAAGGGGAGCTAATTATTATTCTAACATGGCGTGCTACTTTAGCTTTGAAAACAATAGAGGGCTCTAAATAGCACAGAACACCCTAAGCACATGCGCAGAAGGTATATCTAATCGACAGCGTATTTTGCATATTTGTACTTTATGTATGCTAAATTAAAAGAATAAAAATAATAAATATACAAAAGGAGCATAAAACATGACATGGGAGAATTATTTCGATTCTAATAGGGCATTTACAATAATTTTGTAAATCAATGCGGCCTTATGGATACCGCATGATTTGGCTGTTCCGATTACCTCCCTGAATGACAATTTCGCATTCTACGGTGAATTACAGAAAGGTAATGACTAAATTAAACGAAAATAATGTTACCTTTGTTATACAAACTATCTCTTCCAT
Source organism: Bathymodiolus brooksi (assembly GCA_963680875.1). Taxonomy (NCBI): domain Eukaryota; kingdom Metazoa; phylum Mollusca; class Bivalvia; order Mytilida; family Modiolidae; genus Bathymodiolus; species Bathymodiolus brooksi. Next base: position 16,047,135 of record OY804580.1, read on the forward strand.
GAATTATTTCGATTCTAGTAGGAAATATAATGGAAATGCATAACATAACAAAATCCACTAACCTTCATGTCATACTTTTCCTACATTGATAACTAGACGGTGATGTAAGTAAGTTACTGATATTTTCCAATTTGATGGCATTTTGCATTTAGCTACTTAAACAAGTAAAATGCCCACAAAATCGTAAAATAAATCAGTAACCAGCTTGTGTCAATGCCACCAGCGTTCCTTGTAAACTACATTGTACGTCACCGGATGACGACAAATTACAAAAGTCAAAGTCGATAGATGGTTGTCTTAAGTATTATTTCCGGAAAAAGTCATATGTCAAGAAACAATTCTAGAATGTTTATGTTTGTATTCACCATGGTCATAAAATGAACATAAAGCATGACATGAGATAATTATTTCTTAAATCAGATGAAACTAATTTTTCATCGTTATCAATTTCTATAACGTTTCTGTAGCGTTATATATTCTTGTAAATAATAGCGGGAGGTAATTGGAACAGCGCCCAAAATAATCTCTGTCTAGGTACGCTTGAAGGCATAAAATTACCGTAAATGCCCTGTTAGAATCGAAATAATTCTCGGATGCCGGGCTCTATGCTTATTTTAACATGGGTAGGCATTATATTTGTCAAGATTTTACACCTCGCTATCACTCGATGTAAAATAATGACAAATATAATGCCTACCCATGTTAAAATAAGCATAGAGCCCGGAATCCGAGAATTATTTCTTAATTAACCAAACCAAAAGGAAAACAAAAAACATGCAAACACGTGATGTACCTAGAAATTTTTGTCTCGCCTTTTTCAAAAGCATTAATTTTCCTGGGTAAATTTAAGCATGATGAAAATTAATATTTCTTAAATATGTAGACTTCATTAATCAAAGAAAGATCAATTATATACAATTACATGCAAAATTATTTGTCTCTTTGAAGTCATCCTAGATGTTAAGAAGAGAAGAGATAAATAAAGACGAAAATAGAATTAAACAATATTATACATATAAAATGTAGTTATATATATTAGCTTACATGCAAATTTTGGTGGACTCTTACATCAATCCAAAGGTCATGCAAGAAACATTTGAAATATCATAACTTCAAATGTTCACTTGAGTGGGGAGGGTAATGGAATTTCACACCACTTTCAACAATATTTCAGTTGTGTCGTGGGGCAGTTAGTTTTATTAGTGGAGAAAACCACCGACCTGTCACCGACAAACTTTAGCATATAATGTTGTATCAAGTACACCTTGCCATAATATAAGCTCGATTCTAACTCATAACATTAGTGGTAATAGGCACTGATTGCACAGGTACATGTAGTTTTAAATCCAACTACCATACGTTCACGACCATGACGGCCCTTATGTTCACTTGAACATAGTTATTCAGAATATATACAAAATGTACATGTAAAAATTATTTTTGAAGTACAAAATGTATTGATTTTGAACAACATTGCCTATTTTAGTACATTTCAACATCTGCTATTTGAATATAAAAAATTGAAAATTATCTAACTTCTTTACAACTATGGACAAGAAAGGTACATAAAATGGCAAATAAAAGCTTTGTAATTTTTTTAAGAATGACAATGATAACATTGTGTGCAAGGACCTATTCCATGTTTATAATATTCCAGATGTTATGTCATTAATAGTTTCAAAAAGATTGATGGAATGGACAAGTTTATGGCAAAAATATATTTTTTGGCAAATAGTTCTAATGGAAAGAATTCAGGTATTTTGTGCATGTACAAAGAAAAATAGCTACACCTCTGTCACATAGGAAGGGGGGGGGGGGGGTTGAGGGAGGTGCAAAGTATAAATTAAATCATTTCTGATTCAAGCCTGTATAGCTTCATGTTCCCCACTCAATTCAATTGTAAAATCTTTTAGACTTGGTATTCCATAAAACCTTAAGACTTAGTAGAACATGTCTTTTAAATAGAGAATCTTTATTAATTTTCCCCAATGCAGCATACAGTAATTTTTAAATCCTGGCCTTTTGACCCAATAAACACTTGACCTGTACATGTACAAAATTGTCTTTACATACCAAGTTTATGAAATGCTTTTTTATGCCAAGAATTTCTTATGCTAATCTTTATGTAATTTTACTATGAGTCATGCCAAGATTCGTTCCAATTGGCCTAAAAATTTCCAGAATAAGAAAAATAATGCCAAAATGACTGACAAAGGACACAAAGTGACAGCAATATCATACATGAACCTTTGGTCAAGATGAGCTAATGTTAAAAAAATGATATAAAAGTACATAATTTGTATATTCATGCAAAAAAAAAATGATCAAAATGATTTGTAAATAAAAAGCTAGGATGACTGGATATGAAAATCAGACCTTTTTCAAAACATCAAGTGATAACATAAATAAATAAATGCTTACCAGAAGTTTAAATTTTAATATTTAATCCAAAAAAAAAATTCTTCGCTAGAGTAATTTAGTCCAAACAGGAATTCACAATAAATAGAACAAAGTCTGATTGTTCAAAGTGGATTTATATTTTTGCTTCTTGTAATTCATATTTTAACAAAAAAAGTACTTGAAAAAGGCGAGACAAAATTATCGCTGGTACATACTACATAACTGTTTGATTCTTTTTACCTGAAGAGCTGTTTTGACTCTTATACCTTCTCGGATGACTAAATAATAATGAACTTGAAGGAATGATAACTGAACTATCGTCATTATAAATAAAACACCACATAGAATGAAGCCATTCTGTAGAAAGTCAGACACTAACACATAATGGCTGATCTGAAAAACATAAAATTGAAATTAGCATTATTCTATCTGAATAAATAAAAAATGTTTGTTCCACTTTCTTGCACCTAAAAAAATAAATATCCTTCTTTGGTCGATCAGCTTCTTTCCATGGGAAACCTGTCAATGCGGAAAAGTAGTTCCTAGAAGAAATATTTCCTTCCTGTCACCAAATAAGATATAGTCTACTGATAATTTCTTCCATTTACTTCTATGCATATCTTAGAAAGGGGAGTTAAGTCACTAATGCTTCCCATTATCTCCCTTGGTAAAATATATAATACGATCAAATATTATTTTCCTTTTTTTCTTTTCTATATATGCAACAAGGGGAGATAAATCACTAATGTTTCCCATTATCTCCCTTGTAATACAATCAAATATTAATTTCTTTGTTTTTCTATATCCAACAAGGGGAGATAAGTCACTAAAGTTTCCCATTATCTTCCTTTGCAAAAAAATCTACAAAATTCAATGTTAATTTCCTGAATTTTTTTCTTTATGCAACAAGGGGAGATAAGTCACTAATGTTTCCTATTATTTCCCTTTGCAAAATATATACAAATTAAAATGTTTATTTCCTGAGTTTTTTCTCTATGTATGGCAACATGGTACAGGAAGATAAATTATCAATATCTTACATCATGTGACAATTTTTTTTTTCTACCTGTAAAGCAGTTTTAACTCTAATCCCCCCTCTTATTACATATTTTCCTGCAAGTAACAACAACATCTGTTTAGTATTAAGGATTCATTCTAGCTAAAAGCAAAGGAAAAAAACAAGATAAAGCAAGATTTTTTAACAAATCGAATATTTTATTTGCAGAGCAGTTTTCACTCTAATGCCTCCTTGTCTGATTACAAGATAAAGCGAGATTTTTTAACAAATCAAATATTTTACCTGCAGAGCAGTTTTTACTCTAATGCCTTGTCTGATTACAAAATAAACCTGAGTCTGGTTAACAGATAATTGTACAACTGTAGTAATAAACAGAACACAGGATAAAATATAGCCATTCCCAAAGAATTCTGACACTGTCAAATAATTGTTAATCTACAACATACAAAATATTTGTAAGGTTAAATAAGGTCAACTGCATTGAAAATCAATCAAAAGATCAGTAATAGACCAACTTTGATTCTAAAATTATACATTTTACAGGAGTTATTTCCCTTTATTATACGTCCTACAGGAGTTATTTCCCTTTATATCATATAAAAAAAGGTATTAAATGCATAATTTTAGAATTATATCAGGAATGTGTAAAAGGTGCAATTTATTTTACTTACGGAGCATTTTTGTATTAAAATGTCTCCCTGATAGTAATCAAAATCTTCTAGTGGCTAATACTAATCTATATAGCAGTTACTGTATATATGGGTCAGGTTAGGTTAAAAACACAAAAAATTGAAACCCTTTTTCAAGAAAGCTGCCACTGACATATAATACTTACCCGTAACCTGCAACATTTAACAAATAGTTCATGACACTAAGGGTCATATGGCAGTTTATGGACCGGGATGTCACCCACAAAATATTATATAGACCGAAGCGAAGCTGAGGTCCATATACTATTTTGTGGGTGACAGACCGGTCCATAAACTGCCATTTGGCCCGAAATGCCATGAACTATTTGTTATATTGTACTCAATACTTCCAAATCTGTCAGTTGACATGTTTTTTGTTATTGTATATCTAAGACCAAAAACGAGTTCGGACAAAATCAGGAAAACATTATATTGACCAAGCCCGGTCAATATATAGCAAATAGTTCATGGCACTGAGGGTCATATGGCAGTATATGGACCGGTCTGTCACCAAAAAAATATTATATGGACCGAAGCTTCTGAGGTCCATATAATATTGTTTTGGTGACGGACCAGTCCATATACTGTCATATGACCCGAAGTGACATGAACTATTTGCTATATTATACTTTTTATCTAAAATAATGCAGGTACCTGGCCGGTCCATATACTAACATCCATATACAAAAATAGTGACCGGCTGCGCTAACAAAGACAAATAGGGAAAATAAAAACGTAAAGTGTAATATACTGTTATATTGACCGGCTTGCTAACAAAGACAAATAGGGAAAATATAAACGTAAAGCATAATATTTATCATTAGTAGTTCATCTGGCTATATATAAATAGATTATATATCAGGAGAGACAGACAGGAAGTATGTATTAAACTCTTTGATTACTTGAATATATCTTTTTACCTGCAATGCACACTTTACTCTAATGCCCTGTCTTTGGACAAGAAACAACTGACATTGAATAACAGATAACTGTATGACAGCTACAATACACACAACACCACACAAAATAAAACCGTTAAGAAAGAAATCAGATACTGTTGGAAAGTAGGTAACCTGTAAGTGTAACAAATAGCAGTGATTCAATGACTTAAAAAAAATTGAAAATGGCTGATAAGGGGCAGAAATTATTCATGCAAACAGAGGTAGATTTCAAGCAACCACTGAAGCAAATACAAACAAACAATAAAAAATCCTGCACAGATTCGCTCCAATTCAAAAATAAAACATACTCTCACAGAAATGACAATATATACACATATACTACAACAGGAGTGTTAATGAATGCCCATAGTAAAAAAAAAATTGAAGATACCAAGGGTTAGAGGTTATGGTATTTAACCCCACTTTCAACAATATTTCAGCTATATCGTGGAGGTCAGTTTTATTGGTGCGGGTAACCGGGTACCCAAAGAAAACTATCAACCTGTCACAAGTCACTGACAAACTTCATCACATAATGTTGTATTGAGTACACCTCACCAGGAGTGGGATTCAAACTCACATCTTTCGTGGTGATAGGCACTGATCGCACAGGTAGTTATAAATCCAACTGCCATACGATCACGACCATGACAACCCCTACTACAACAGAAGGATTCATGAATCCCAATAGTTAAAAAACTTGAAGTTACCAGAGAGGTAACATTCAGAAGCTTTAACTGATTACTACATATAAACTTCAAACAATAATTTAAGGGAGAAAATTAAAATGGAAAAAAGTATCAGAAATGCTGCACGATTGATTGTTGTTTAAAATTACTTTCAAATGTAATAGTAAGCAATAAAATGTCCAAAAATAAATTAGGAAAAAACATGAGGTATAAACTGACACACAAAAAAACAATGCTTATAAAGCTACTACACAGAATTGTATATAAAGCTTACGTTAGTCTATAGTAATTGTTATTACATTAAAGTCTATAATAGTAAATTAAAAAAACTGACCCATAAAAATTACTGGCTTGCTGTTTCCTGACCAACAGACCAACAATTTAAGAAACAGGTAGATAGGTAGACCATTTTTCAAAGATTAAAAAATGCATTTTGGTAGTACAAATAAACATGCTAAAGATAGCAAAACAAATTCAAAGCCTAAATATTTTTAGTACCTACATGTAACATGAAAATGCTGTATTTTGATTGGATAATCACTGTGTACTATTTTTGGACAGTACACTTGACAACGGGTGACTATACCTAGTGACGGGAACTATGCCAGTTTCAAACGATTTCCCACGGGCACTATACTAATGGCATAGATTTTCCCACGTAATTTATATATATTTTTTTGTCAAGATTTATCTCCCTTAAAATAGACTTGAGCTGTAGTCTGCTGTCAACATGGCCACGTTTGGCAATGCAAATATAATGTTACATTATAAATTTTGTTATTATTATTGCTATAATGTTGAATTTGAGTGTATTTTTCTTTTACGTCTGGAATGGTATGTTATGTACTAAATATATTATTGTCTTCTCCCTAGAGAACAGTTTTCCTATAGTGTTGTCTGGTGAGGTATAGTGTCCTTGACGTTGGCTTGGGCATTATACTGCACCAGACAACACTATAGGAGAACAATTCCCTAAGGAGTAGACAATAATAGAATAATATTCTTTTTTTATTGGGAAAAGGGAGGGATAGTACCGATTTTGGTGGATCAGGCATGGAAACAGCACACCAATTATTTTATAGTAAGCTGAACATACATTTTTCATGATTTTAACAGACACAAACCTACAATGGGCCATAACCCATTAATGGCATTATGTGAAATAAAAGGGTTAGGATTATGGTATTCAATGCCACTTTCAACAATATTTCAGATTTATTTTGGCGGTCAGTTTAATTGGTGGAGGAAACCATAGTACCTGGTGAAAACCACTGACCTGCAACAAGTCAGTGACAAACATTACCGCATATTGTTATATCGAATACACCTTGCCATGAATGGGATTCGAACTTACGACAGCCCTTCATATGAATTTTTTTTTTAAAGGTCCTATCACTACATACATTGTATACTTGCTCACTGAATAGTCCTAAAAAGTTTCACAAGTTGCTATAACTTGTGCCTGATCTATTTCATTTTTATCTGAATACAATATGTATAAACCTAATAAACTTATTTTTGTCTTCTCTTTCTCCAGCTGACTATTACAGAAAGTTAAATAGCTTTTCTTTCAATTAGTTAAATATTACATACCAGTTTAAAAACATTGTAATATATTGTTGTGATCTTGAATATTATGATTAATTCAAATACAGTAACTAGCATTTAAACTTAAAATTGTCTTTCAAATTTTCTTAAAAAATATCCTCTGTTAGTAAAGTTTCAATAATATTTTTAATATTAATGTTCTAGAAATACCTGTGTTGAATTTCCTGAATCTAGTATTACAGTCAAATTATTGGATACGTTGTCTTGGTAACTGGAAACAAATGCTGTCTGATTGGTTGGATCATCATTGGAAGGACGGGTTTGAGCTCTCGTTTGTTTATAAGCATATGTAACCACATGTTCAACACACCATGGTCCTACAAATGCTAGCAAGTCTCCGACAAGTCTTAAAAAACCTGCTAAAACCAATACTGGCCAAAATGCTCTCAAATATATTCTGTGCAGGGATGGGTGTTTGCCTTTAAGTTCTGCTTTACTCTAAAATATGCAACAAATTAAAATTAATTATGTTTTATTGTAATTAATATAAATTTATTAAATTTATTTTTTTAATTCAATCTGTGTGCAACACAGGAAATCTCAAAACATTTTCTGAAGTAATGTATACAAAAAAAATATATAAAAAGCAGTTGTTCTGTGCAGAAAAAATACAACTGAATATTACAATTAATATATTACCAAGATTAAATTAGAGGTACTTTGTACAAATTAAACCCGTTAAATTATACCCCCTGCCCCCTCTGTATTCAGTATACCATACAAACAATTAAATTAAAAAATCTTCTTTTAATGACATGTCTCTCCTTCATTTGGCCTCAGAAACCATATCAATATTAGGTAAATATATCCTATTTGGCCATAACATTTAATACAGTACAGTAGCACTGTGTCTGAAGACAAGAAAAGTCTCCCCTGGACAACTTGATGAAGAATTGTTTGACATTGTGGTCAAAGGTCAAGGTCACAGTGACTTCATTCTAATACATTTGTATTATGTCTTAATGCATATACATATACAATATGAAGACACTAAGCTTTAAGACGAAAACGCTCTACCTCTGCAAAATTTGTATGATAAAAAATTCAACTATGAATTTATGGTCAAAAGTTACAGTCATAGTGACCTCATCTTTATATGCGAAATTATATGTATGTCATTTCCTAATACATATACATAATTTTGTGTGCAGATTATGACTTTACAAGAATAACTCTTCAGACTTGGAAACACTGCATTCATCTTAACCTGTTTAACAGTGATTGCTTAACTGCAACTTCCAAGTCTGAAAAATGTCTCAAATGTTCAATGTTCACTTCTAAACGTGGAATTAATCATTTAAAAAATGACACCTTATAGAACAAAATGATTTTATGAAGAATAAAAAAAATGCTTGTCCTTCATAACATTGTTTTGAAATAAAAGCCAGAGAATCAATTTTGTATGGCCTTATAATGTTATACATGCATTCTCAAAAACATCACATACCTTTTCATATTCAAAAGCTGCTTTTAATTTTTTATAATTTGTTGATGACAGTTCACTCTGGAAAAGAAAAAATGAAAGAATAAATGGGAAACAAATTGCAAGAAGAAGTGAAGAGAATTACATGTAGTATACTAAAATATAAATAGCATTATAAGCTGACTGGAAATAATAAATTTCAGTTACAAATTTTTTTTTTTGAATTTGTTTTTTGTATTTATTACAATGTATATTTTTCAAAATCGTCTCTCTTGTTCTAGAAATCATTATTCATTCAACTTAATTCTATTAAATTCACTAGTTTAACACAAACCAATACAAATGTTTACTTTTGGATTTAATTTTTTACCTTTTGCAAATATTTTAAGTATTATCTACTTTTAAGTTTTTATTCTAATTTCATACATAAATGTGAAGAAAAAATATTTTCCAGTGTCTTTTCCTATGCCAGTTCATTATATCTGTATATAGACACCAGTACATAATTAATCTAGACATACATGTAGAATTGATGGTTAAAGTCTTAGAAAACACAAGAGTAGATTATAATGAGGATATTGTTATATTTTTTATTGGGAACATGATATGTGATTAAATATTTACAAAATCAATAGACAATGAAAATTAGTAAAAGTCATGTATAAAAGAATACCAGTCCTGAATGACAAGATACAACAAGCCACTTCAGGACAACTGCCAGTTTTATCCAAAAAAAATCAGGAAATTCTTTAATAACTAATTTTTATAAAGTTCTTAAGTTAAGGACAATTTGAGAAATACATGTAGGTGGGTAAGTGTCCTAAGACCAGTGCCTAGCTGAATCACTGGATATACATGTACATGTACATTTTTGTATATAATAAACTTAACATTATAATTAATATTGCAAATTTGTGCTTATCCAGCTGTGGCAAGCAGGTGTTCCTGTTTCTGTTACATGAAAAAACATTTATAATACTTAAAATGTTATTATTTCTCCTTCATAACTTCATTTAAGCAGGGGGCTGTCGTGGTCATGATCATATGGTAGTTGGATTTTCTATGCATTCAGTGCCTATCACCACTAAAGTTGTGAGTTCAATTCCTACTCCGGCAATGTGTACATGATATAACATTATGTGATAAAGTTTGTCAGTGACTTGCGACAGGTCGGTGGTTTTCTCCGGGTACTCTGGTTCCTCCATCAATAAAACTGAAATATTCTTGAAAGTGGCATTAAACACCATATATCCAAATCATTCAAGCAAATGCTACTTAATTTACCTCAGGTAGCTTCCCTAGATGCTCCAGTTCAAGTGGATGCTTGAAACCCTGTCGTAGTAAAGGCAGGATCCAAAAACAAGTGACTTTTGACAGCAAATTTACATGTGAAAAAATATAATCTGATTTCCCTAGATCTGGTGAAGGACGTACTGGAATTGGGTTACTAAAAAAGGCATATTTCTGAAAAATACAGTAAAACAGCATTTTAACATTGATGAAGGATTTGAAATTTGACAATTCTTGTAGTCATATGCATGAATATTTATCTAATGTGGTACATTATGAACATTGAAAACTAACTTGCACTGAACAAATATATCTAATATACATGTACAGTACCATACATTTGAGGTGAGAGGTTATTCACTAATTATTGTCTGTGTTGTTGAAATTGGTAGAATTGTTGACCATCATCGGTTAAACTTTCTCTTTATAATCTAAATTTTATAATACAGTCAAACCTGTATTAAGATGCCACCTTTGAGACATAGAAAAGGTGGTCTTATAAGACAGGTGACCTCTTAAAGAGTTTCAATTCATATGAAATTTTCTATCACAGGACAAGGAAAAGTGACCTTTAAATACAGGTGACTGCTTAATAGAGGTGACCACATGAGTATGACTGTACATGTACTTGTAAGTTATATACAGTACAGTCAGAGACATACCATGATAAATCACTTTGATAGATGTATCACTCTTCTTAGTGGTACTGATATATTTTATGCTGTGTTTAATTTATTTATTTACTTTCTTGTGCATTTTGGGTGATAACAAATAATACTCTAAATACAGAAGAAATTTTGAAGATATATTAAATAGAACAAAAGATATATCAGTATCACTAAGAAGAGTGATACGTCTATCACAGTGATTTATCATGGTATGTCTCAGACTGTACTGTATACATGTATATGCATTTGTATGCATACAATGTTTGTGGAAATGTCCCCATAAAAAACTGATTTATATGTAGATAAAAGTGGTGTTGAATACATAAATACATTTGTATACATGTAACCAATTCAAATCTATCTTAAATTTTCATATCATAAACATGTCAAAACCTTTCATTTGTACATAAAATGTAGGCCTCACCGGACGCAATTACGAACGGACCAAATTACGAACGAATTAAAATTGATGTCCCCTATTTGTTCCTTCAAAACATGAAATAAAAAAATGTTTTTATAAATAGATACCCCGCTAAATTACTCTTGTTTTGGGAGAAAATTATTCATGCGCAGTTGTTGAATGTTGCAGATGACAGGTTTACATATTTGTAAACAGAAAACGAGTCTTTTCGTCTGCAAAACAACATGTATGTACATTTGTATTTGTGAAATTTTGATGGTTTTACACCGAATAACATAATAAAAAGATATGTGAACATAAATTTTCACAGTTCAAGTTGCCATCAAATAATTTACACTAGAAAGGTTTTGATTATGTCGTTCAAAATTGTGTCCGGATCTAGGTCACAGAGTGCCTAAAACAGGGTCATGAAAATCTGTTTAAAACCCGTAACAATGCATTGAATAATACATTTTTTGTATACAATGTATATGGGCCATGATTCAAAAGGAATATTGGTGTTTAATCTGAAATATGAACATGTAATCAGCTTCATTAGTTTGGTCAAATTTATTATGAAATGTAAATATCATCGAAATTGTTTGTAATTGCGTCCGGTGAGGCTAAATATATATTGTTTCTTTGATTTTTCTGTGTATACTTCTATTATAAAAAGAAAGTTTAAATAGTGATGGTCATAAATTCAACCATTATCAACAAAATGAACAATCACCTCTCATCTTCACTGAACACAAAAGATCATGACATATGATGTGGAAATCCAGAACCTGGCTTAAGACAGGCCCAAAAAAGTGGTGAGGTTAAACTGGTTAATGTGATCACAACCCTCCCCTCTTGATACAAAAAAATGTAACTGGATCTACAGCCAATACATACACAATGTATATAAACACAAGATAAAAAAAACCTGCACATATTCGATTTACTAAAACAGACCACATACTATGGAAAAATTGAATAATATAAACATGGACAGTACAATAGCAGGGTCAACAAATGCTTGAAGTTAACTGACTAATGGCTAGGAAGGTAGAATCTGTTGGTCATTATAACTCTTTTAGCATATTAATATGCATTCTTTAATTTTGATGATATATAATTTACATGTACATATGTATCTTATCAATACAAAACTTACACATGTTAAAAGGGAAATTCAGTAAGTACTGAAATGCAGGTCTGCTGAAAACCTACAAATGTACTTTATTTACATGTACTTTCAATTGGTATTGAATTTTCATTTTTTTTTATCGTATTAGAGAAAATTGTTTTGTTGATACATTTGTACATTGTATATTGGAGGAATTGTTGAACATCACTTTTTAAATGCATATTGTGGAAGGGAGTGTTTACTGCTAAATCAAACTGCAGATTAGTGAAATTCCATGCCATAAAGCATACATGTGATCTTTTCCATTTTCTGCAGGAGTCTATTAGCTAGTCTCCCTTAAATTGAGACCAGGCCTGGATTTCTCGAAACAAACTTAAGTCAAAACTCAGACTTAAGTCTGAGATTTTACTAAAATTTGAGAAATTTCAAAAAAATGCATTTCTCGAAAAAAACTTAGCACAAATTTTAACTCAACTTGAGAAAAAAACTTAAGTCACCTCCCCACTAAACTTAAGTCAAAGAATAAAAACTCAAATATGGCTGTCAACAACAAACGCCAACAACACCGTCGATGGTACAGGCAAAGATTTGCCCACAAAAGGCCTGTGGACCGGGAGAACACCCTGGAAATGATGCCGGAAACAGAAATTTTCATGAGATTTAGATTCCGACCGGCCACGATACTATTTATTGTGGGACTCCTAGAGCCCATATTGAAAAGGGACACGCTGAGAAGTTGTGCCTTACCACCTTTGCTACAAGTGTTGGTGACCCTCAGATTCCTGGCAACCGGTGGGTTTTATTCTTTAATAGCTGACACTTTTAACTCGGTGTCAGCACCCTCCGTGTGCAGGGCAGTCAGGGATGTGTGCTGTGAGCTGTGTCAAATAGCCCGGCGATTCGTGAGGATGCCGACCGGTGCTAGGGCAGAAGAAACGAAACAACAATGTTATGCCATTGCAGGTAAGGTCATCACCAACCATAAAAAATAAAGGGAAATAATTCAATAACAAAGGGACATAATCAGTGGACGCCATCATTTCGTACCAGAGCAATTTCGCCCCAAAGAAAGATAAAAACTTGTTACTGATTTCAATCATATTAACATGCACCAAAACAAGAAGATACAATTGGAAAAGATTACATAAGTTAGTCTTTAATTTAGGTCCACAAAAAATGATACCAATAATAAACCATTACTGGTAAGTTTCGGGAATAGATTGTCCGGTGTCAAAATGACATTGTATGAGTGCCATGCTCAAAGTTTTTCTCGCATTTTCTGACAAGCATTTAGCATTTCTGTTGCTTTTTGTATAATATGTTTAACTATAATGTCCCAGAGAGCATAAGGTATTCAGTCAAAAACAGACTATGGACTATCCACAAATTAATGTGCAATTTGGACGGGTGTATATTATACCCATACATTATTTGACATATTGCAGGTCGGCTTCCCCAACAACAAACAGTGAGATTTGGATGTCCACAGAAAATAAATATTTGTCAGTTCGCAAATTTCTGGGTATGTGCAGGCCTGCATAAATCATATAAGGGGGCATTATACTAGTGGTGAGGGGAGGAACAAAACAAAACGAAAAAATATATATCAATCATTTGGCGCCGTTGCAAAGCCGCCGCAGTATTATATTCAATATATCCGTTTTCAACCATATTGTGTGGTCCCCAAAGAATAGCTTTAACAGCTATCCTTTTAATTAGTTTTTACATGGAACCGTCTGAAATTCATAATACTGAGATACCTGGGGGATGAACTAAGTTATCGCTTACCTGTATGTGCATTTGTGTACCGTGTGCGTGATTGTAAACATCCAGTACCGGCTATTTATATAAATGATAACAAGTACGTTACTATATATAGTTTCCTCCGCTATCTTTGGAGAAACTTACAAACACAAGTCGTATGCGGCTGTATGTTATTGAAAAATTTTTATTTGTCTGTACAAGAACGTTTATTTAGAATGGAAACATTTTGTTTATTCTCTTTTAAAGGCGTAATTTCTATATATATTTGGATGGACAAATACAAACCTGTTTATCATGGAGGCCACCTCCTCCCAAGCGGTTTCTTTTAAGTTTGTCCCCTTGGCCCCAACCCCCGCAAATTTTCCAAAGAGACGACCCTCTCGGTCGTTCACCTCTTTGACCAACATGAACTTTTCCTTCTCCGACCAATTCGGCTTCCTTTCAATCAATCAATCAATCCTTTTTACAGTTTCCATGTTGAAAGCTATTTTTAGCAGACGATATTTTTATCCCGGAAGTTAGGGGGGTTTCTAGGTTGGCCCCTTACGAACATAAGAATTATTCTCAAACTCAAACTCAGTTGATTTTTTCCTCAGTTTGTTTCGAGAAATAGAATTTTAGAAAAATCTCAGCTGAGATATTTCTTTGAATCTGAGCAAAAACTAAGTTTTTTTTCGAGAAATCCAGGGCAGTAGTCCCCCCCCTGTGTTGAAACAGACTCAATCAATTTCTATAATTTATCAATAATTTGTTTCATGAAGTATTTTCATTGTCAAATTTATTGCTTTGACACCTCATTAAATTAATCATAGCTTTATGTATTGGAATTGGTGATGACAAATTTGATGATCTAGATAATGACCCATTGTTCTAAAGATGTTACTTTTCTTATTAATTACAAATTTATTACATATATCTTCAAATATTGTTAAATTGGACTTTACTTTGTTAAAAATTATTCTCAAAAAGACAAAATGCAACAAAATATGATTTCATATTTTTCTGTAGTGAAAAGAGTTATTTCCCTTGCATTACTCATTTTCTCATCATTTTGAAATTATTTGGGAAAGGATTGTGAAGATTGATATATGAATAATCAGAATCTACATTTATAATATTTGAATGGTTTCACAATTTTAGGCTTATAATGGTGTTTGTCAAAGTAGTAATTGTTTTTTTATGTTTTTCCTATTCTCTTCTTATGCCTTGTTTTTCTTAAATGCTTTTGATTATAAAAGAAATATTTTTTTTTCTTTCTCAAATGCCTTGTACACAGGTAACTAACTAAACTGCATAGTTACCTACTGCAAATGAGGTAAAGTATAG
This sequence comes from Bathymodiolus brooksi, assembly GCA_963680875.1. Taxonomy (NCBI): domain Eukaryota; kingdom Metazoa; phylum Mollusca; class Bivalvia; order Mytilida; family Modiolidae; genus Bathymodiolus; species Bathymodiolus brooksi. Next base: position 16,062,483 of record OY804580.1, read on the forward strand.
CATAAATGTGCTTAATATACAATCATTGCAATAATGGAAACTTAATATCCATAGTTGAGGAAGAATTTCCCAAAGTCTGAAGGGCAAAAGGAAATAATTCCTTTATAATTTGATACATGTATTGTAATTGTGGATATTGTAACTTTTCATGGAGGACATACATTTTGTAATAGTATCATTAATAATTATACTGCACTTGGCCACAAAAGGAAAATAACTAGTCATTAGTTTGACATGCAGTTACCAGCAAAATTAAAACACTTATTTTTTGCCATGTGCATATTCCCCAACAATTATTAGTGTTATCAGTATATGCAGTATCTTGCAGGAATGATTATAGTTATTGCTGGCCAACACCAACAAAAAAAGCAGAAAACAACACAGTTATTTCTTACTCTGTTACTATAGTAAAGCATAATAATGCCTAATAAAAGTATTTTAATAAAGGCAGTAGATTGTTAATACACCAGTTATAATTTGAAGACTGAAATAATTGACTTTTATAAATACATGTACCATGAATGATACATGTAAGTTTTTGAGGAATGAGTGTGCAAAAAAAATCTCCATCTCAAATTTTTAACAATCACATGTATACATAAGTAGGTGATTGAAAACCTTAACACATGAGGTGAGTATCTGGGTACATACATTTGTATCAATGTGATTAGATTACCTGAATAAAAAGAAATATTAACTCTGTAACTAGCAAAATCGCATACATGAACACATCAATGCAGGTCACCCACATTCTTATGTGATCAATGGTTACTCCATTCTGTTGCAATGAAACAGATTTTAGAATTTTTAGCACAATACAACTAGTCCAATACAATATCAGCGACAATAAAAATCGTGGAGAATTCCATTGTTCTAAATTATGATAGAATATAATACTAAGAATTGTTGACAATAAAGCTAACACTTGTGGTATGATGACATGTAGGTTTATAGCATCAGGATCTGAAGTTTCAGCCATGATTCCCTCTGCTAATCCAACTAATAAATTCAGAATTAAAAGTAAAGTTACTATCCATCTCACAGAATGTCCTTTGAAATGTACCCATGTTTTAACTTCCATTTGTCCAATTGCAGATCTATTCCATATAATGAGGATAAACAAACTGAACATTGCAAATATTGCATGTGGTACAAGATTGAGTACATCAATAAAACATTCATTTTTTATAACTCCTTCTGTAACACTAAAAGCATTCTCTCTACTTCCACAAAAACCAATCATGATTATTGTTTTATTTTAAATTGTTAGTTAACTGGTGAATCTCTGACAATCCATATAACTAGAAACACGTGTATGGCTATTCAACAGTTTCCTTTTATTGCACAACATTGCTTCATCACATCAATCTTGACCTGTAAGGTATACGGTGACAATCACTTATCTTGACATAGTCTCCAATAGGCGATACTATTAATATCTATCATCATGATTCATGTGGTTAATCGTTAGTTAGGTCAATGGTTTTTGTTCGTTTGGTTAATTATTGCAACAAAAATGCAATTTTAAAAATTTCACAATTGCTTTTTTCATTTAAAAATATCATGTTATGTAAATGTATGAATTGTATAAAATGTGTATTTTGTTCTTTTATCTTATCTCTGAAATAAATCATCTGCTTTGATGAGCCGAACAACTGCTCGTAAAGATTTATCCTACTTCCGGTCGCACTATAATTTGACTCCTTAGTTTTCGGTAAAATAAGAGTAGCATCTTTCAATAAAAGAGTTAAACTACATTTTTAAATATCAAATGTATACCGCTTACAGAGTTATTACTTATATGGAAGCATATGAAAGTATATATTATGAAGAACTATTTTCTTCCGACAACCGGAAACAATTACATTGTATCTGGTTCACTAAAAAGCTTGAGATATTTCTGTCAACACACGTGAATGGAAAATGTCTCAACCAGCGTCTCTAGAGACTGTTCCAAAAGATCAGAGAAATTTGAGGGCTTGCCTTTTATGTTCTTTAGTTAAGGTGTATATTTTTGCTTTAATGTGATAGAAATATCCCGAATTTTACCTCTACGAATTTGTTAAGGACTAAAAAATGTATAAATTAAAAAAAAAATTAAAATAAAAAAAGATAGAGAATGAGAAGAATCAGAACTATATAGGAGTGTATAATAGACAGGGAAGAATCAGGACATTGGATAATATGAAACAGCCGGCCGCAATACTGGTATTTACCAGAATCTTCCAGTGTCTGCAATACTGGTACAGATACTGGTAAATACGAATCCGGGTCGTTTCGCCCCGAAAAGTGAGTCGATTCGCCCCACTTAATTGCTATTATATTATAATAGATGAAGTCTTTTTCGACAATTTTTTGATCATTATTTATTTATTAGCATCGTGTTGTGGGTTTTCGTACTATTATAGATTTTCCGATATAGCGATTAGCAGTGTTAACCCTTCATTCATATGACGATTGGAATTTTCAAAGAATGGCTAGTTAAATATTTCTTTGTACATAAGATTGTTTTTAAAGCCATTCTTGTATTTTAATACACTTTCGATTATCTGGCAACTTTTGCTGTCAGTAATGCGTGCGCTGTGGAAATCAAAATAAAATGGATTATACGAAAACACATACCGTGACGATAGTTGTATGCAAAAAAAAAATCATTCATTTTGGTCTACTTTAAATATTTATTTATTTTCAAGTTTCAAGTTTTTATGAATAAGAAAAATCAATCAAACATTGTTGGTCAGTTAACCAAACAGTGTGTATTGTTCAAAGAAATTTTACGAATATTTGCAATGGTATTAAAATGGTATTTTCCATATTTCATTTTTTAAAGCACTATTAATAAATCGGGGCGAAACGACTCAGGGGGCGAATGGGATTTGGGGCGAACAGGATTCGGGGCGAAACGACCCGGTACTGTAAATACTAGTTTCCCAGTTGGCCAGTATCTTCCAGAATTTTTCAGTATCTGCAACACTAGAAGATACTGGTCATTGCCAAAATATGAGTATTGCAAATACCGGAAGATTCTGGGAAATACTGGTATAACCAGTATTGCAGATACTGGAAGATTAGCTACGAAGTTGCGGAATGTACTTGTATATTGTTTTTTTTTGTCCTGTCTGTGCATTTGTTATGAGAGGACGGACAGTGTATAAGGAGAAGAGGGGTGGGGGGGGGGAAGAAATGTGAAACGAGGTGGGAGAAAGGAGAAGAGGGGTGGGAGAATGGATAAGCATATCCCCTGTCCACCCTCTCTGTTATGGTACAGCGTTTTTGCGGCTAACTCCTAGTTTTCAACACAGATCTTCCAAATCTTGCATATAACGTTTGTATACAGTGAAGGTGGGATGGACAGGCAGGGGTACGCTTCTCCCTTCTCTCGCCCTCCTCACACCCCGCTTCTCCTTTCCCCAGGCCCTTTCTCCCGGTCTCCCTATACCCTGTTCACTCTCAGTGAAACCCCTCTAAACCGCCATAGAAATGTCTATGTAAAATTAACCCCTCAATCTGGTCAACCCGTCAAAACCATCCGAATTTTCTGGTCCCATCGCTGGACGGTTTACAGAAGTTTCAGTTTATATATTATATATTGAAGATGTGCATATTGTTTGGAATTGGTATTCAAACGAATTTTCAAAATTCAGAGTTGTTGAACTTAGCCAATTTTTGTGAAAAATCGTGACATACACCATTACGGTACATGGTTTGTGCAGCTATTGCTAACGTCTCCTACAGTTTTCAACACAGATCTTTCAAACTTTGCAGAATGTTTGTATATATAATGAAGATGTGCATATCACAGAATGACACTCGACAAGAGATATGATATGTCGGTCCAACAGGAAGCGTGGGGTATACATGTACTATTTTTTGTTTAATCAGTTACATGTATGTGCTATATACGAACTTGTGTGGTGATAGTTTGATGAACCATGGGGACCTATTGCTGGAAGAAGAATACTAGAGTTTCCAGTATTGTGTGCTTTACAATACTAGTATTACCAGTATTGCTGGATGAAGAATACGGGAGCTTCCAGTATCGTGTGTTTTACAATACTAGTATTACCAGTATTGTTGGATGAAGAATACTGGAGCTTCCGGTATTGTGTATAGATCAACGATTCTGGTATTCCAGTATTGTAAATGCATGATACTGGTACATCCAGTATGGTATATATACGATACTGGATTTCCGGTATTGTAACATTACAATACTGGTATTTCTATAGTATTGTACAGTGTAACAATACTGGTATTACCAGTATTATAATATTTACAATACTGGTACTGGTATTACCAGTATTGTAATATTTACAATACTGGTATTTCCAGTATTGTAAATATTATAATACTGGTAATACCAGTATTGTAAATATTACAATACTGGTATTACCGGTATTGCGGCCGGCTGCTTCATATTATCCCAGGGCAGATAATATGAAGCATCTGCCCACAATACTGGTATTACCAGTATTGTACCAGAATCTTCCAGTATCTGCAATTACCTGTATTGCGGCCGGCTGCTTCATATTATCCCAGGACATTATATAAGTATGGTTATAAGAAGTGAAGAATCAGGACATTATCCAAAATAAAAAGGGCTTTATTAGTTTAATAAACTTGGAAGAATCGACTCATTTCATTATATAAATAAGATTAAGAGTGTTTTTAAAGATGGGGAAGTGTCGGAAACATGTTATAAGAGTTTCATTTACATGGGAATATCAGAACACTATATAAGAGTGTTTTATAGACCTCGGAAGAAATTTTCTGCTCTATATCTCCAGCCTAATCGACCGCATTGGTGGTGTAATTGTTAGCATGTTCGCCACAAGAGTCAAGTGTGGTAGATCGTGTGTTTAATTTCCGATTGGGTCAAAACAAAGACTATAAAATTGGTATTTCTTGCTTCTCTAAGCATGCAGCATTAAGGAGTTGGCATGACAGAGCAATCACTCACTCTCCAGCCTAATCTTGTCACAAGCACTATCAGGAGATGTATTCTGGAAAATTAAAATCCGACCCCTGGTGCATTCCGCTGCATATTTTGGCATGGATGGATTTATCTAAACACTAAACTTTTGTCAAATGTCAGTTCATACTTCATCAGATAAACCCATAAATCAATAGAAAATGGCAACACCATGTTAAAAGGATATGGAGAAATAAGCACAATTAATTTTTTATTGAGGTGATTATCAAATAATAGATTTAAACTCCATGGCCATTATATAAATGACAATTTTAATTTTCAGACAATCGACCAGTTTGAATTACATGGTTGTGACAACTGTGAAGAATATCTACATCTGAAAAACAACAGAACTGCAGTATATGATTGTACAAGTTCAAATTTTGATGGGTATGTTTCTTGGGCATTTTAAGATACAAATATATATACCAACATGAATTATGATCAATTCAATATGTTATAGTAGTAGAACTAAATGTATTTGACCACGGGTTGCATTATGTTTTAAGTGTGTGTTTTTGTCTAGTAGACAGTGTTTTTCCACAATAATTTGAGTTCTCTCTCATATCCATCTGAAATTTTAATTAAAAGTTACCCTTGGCACAGAAAAATGCTTCAGATTTTCTTGTATGTGGGTTCTAATCCAACCAAGAGGCCCAAAGATGCCAAAAATGGTTGACTTGCTTCTGTAGTATCAAACTGCAATTAGATAATAGCCCTTTATTTAATAGTACATGTATGTCATATCAGGATACCTGTAGTATGGTCAGTAATATATTCAGAGGGGCAAATTTCACATGATGCATGTAGCCAAAATTAAATATTAAGTTAAAAAGAGTGAAAATGTTTTGATATATTTATATGTTGAAACAAAACTACCAGCATCAAGTCGATAAATGGATTGCAATAATATTCCATTATAAGTCTTGGCCTTTTAATTTTTTACACATTATTTTCAGATTTGTTGCATTAATGGAACCAAAAGACAGTTGGGTGGCAAAATGGCAAAGATCAGGTATGAAATTTTCTACTACATCAATGAAGAAATTAAAGTACTGGTGTACTGTTGAAATGGGGCACCAGTAACATTATTGCTTAGTGTTGTCAAGGGTAAATTTACCCTTATCATTTGCATGGATACAACTGAACAGGAGCCCAATAGCCATACACCACTAAAATTTGGCCTGGGTCCCTGACCTGAAAATTTTCAGTCAGTAGCCCAGCTGACTACTGAAATTTTGTATATTTCATGTGTAATGTTAGTTGCTGGGTCTCGGGAAATATTGCTGGGCTACTGATAGTTATTTTTGGAAGCCCAGCTGGCAACTCCTGCAAAATTGTTGTTTTTTCCCCTGATTATCTAATTACATTTACATCTACCTGTGCAATAAATGTAAAACATAATTGAAGTTGTGGAAGAAAGTAGAATACTTGGAGTAAACTACTAACACGTAAGTTAGTGACGACACACTTTATCTATCCAGAGTAACTCACAACACATCTAGATGCGTCCATCGTAATCTAGTTTTAACTAGTGCTTGAAGAAAAACTGCCAATTGGAATGCTGTATCAAATGCCTTGTTCTGATGAGTGCAAAAATCGTACTCGAAAGTTTTATGACCATAAATCCTTGTGTATATATATATGTAAAAAATGTGCAATTCATATGTAAAACACATGTTTAAATTTTTACCTGTGTAGATAATTATATTAACAGTACATTTGCCATGTTTTTTTTGTTGATAAGCTATAGTTTTTTATTGTTCATGATACATAACCTATGGTATTTGCTTGCAGGAGGATTTGTAAAAGGTTGTTATGCCATATCTGTGACGGGACGTTTACCACCCGGAGCTGTCCGCAGCATCAAACAGAAAGGAATTATCTATAGATCTAGAGACACAAGTCAAAAGTCGTGAAAAAATATGGACATGAATGGACAGATCATTAAAAAATTCATTGCTATGAACTTTTGAAGTTGATATGAAGCCGATTTGGATTCATTTTTATCAGGAAGATACATGTAATAATGATCCATATTTTGAACCTCATTGTTTACATTTAACAAATATAATGACATTCTGTAACAACAGTTAGATACACAGTCAGATAAATACTTTATTATTAAACTAAAGTATTGATTTTGATATGATGGTATGTGCAATAAATTGTTGTAAGGTGTAATTGTTCCTTGTTGAATGATGATTTTTATTCAGATTATCATTACAAAAATAAAGCTTATAAAACAAAGCAAAAAAGGATCCCTGAAATGGTACTGATGATGTATGTTTCAAAATCTTGTTAATTACCTGTACAGGATTCATATATATTTCAACAAACCACACTACTGTGCACCTTTATTAATGCATGTGTAATATACTATTTTATAGAGAGACGCAATGAGCCTTTCAAAAACATGAATTTGAAAGAAGTTTTCATTTAAGATTGTTTCCTTCTAGGTCTTAATGTCAAGTATCTGTTGAGTTTCATTTGAATCACAGTTAAATACATTGTAAACATTTTCATCAAGATCAGAAAGATGTATTGTGTATTTGCCATTGAACTTCTGATATTTTTTTTGTAAGTGTGTGTACATGAAGTTGCTTGAGAAAAGTGGATTAGTGAGAGCATAAACTTGGATGGAAATAGAAATTTACATATGATAAAAAATAAAAGTAATATTAACTTACATGTATTAAATTGTTTCTTTGAAGCAGAGCAAAGGAATCATATTTTGGAAGAAGGTATATGGAAGGCAACATACATATATAATAAAGACACAACATGTTTATAAGATATTACATTTACACGTAAGAAAAGTTTGAAGAAACCAAAGGGGTAATCAGAAATCAAAGGGATAATCAGAAAACAAACAGGTAATCAGAAACCAAAGGGATAATCAGAAACCAAAGGGGTAATCAGAAACCAAAGGGGTAATCAGAAACTGCAAATCATAGAATGACGAACAACACAATGGCCTAAAGGAAATACAACAATCTACAAAATATTACACAGAAAACTAATGATGAAACAACATGAACCCCACTAAAACCCGGGGGAGAACCCAGGTGCTAATGTGGTGGCCGTCATACATGAACCCCACTAAAACCTGGGGGAGAACCCAGGCGCTAATGTGGTGGCCGTAGTACATGAACCCCACTAAAACCCAGGGGAGAACCCAGGTGCTAATGTGGTGGCCATCATACATGAACCCCACTAAAACCCGGGGGAGAACCCAGGTGCTAATGTGGTGGCCGTCATAAATGAACCCCACTAAAACCCGGGGGGAGAACCCAGGTGCTAATGTGGTGGCCGTCATACATGAACCCCACTAAAACCCGGGGGGGAACCCAGATGCTAATGTGGTGGCCGTCATACATGAACCCCACTAACACCCGGGGGAGAACCCAGATGCTAATGTGGTGGCCGTCATACATGAACCCCACTAAAACCTGGGGGAGAAACCAGATGCTAATGTGGTGGCCGTCATACATGAACCCCACTAAAACCCGGGGGAGAACCCAGATGCTAATGTGGTGGCCGTCATGTTACTCTTGTTATGAGGAAGACTGGATTCTGATTACAAACCAACGGACCGTATCCATGGTCATTTGTGACAGTTACACCAAAAATTGTGTTATGCAGAAATCGCCATCGGTCATTGTGCTTGCTGTAGTGTATATCTTAATTTTGACATACCTATAGTAATTGTCTATTTTGTCTGCTTTTTCTTTTTAATTGTTTGATACAGTAAACAGTCTAATTATTTGTATGCAGTGGAACCTGTCTAATCCGACACACCAAGGGACAAAATGTGTCGGATTGTACAGGATGTTGAAACACTCGGGTTTTATTTTAGTTAACAGAAATACTTTGGGACCATCAATTTTTGTCGGATATCACAGGATATCGGATTGCACAAGTTCCATTGTATATCGAAATTATATTTAATTTCTCTGCTAGCTGCTGCACCTTGATTGGCGATAAAAGGTATTTGTTGTTGTTCAGTATCATTGTCTGCATTTTTATCGGATGGTTGCTCAACACCACTTTTACGATTTTTTTCATACAAATGCATCATCCCCGGCGGGATATGTAAGCTATTGACATCACTTTGTTTTCACTTTCTTCATTATCTAAATATTTCACTCCTCCAAAACAATCATTTGTGTTGAACGAAACCAATTGTACATCTTCAAATTTATGTTTTTTAATTGTGGATTGATAATCCAAGATGGATGAATTTGTTTAAAATCTACCCAAAAATAATATGGCTTACTGAATTGTTCACTACATTGAATGAATATTACTTTGCTGATCATCTACCAAGAGTGCTGATATAAATATAGAATAATGGCAGTTTTGAAGGTCAAGACAGACATCACAGCGAGTCTGATAGGATGAGTTGTGATAATGTGTGTCAAGACTTTCAAGACTGACATCATTCATTTATCAGCATCATTATGTGTTGAACATCACATTTGATTGATAACTTTCAATATCAAAGCCAAGTCCATTGATGCTACCAATATCACTGAGATCAAAGGAAAAATATCCACCTTGCCTATAAAATGAATTAAATAGTTATGGTTGGCAACAGGTTATCAAACTCCTAAACACAAGAGGGACCATCGGTGTCGTGATCGTATGGTAGTTGGATTTATAACTACCTATGCAATCTGTGCCTATCACCACTAACGCTGGCAGTTCGAACCCCGTTCATGACAAGGTGTACTCGATACAACATTATGTGATAAAGTATGTCAGTGGCTTGTGACATATCGATCTTTCTCACCATGTACTCTGGTTTCCTCCACCAATAAAACTGGCCGTCATGATATAACTGAAATATTGTTGGAAGTGGTGTTAACCACCATAAACCAGAACCTAAACACAAATCTGTCCTGTTTAAAAAAGGAATTAAACAAGTAAATAAAAGGAAACTAAAGATTGAGCAACACAAACACCAATAAAATACAGGGGTGAAACAAGGTTCCTAGTTCTACTAGTGTCATCCATAATGTTAATAAATGTTCATGCAGTAGTTAGGAGACTGGTGGTTATATTCTTGATTAAATATTTTTTTTAAAACAAATAAAAAATAAATAAATATCTTTATGTATTATCTTCTTTATTTTGTTTTGTATTATCTTCATTATTTTGTGAACTTTCCATTTTTGTGTCATATTTTTGTTGTTGTCTGTCTTTCTGTGTTTGTAAAAATCTTTTAAATGATCGATACTCTCCCTGTTCTTCTTGATCTGTAAAAAAAAAAAAAAAAAAAAAATAATATTAAAACATCAGTATTAATTATTAATTTAATAAGAGAAAATCAGTATATCAACAAAGTAAACAATAATTTGTAAAACAGGCTTTTATAAAGTCTGGAAATTGTTTTTCATATGTATGTATTTTTTCAATGTTACAAGCACATGTGAGTAATGACCTTTAACAAAGGGAGACAACCATAACTATAAATCTGACATTTTACAATAGAATACACTTATTCAAGAATGTTTAGCCAATTAACACTAGCTACACATGTTACACTTAAGATTATTACATCAAACTTTTTGATTTGAAGCTGATTTGGAATCCATAAGTTATATATTTGATTTGTCACAAACAAAATACAGTGCATGCTAATTTTAGAGGGGATACCGAACAAATGTAATACACAACTCGCCCACAGGATGAGACGTGAGTATCTCATCTTTAAAAGAATGCCATGCTCCTTGCACAAATAAAAGTGTCTGCTTTGTTTCGAGGTGTAATGTACAGGACAAATGAAATGCACAATTCGTAGATAAAATGAGACAAAAGCGAGTGCCTCACCATCATGTTTAAAGAATGCTATGCCAATACAACTTGTAATGAGAAACAGTTTATCAAACGTTGTCATTGATGGCCAGTTGCATAGCAACATTTAATGACCCTATAAATTATCTCCCCTTTTCCATGTGTCAATCAAAACATCCATCCATAGGACCATCCCAGTACCACCGTTTACATACATGATTTATTGTATTTAACTTGTTCTCATCAGGAATAAAAGTGAACTACTGCATACTTGATGTTAAACAACAATCAATCATATAAAATGATATCCTTATCCCTTTTCAATTAGAGGGTCCATCGTGATCGTATGGTAGTTAAATTTACAACTACCTGTGCAATCAGTGCCTATCACCCCTAAAGTTGTGAGTTCAAGCATCTTTCATGGCAAGGTGTACTCGATACAACATTATGTGATAAAGTTTGTCAGTGACTTGCGACAGGTCTGCAGTTTTCTCAGGGTACTCCAGTTACCTCCACCAATAAAACTGACCACCACAATATAACTGAAATATTGTTGAAAGTGGTGTTAAACACCATAAACCAAAACCAAACCTTATCCCTTTTGAAGCTGTAAAAATATATGAAACCAAGATTTATAACAAGTATGTACCTTCTTCTGCAACATGCTGCATAAATTCTTCATCACTGTCTTGATCATCACATCCAGGTGTTATTGTTATACCTGTACTTATTTTACCTGTAATGAAATAACATCAAAGTCACTTCTCGATTTTATTGTAAGTCATGCATTTATTTTACCTGTAATAAATTAATTCCTACGACTGGAGATTTGTTTGATTTACATTTTCAAATAAAGAAAATAATGTTTTATAATGTACTCTATATTAACAGCCATTAAAAGAATTAATTTATTCAACAACAACAAATTAAGGATCTATTATAGGAACGGAATGTGAATAAATAAGTTTTATTTGAAATGCGTTTTGTGATCTTAAATATTTTGAACACTTAGCCTGTTCAACCTTTCCACATTGGCACTACTGACAAGACACTAATAAAATGATCACATGATCATGTCCATGGGAACCCCCTCTCACAATTCTAAGGGTCCAAATGCTGTACAACATAATAATTCCATTAAATACCCTTTTCAGCCATGTCTTTATGTAACTGTGACAACTGTTCTTCTGTGTTTTTTTTATTCTCTTCTTCCTTTTCTTTCTTTAATTTTTCATACTGGGGTCTATAATCTCTAAAAATTAAAACAAAAATACTTATTATATTGTAAATGACAAATAATTTTTATTGACCACTTTGATTTCCAGTGGGCATAATGCTTGAACTGCACAAGACATTATTTAAATATCAAGATTTGTCCTGTGTCATAAAAATGCTTCAAATCCTTTATTATCAATTCGAAACGATTTAACAGAAATTAGAGTTGTCAATTGAAACCACGACTTGTGTTTTGACATATGACACAAACAGTGCATGTGCTCACTTTATTTTCTCTTTATATCATATTTCTTTTCATTATTTAATTTCACATATAACTGTACATTATTATATCAAGTTTAATTTGTCTTAATTATTATATTAATTCATTATAATTTCTACCATTATTATATATTATTATATCAAGTTTAATTTGTCTTAATTATTATATTAATTCATTATAATTTCTACCATTTGAGCATATATTCTGCTTTGTAAATTTAATTTCTTCAGGAAACGGATTAATATAAGTTTTGCAACTTGTTTCCGAATCCTATTAATGATTCATCCGAATAGTTTGTACATGCTTGTATTGTCTTAATGAATTACTTAATAAAATATGTTTACACTAATGTTGATGAAGAAATGGTCATTACAAAATTCCTTATGAAACAACAAAAAGAACAGTGTAATATGATATTTTAATTGGAATTCATATTTGTCTTAATGATAGGATGGTCAAATGTTACTTGGAACTGACATTTAACAAAATAGGACGGGGTAAAGTCTTATTTATACTTCCAATTACATTCTGGTGTAATATCTTGTGATCAGTAACCAATGTTACATTATTTTGATTTATCTCAATTTAACATGAATACACATTTTCTCATTTGAATTGGCTTAATGTATGAATTCTGAGATTCATACAATGATATCTAGATGTGACAAAATACCCAAATAAAATGGATATGCCACATGAAAAAATTTATCAAATGATGTGACTTTAAATAACAAAACTGTCGTGTGATATCACGACTCTCAGAGTGAAGTAAGTATAACTGAGTATTTAGTGGTTTATTTACCTTTCATACTCCTCTGCAGCATCATCTACCAACTTAAAGAACTCTTCAATGCCTTCTCCTGTCATTGATGATACACCAACATTCTAAAATTACAAATAGGTCAGTAAGTGAGTGATTGATTGTTGTTTTTTACGACAATTGAGTAATTTTTCAGGTATATAATGGCAAGAACAAGTTACATTCGATAAGATAATAATGATGTTTGCTTTGTATTACACCACCATGATTAGTTAGATTCTGTCTGTAGTTAGACATGTCGCTCCACTCGAACACATTATCCTGATTCTCAGCCAGCTAGTCTTTGTTCTTACTCCTTTATGCTGTTTTAAGGTGGTTCCATAAACTAGAGGGAGATAACTCTTTAAAATCAGTTGAACGTTTTGATATGTTTGTATGCATCGGTGATCAAAACCACAGAGAGAAAAGCTGCTATGTGGCTAGTGAATTTATAGCTCTGAGTCTGTTGGTTGGAATGTGTTAAAATTTTGATATTTAGTACAATGGATATATTCAAACACACTGCCAAAAAAATAAGAAAATTAAATGAGCAGATCAAATTTTACCTGAAGTGTATGGTACCACCTTAAATACCAATTTTATAGTCTTTGGTTTGACCCCACCAAGGGTTGAACCCATGACCTATCACACTCGAAGCAAGCACACTAACCTTTACACCACTGTATTAACAATGCAATTGTAAATGGATACCTAATGAATAGATTCATAAACAGGTTTAACTTTAAACTGTATGTATCTGAGTGATAGATTAGTCAAACCAGAGGCTCACCTGGTTATAAATTGTCAATGACAAAAAATATTAGTGATAGTGAATTTGAAGAATTACATTTTTTTTCAATCAATTACTTACCCGTAAGTTATTATAAAATTCATCCAGCACCAAGCTCATGGACCTCGTCAGGTTAGATATATAGGAGGTTTCATGTTCTAAAGCTTCCTGAAATGTCTCAAAATCTGTCATCCACTCCACAGCAAAACTATGGTTGACAATATCTATCTGTATAACAGAAAAATAAGTCTTATAGCAATATATTACTGAAACATTTCATATGTAATACTATCAGTACACTGATTAGTATATCATACACAGCTACCTATTAAATAGATCTTTGATGTCTAAAGGTAGATTATGTGAAAATATCTATCATTTTGGACAATTGCCAATTTTATTATTTCACTATACATTTGTAATTGCAATAATAGCTAAACAAAAGTGTTGAAATGATGAAAAACCAATTCATTCAGATTTCTCACCACAAAAGTAAATAATTCTGAAAACAGACTTGCTCTCTCCTGTTTTCTTTGGCAACTGATTGCTCATATCATGTTGAATAAAGGAAGGGAGTGACCAAAATTGTTAGAAATCCATGATAAATTAGAATAAGTTACAATTTAACAGTAGAATACAAATGTAGTATGAAAACCACAATAAATCTTAGACATCCGAGTAATTTTTTAATAATAGAGCTCTGAAGCTCAGCCAATCATTCTGAACACTAAAGTAGTGCATATTTGCATTTGTCGACAATCCCTCCTTAATCAATAACAACTGTATGTCTGTGCAGTCGAAAGTCATCAATGCATATCACAGATATGGATGTAGTGACAAAAGAACTATTTTCAGGTGATGTTTTCATGAAATAAATCGAGCAAAAAATACAAACTTAGATATCAAAAGTAGATTTTTATACTTTTAAGTCTATCTGGTGTTTGCCTATGCTTTCAATATATTCCCAGTTTAAAATATTTACTCTGAAAAAAAACCCACATTATCCAAGTTAGAAATTTTTAGACACATGTAAAACTATACAAAATACCATCAAATAATGACAGCTGTGCATTATATTAAAAGTTAAGCATGTTGATATGTATGTACAATAGTCTCCCTCTTATAAGGCCACTCCAACCATAGGTTACCTCTTTCATCAGGTCAGTTTTCACGATTGATTGATTATTTTTCTTTGCTTAATGCCACTTTCAGCAATATTTCAGCTATATCATGCCGGAGTACCCGGAGAGAACCACCGACCATGGGCAAGCAATTGGTAAATTTTATCACTTGCGGTTGCGAGTCGAGTGCACCCTTTTTTGTAATTTACAAAGCCGGGCGCGAACCCACGCCGTATTGGTGATAGGCTTGTATGAGTTGTTAGGTAATCCAACTACCTAACTCATTGAGCCACCCGGCCCTTTGGTAAATTTTCAGATTCGCTGAGATAGTAAAATACTACTAAACTGCCACCCCTCTTATAGGGCAAAATTTTCATTTTAGAAGTGGTAGCCTTATAAGTGGGGACTACTGTATCTCTATAGGGAAAGGCCACACACGACTATTAATCTGCATTACCTTGTTCATCACAACAATAAATGGAAGTTTGGTTTTGTACAGTATACTACAGGCATACAGCATATTAGACATAAATGTTACAGGATTCATACTTCTAGATGTATCCATGACATAAACAATTACTGTAGGTAGAGACGAGGCCTGAAATGAGAAAAATTAGACATAAATGTTACAGGATTCATACTTCTAGATGTATCCATGACATAAACAATTACTGTAGGTAGAGACGAGGCCTGAAATGAGAAAAATTAGACATAAATGTTACAGGATTCATACTTCTAGATGTATCCATGACATAAACAATTACTGTAGGTAGAGACGAGGCCTGAAATGAGAAAAATTAGACATAAATGTTACAGGATTCATACTTCTAGATGTATCCATGACATAAACAATTACTGTAGGTAGAGACGAGGCCTGAAATGAGAAAAATTAGACATAAATGTTACAGGATTCATACTTCTAGATGTATCCATGACATAAACAATTACTGTAGGTAGAGACGAGGCCTGAAATGAGAAAAATTAGACATAAATGTTACAGAATTCATACTTCTAGATGTATCCATGACATAAACAATTACTGTAGGTAGAGACGAGGCCTGAAATGAGAAAAATCTTGTAAATACAACTTGTACAACTTGCATGGGCAAAACCGCTCGTAGCCATTGGCTGTCGGCAATCCTCATTAAATAAATAAAGGATTAAATTAACTTTCATGGCTGTTATGATGTATTTATCATTATTATATAGATACGTAGCTGTGAATTTCAGAATTTTCCGCATTAAATAAATTTTATCGTTTACTATTTTCACTCTAGTTATATTTTGTGCAATTTCATTGTCGAAGCTACTTTTATGTATGTTTTACAGTTATGTCCCTTTGACTGTTTCATATGTTTTTTGAAGGGAAACACATTATAGTATACCCATATGCTACAGTACACATATAATATAGAGCAACCAAACACATGACCAAATAACGTTGAAACTCACTCATGCACTGTGCGTATTCGTAAGATACTGCGTTATTTGGTCATTTGTGACATATTTTTGATAATGAAATTAGTCAATTTATAGTTAAAGTATAAATAATTCAGACTTTTTTCTATATCTCACAGATTTATCACAGATTTATATCAACGAACTGGCTCTGATGCTGAAAATCATTGGTCAATTATGTTTTTTGTGGACAGCCTTAACACTTACTAAAGTTTCTGTAATAATTGTTCCCGATGCCGACCATGTAAATACTTCAATCTGTCCAGGTGTGTCTAAAATTATGTATCTGAAATAAAGTAAAGTCAATGAAAGATATGTTTTTAATCAAATGTACTTTGGATCAGTAATTATACTTTTTCAAGGAACCTGGACTTCTTTTTTTTTTCTTTACAAAAGTGATTGATTACCAGATTCTCATAAATAAACCTTCCATTCATCTGGAGTCATATGTTATAACATAGACAATGTACATATATTATATATACATTATTTCAATAGGTACTGGATTACTATTAGTAAAAACCAAGGCCTATTGTATCAATATCACTTACTTCATTAGTAGATACCACGGCCTATTGTATCAATATCACTTACTTCATTAGTAGATACCACGGCCTATTGTATCAATATCGTTTTTGCTATTTTTTACTTAAAACATATTTTATTGTTCAAAAAGACAAAAGGATAGTATTCTCCCACTTTTGGACAGAAATTAAGAGATATCATGTGATCAGTAATGAATATATTCAAGGTGAACATTTTTTTATCTAATCCATTCTATTGCTACCATACAATAAATGTATCTATCATTATATAGATGTATGTATATTATGAATATTAGCATTTTTGTGTGTGCAATTTGCTTCCATATCATGTAGAATAATATATAGTGTCTGGCTCTGGTCTGACTGAAAAAGATTTTGTTGGGTACTGTTTTTATATGTATTTTTTGTCTGGTTGTTTGAACATTATGGTCCCATTAATTTGATAATAAAATATTCTATACTACTCTAAATTAATATCCTGATTAATATATGATTGTACTTACTCTGTGTCAGAACTTAAGTCATCAACAAACTTCATCACCTGACAAAATAATAATGTAATAATCAGTGCTTTCAATATCTTTCAAGTCTACCAGTACTTCACTATTTACAGGCGGTACTTTTTATTAAAATTTGAACAATTTTCATGAATATCTTTAAAAGGTATCAAAGACCATTTTAGGAGTGTAAAAGTACCTGGTACCACCCCTTATTAAAAGGCCTGCATAATAAATAATGGTCATTTCAAACATACAGACCTTAAACTGATTCTAACTTATTCAATGTTCAATATATATTTTTGAATTTCTACCTTTTTTTAAATGATTAAAGCATGTACAGTTCATTTTCATTCAAATATTATTTTTATAAATCATTCGTATAACACAAAAATGTTGCGAAAATATTTCAATCCGCAAAGAACTTTTATCTTGTGTAACTACACAGAAATGTTATCTGAAGCAAAAAAAAATGTTTCCTCCGGCAATCAAACTAACCTCCACATTTCGACTGAAATATTGTTGAAAGTGGTATAAGACACACATAACCTACTGTTAACCTTAAAACGTTATCTGAACTCACCTGATCAAATCTAGTGGCAAAAAGATTCAAAGATGTGACAATTCCTCCATTAGGACCTAATGAGTATCTGTGTACATGTTAAAGAATACTCTAAACCAGTTGTCAACCCTAGATTTAAAATAAACCATTGTTTGTTTGCTGTATATCTACCAAGACAACCCACCAAAACTGTCCCTGGGGCCCCATCAAAAATTAATTTTGGAGTTAAAATTAAAAAAAAAAATACCTACAAATATATAATGTATTTTTGTTTTAAAATGTAATAAATTAATGTCCTATTTTGTCAGTTATATAAAATTGTGAGTTAGTGAACACCAAACCACTGAACCAGTAATCATCTAATTAAGGCCTTGAAAATCTATAAATTAATACATTAACCCTGCAAATTGTATCAAACAAGCAGGGAATTCATTTATAACAAACATCTGTGGACCTTTAACATTACCTTGGTATAAATGAAATTTGTTGTACATGTACATGTATTAGATAAGATTTTAAATTCTAAATAAATTTCGAAAGTTAAAACGCTAAACAATTGATTTTACCTCACTGAAAATTTGCTATATCAATGCTCATTACAACCAAGCTATTAAATCAGATTTGATTTCGGTTGAACTACAGCTATTGAAGTTCAGACTTTGAGTCTATCGAACCCTCCACTCACTTGAACAATCCAGGGTATGGACCTGTAAATTAATGTAACTTTTCTCGGTTGTCTCCTCACTTCTCACTGTTACTTTCCATTTATATTTATTTATTTCAATAGGTACCAGGTATATTTGTCATTGTTATGAATGATGTAAGGATACTGTTTCATAACTTCTTTGTAATTAACTGTGTCTCTGATGTCTGAAAATATAAAGATGAATTGATTTATCAAACCATCAAATATGGTTACTCATATATGCTAATTATGTCGTATTGATTGATTGGTGTTTAACGCCAACTTAAAGTGAAACCTGTCTAATCTAAACCCTGAATAAAATAGAGTCCTGTATGAACCAAACTTTAAATAAAGTCCCAGTGTTGGAATAAACAGAATATTTATCTATTTCGAACACAAGGAAGTTAATTAGTTTACACAGGCTTTACTGTAGTGAGTTATTTTTATGAGTTTCACTTACACTTTCTTGTGGCATCCTAAATTTCTACCCGAAATCCTTTGCATCCCAATGTTACTTTTTTTACCTACATTGTAAACTTGTTCTCATCATCAATCATATGGCTAAAATACCGCTCAACTGACATTAAGCAACAACTAATCAACCGTATATTTCAAATCCGAGCATATTTTGGTCGTCTTGGTACTTTTTAAGTTTCTGAATACTTTTGACCTGCTGTCTGCATTACAATTATGGAGAAATTAAAGCTGCCATGTCCAAATGATAGTGTATCAGAAATTTGATTTATATATCAAATCATTGAGATCTCCTTAATCAGTTGGTCCTAAGGCAGGTGAAAGTGAAGTACATCAGACCTTTATCTGTTTATCGCAAAAAAAACAACATTAATTAGACATGTTAGATGGTCCAGGGATAAATCCTTGGCCCACTGACTTGTTTATTTATTGCATGACACACATTTATCACAGATGAAAAAAAAAATGTGAATTGATTCCATCCAGACCATAACTATAAGATTCTACCATATCCAAGGTAATATTGTGCAGTTTGAAGAAGTGAAATATGCAAAAGATACAAAAAGATACATATCTAGAGTTACTCCCCTTTATATTACAAAATATATACTAACTAGAATATTGCACTTTTGGATGCACAGGATGTTGGAATACTCAGGTGTAAAATTAGTTAAATGAAGAATGCACAAATTTAACATGAGAAGAAATATTGTATGTTAAACTGTTTGATTAATGTAGGATGGTTTAAATAATATGAACTACATGTACTATGTAAAGGTATGTTTATACAATGTAGATGAAAATATATTTAATATTAAATTTATGTTTAGAACAATTTAAGAATATGTCAGCTAATAGTTAAATTTGTTTCATGAAATTATCTTGATTATAAAGATCTGATTAGTGAAATTTTCTAGTAAGGTTTCATATGTATTTTTATGTATCAAATAATTCAACTACTGTTAACTACTAATTTAAAAACAATACCTATATTTGCTGGAAAGGGAATTTCATGCACAGCAGGATCTAGGTTTATAACATATGGTGGCTTTTTTCTTGCATGTAGATGAGCAGTTATTCTCTGAAAAAAAAAACCCTTAAAATAAGACAACACTTATAACACAAATATAAACCATAAACAAGAAATGTGTGCATCACAAAATACGCCCGTCTATATAAATTATCAAACAGTATAATGGTAATGACCCCAAAATAAATAGGGTTCTTCCCCTTCCACAGGGGAATCATGTGGCCAAGTTTGGTAAAGATCCAATATACAGAACAAAAGTTATCGTGCGGAAACGATCCTGTTGTCAAAAATTCTATTTATAGTAACGGTGACCTTGACCTTTGACCTAATGACCCCAAAATAAATAGGGTTCTTCCCCTTCCACAGGGGAATTATGTGGTGAAGTTTGGTAAAGATCCAATATACAGAACTAAAGTTATGCAGAAATGACCCTGTTGTCAAAAATTCTATTGATAGTAAGTGACCTTGACCTTTGACCTAATGACCCCAAAATAAATAGGATTCTTCCCCTTCCACAGGACAATCATGTGGTCAAGTTTGGTAAAGATCCAATATACAGAACTAAAGCTATCATGTGGAAATGACCCTGTTGTCAAATATTCTATTTATAGTAATGGTGACCTTGACCTTTGACCTAATGACCCCAAAATAAATAGGGTTCTTCCCCTTCCACAGGGGAATCATGTGGTCAAGTTTGGTAAAGATCCAATATACAGAACTAAAGTTATCATGCAGAAACTACCCTGTTGTCAAAAATTCTATTTATAGTAAGTGACCTTGACCTTTGACCTAATGACCCCAAAATAAATAAGGTTCTTCCCCTTCCACAGGGGAATCATGTGGCCAAGTTTGGTAAAGATCTGATAAACAGAACTAAAGTTATTGTGCGGAAACCTGTGTGGACACCCGCCCACCATACCCAATCATATAATACGCCCCGTCTTGAGACGGGCGTATAAAAAGGGAAATTATTTAAGTATTTTAGAAAATTTTCAATTTTACATGTTTATAATTCTATTCTATTTTAAACTATAAACAAAACAAAGCTTGACTGTGGTTATGTGCATTTTGATACAGTGTATACATGGTAGATGAGATCATTTTGTTCATCATGCAGACATGTCTTTTATTTAAAAATCAAAGTACTGTGATACTTGCCTATTTTATACTTCATTTGAATTATTTGATTGTACAGTTTTACAAGCATGTCTAGATGATCTAACATGGAGATATTGCTTAACATAAACATAAAGTTTTTTATTGAAAATGTAGAGGCAAAATTAACGAAGAGAGGTAAACAACTCAGCAGGCCATGCCATTAGAAACAAAGATGGCAACTATGTAATGTTTTTATCTCAGTAAAGAAGTGAAGGATGTATTCATCTGTTCATTCATTCAAAGTGTCAAGGAAAAATATAAAACAGGGACATTTACCTTGAGATGGAATATATATAGTATTTGGTTTTTAATGCAAATGGGTAAGGAATGAGCATTTAAAAAATAACTTCCATATTTTGAAATATGGATCATGTGACACAGACTATACATGTAGCATAGTATAATACATTATATTAATTTATAGTGCCTGTTTACCAGGTAATTTTTCTCAGCATTCTTTTTAATATATTTAAAATATACATATTTATGTGCTACCACCACTTAAAACAGAGTTGGTGAAAACTTTTTTTTTCTGTCTGACATTGGGTCAGACAGGAACTGGGGTTCTGTCTGACCCATGGCCTTTGTGTCTGTTCCACCATTTTTTTGTAATATTGTATATAACCTGTCACATTTTGTTTTTTATACAAAACTGAATGCAAGATAGTCATGATCATTAAACAACTCAATTAAATGTTTTTCTGAATACATATTTTTATCTAAAAAGATAAGGCAGATATAGCCAACAATCCGTATCTAATGGTCCGATCACATTCCGAATATTATACATCAATGTCAGTTTCCGGTTTACCTACATTTTTAATTTCAGTTAAGAATATGAATATGTTGTCATCTTCAATATATAAGCATCTCAAAACATATTTAATTAAACACAAACAATCTTTGATACTTGGGGAGTGTGGAAGTAAACTTATTTCTGTGCTCAGTAATATATTTCAGTTTTAATGTTCCACATTTTGCAGGTGCTCGTTCCTACTAAAAGGATGTTTACATTTACGCATAGGAGTTTCGATTACAAATAGGAACGTGTCGGTCCGACAGAATAAATAAACAAATTGCAAGTCTCTGTCTGACATTTTAATAAAACTGAATTTAATGCCATTAGATGAAGAAATTTTCTGTCTGTTCTTCTTCATGATGAAGAACAGACAGAAAATTTCTCCGGAATCCTAATCTCAACGAGATTAAGGTCCGAAGTGTCCGACGATTTTCGCCAACAATGTTAAGATAGTGAACTTTTCTTAGCCTTTCCTCTACTCAATATAGATTTTAGTTCTTTTTACCTGATCCTTTTAGGCAAATTGTTATCGTGGACTTAAAGGTAACATTTTTGTTTCATTTTTGAGTGGAAACCACTGATAAATTTGATTATCACAGATCTAACAAAAACTTCCTGACTAAGTATTGTCACCTGTACAAATGTCGTTTTTCCTGATCCTGCCATTCCAAGAACAATGACACAAGTCGGGTTCTTTTCATTTCTCTTTTCTGATTGTGTACTGCTTGATTTGTCTGTTGTCGACTTCTCACTACCTGATGAACATGCCATTTTTTTTATTTTTTGTTAAATTTATTCAGTGAGTTTTATCTAGACATGTCTTCGTATTTTGGATTTTTAAAAAAAAAGCAAAATATATATAGTATTTATCTTAATATTAATCTTATCTAAATAGAATATGGTTATACATTTGAATTAATCGGAATAAATCGAAATTGTTTATTTAATTTAATACGAAACAAATTACAAACTAAGTACGCAGGTGCTTGAATTCCGGAAGACGGGAACTTCAAACAAGCAGCAACGATGTAAACAATTCCACAAAACCTGTTAAACGAAAGGGATAAATACATCTTGCTGGTTTCATAAAACACATTTCATACCAGCAACAAAACCTGAGGCAAAATCGTTATTTAATTCATAAAGTAAGTCTGCTATACAAAACGATTTCCCAAATAGTCTGCAGATCATTTGAGATCAAACACCGGACAGTCTTCAACATGTCAACACTAACACTAACAGGTGTATGGTAGAATGAAAAAAATTTCCCAAATCCCTATTGCACCATAGTTCACATTGACCACAAACATGGACACAGCGGTATGATTGCATTTTTGTTTAGCAAGTATGAATGCATGACCCCGGAAATCTTTGACTTTGATTTTAGCATTCCATATATCTATACTGACTATAGACAGAATTAATTATTCTGGCTCCATACTAGTCTAGGACATATATTAAGTGCAGGTACAACCTGAGAAGAGAGTGATAGATAGGCTAGGCATAACGTCAGCAGTCTCATTAATACCGAAATATGATGTATATCCACATGTGACCGTAAATCGGTCAGTTAAGACATTTCCTTATGATTCTCATTCAAATTGGTATTTATCTCAAAGATACATGCCATGTTTACTTGGGCACTTAAGCCAAATAAAATACCAAAACATCGCTTAATTTGATGAAGAAATGTCGGCTCGCTGACCATTTTTGTTTGCATATGTTTTGTAATGGCGCCCAACTCACGTTACCTGAAATCGGTCAACCATAAAATAGTCACATGGAACACAAATAGGCCTAGGAGATTGTATTTTACAATATTTTTTAATTTGCTTTTTCTATATTTCCCCATTTTTTCATTAAATTGTATTTACTGTCACTTGTTTTCAGCAGATAATATCTCTGTTTTCACGTACAATTTTATCCATCCAATTCCATGTAATTTATATTAAATCATATATATTACTCACAAATATTCCCGCTGAAAATTGTCTAAGGAATTACTTAATTTCAAAACGAAAACAATGCAATTTCCGTTGCTTAACTGAGTTGTAAATATAGGTCAAGATGTGCAGTGGAATGTAAACAAACACAGGATATGCAAATTATCCATTACGGACTGTGTTTTTCTGGAAATATTTGACTTTGATTATTAAGTCAAAATGGCAGTAGTAAAATAGCACCATTTTGGCACCAAAACCTATAGATATATTTTCTTATCTGTTTAAATCTCATTGTTGTCTTGATCAAAGTGAAAGTAAATCCATTATTTATTTCTGGACGCAGTTTGCAGGATAAATGACGTCATCGACATCTGAACTCACGTGACAGTGCATTCCAAAATGGTGACCGATTTTAACGGACGACAGGATACATATAAAAATGCAGACAAAAAACACACATTGTTAAAAAAAACTGTTTGATTGTAATAATGACTTGATTGATCTAGAACAAGCATAAACTTAAAATCCTTGAAATGTATATGATGTCTTTACCATGTAAGCGTCAACAGTAAAGATACAAGCTGATAAAACTCCCAGTTCGAAGGTATACCAGTCTGTGCCAAAAAGTTTTGAAACACTAGCCCTAAGGGCTAGTAAAAAAGAAATATTACTATCCCAAAAAACATTTTAGTAGACCCAAAAAATGTCTCACTGGTTGATGATTACGAATTGATCCGAACCCTCTAGGCATACACAAGAAAAATTTGGAAAATTAAACCTCAAACCCTGCATTCTGAATGTATCTGGAAGAGTAAAATATTTATCAAAAATATGATTTTTTCCTCCAGGTCAGATGAAAAATTTCCCTTCCCTACATGTGCATTTAGAGCATCCACACGGAAGTTGTTACACCTGCTAACAAAACTACCATTTTTCCCCTGATCTTCACAATATGAATAGGTGCAAAACATAAGCTTAGTTTCCTCCATATGCATTAGCCATGGCCTTTTATTTTTCCACAGAGGAAGAAATTTTCTTGTTCTTTTTTGTGTCCTCATACTTATTTTTTCTCTCTTCCACTTCAGAAGGGTCAGTTTTTCATTTTTGTGGTAACTTTTGACCAAGTTTCGCCCCTCAGTCCAGTGCAACAGTATTACTGATCATGTTGTGACTTCGAAAATCGATCGGAAAGATCATAAAAAAGAATGTGCAACAATGTACCTTTTAACAATTTAATCAAGTGATTTATTCTTAACATGGGTAATTTACCGTGAAGTAACACATTTTGTTCTACAGTCAACCCCACCTATTTGCATACAGGAAATGTCCGAGCATAATATCCATTTATACAGAGTATATAATAATACGATAAACGAAATTCCAGAAAAGGTTGATCATACAACATGATTCTCAAGACATCCATTGTCCGATTGGAGTAAATAAAAGTTTCGCATAGGTATCATTGATATACTGATTTTTATTTATGAAATAAAGAACTAAAAATGTCCAGAGATGTTTTTTATTTTCATCTTTCAGCTTTACATCCTTAAATGTTTATCATCGGCAAGTCAGAAATCACGTAATGATAGTTTATTTTTAAACAAATGTTCCACTGAAAAGTTGTGTTTATTGGCTGATGTAATGCTCGTTTCTATGATAATGTTAAGAATTATGGTCAGCAAATAAGGCTGTTTCCAACATTGAAATAGTGTATTAATTATGCAATATATTTCAGCTGTCATTCTGTGTTGAACTACACGACACCCCCCACAATTTCCACAACTCATTATATAAGAGATTTATTCTTGCAATTCATCATTTCATTGACAAAAATAAACTTTTCAAAAGAAAATATTATTTATAACACAAGACTTCATGACCCCTCGATGACCCGAATGCTATTCTCTTTTCCGAACATCCGGGCATTTAATAATAACGAACTTTTTAGCAATCAATTTTAATCATTTCATTCTTATAATTCGTCTATTATATTAACAAAAATAAACTATTGTAAAGAAAATATTACTTATTAGCAAAGCGTATGAATGGATTAGAGACTATAATATTATGTAACCTGTCCATGTCAATATTTAAAAAAAAAGGCAGATGTAAACAACACGGCGTGTGATATAAAAACACATAAATTGACTCTACATAGTAGGAATAATGACATTATTTACTTAAAAAATGATAAATACAGCAAGCAAGCTTGTTATACATTTAAATTTCACTCTGAGATCAAAATATGACTAAAACCACGATGTCAACAAACAACATGCATAACCAGCAAAACATGTGACGCTATCAAAAAAATAAATAAATATCGTTAACTAATAAAAAAGAAAATTCAAGAACAACTTTTTCGAATATTTTGACCATAATGACAGCGGTATGAATGATTCACAAAATAATTTATGAATGTTTTAAAAGCGTACTAAAATAATTATGTTAAAATTTATCTCGTTATATATGTACCGTAATGAGTCGTAAAGATAACGCCCGAAAAGGCTTCAAGTTGAAGGTCGCTGTAAGCGTGCATAATGTAAAAACGTGATTCATTGGAAGCGTAAAGGCTAAAAGCGTAGTCCTGAATAACAAATCTTAGAGCAAAATTACTCTCTTAAAGTGTTGAGTTGTTTTTCACTGTAAGCGACTTGAAATTTGAAAATTCAAGTTCTGCAAGACAAAATTTTTACTAGTCCACTGGGCTAGTAACTGATACGTTTTCACTTGCCCGGTACAAAATTTACTAGACATTGGGCATCAGGCTAGTGGTTAACGGCACAGACTGGTATACATCTTATAGTTTTATATTATTTTATAATAGTATTAATATACATAATATGTACAATGTTGGTTTTATCCAAATTGTGAATAATTAAATTAACTACAATATCTTCCTAACAGAAAGTTTTTGTTTCAGTATATAGAATGTTGCAGCCTGTACATGTTTGTAAAGCAAATTCATAGAATTTGGAATCATAACAGATGAAAATTGAAAAAAGGACAGATTTATTATTAAGTTTTCCTAAAACAATGTGTTTGATTCTCATGCTTTCAGTCACATTCATATTATCATTGTGTTTTAGTTTGTGTAATACATATACCTATGATGTGCAAGCATATTGCATTAGTATCATGTGACATGTCTTAATTTTGCTCTAAATACAATTTTTAATTTTGTATTTTTTCCAGGACTAGTTAATAGTTTGCAGAATGGACAATTATCATGTCCTTGAAATTATTGGTGAGGGATCATTTGGAAAAGTATATAAAGGACGAAAGAAGTTTTCTTCACAGGTAAGACTCATTGTAACATTTTACTTAACATTTATATATACGTTGTTTCGTTGGACCACACAATTGTATTGTAATAAACTCAGAATGTACCTAATATATTTTGTAAAAACAATTTCTCAGACAGTGTCAGTGTTTGTACAGATAGTTAAAGCTATGTACCTAACACCGTAGAAGGTGTTTATTCACCTGGTAATTGTGTCTTTGTGACCTGAATGGAATTGATGTTGACAAATTTGAATTTTTATTGTTTTCCTACAGTCACATTTAATATAAACTTATTTGAAACTGTCCAATAAACAAGCAATTCTACCTAAATAATAATTGTTCATTTTATTTTATTTGTTAGGTTGTAGCATTGAAGTTTATTCCAAAAGTAGGAAAACCAGAGAAAGAACTCAGGAATTTAAGAAGAGAAATTGAGATAATGAGAAACTTACACCATGAAAACATCATTGAAATGTTGGACAGCTTTGAAACAAATAAAGAGGTAGAATGTTATCATGTGTTTCTAAAGAAAAGGGCATTAAATAAATAGAAAACCAGAAAATCCTGCATTGACGTAACAGAGGCAAACACACATACAAATGATCGTTCACTTTCCTGGCACTAAAAGAAATACTAAAACTTCTTTTTTGATTTTTTTTACTGATGCTTTCTACAATTTCTTTGTTATATTGGTTGATGGAGAATCTAGTCTTGTCTCAAGGTACTGGCAAATTTTATCCTGTATGCCTCGGCATGCATAGGAATGAGATTTACAAACATTAGTTGTGATAAGCACAACACACATAGGTAGATGAGGGGTAGCAATTGTATGGTAATGGTAGTTGGATTACACCTACATATGTAATCAGTGCCTATCACAGCTAATGTTTTGTGATTCATTCCCTTCTGTGGCGAGATGTCTTCAATACAAATTTATGTGATAAAGTTTGTCAGTGATTTGCAATTTGCATATGATTTTCTCCTGGTACTCCTGTTTCCTCCACAAATTATGTGATAAAGTTTGTCAGTGACTTGCAGCAGGTCAGTGGTTTTCTCCTGGTACTCCTGTTTTCTCCACAAATTATGTGATCAAGTTTGTCAGTGACTTGCGGCAGGTCAGTGGTTTTCTCCAGGTACTCTGTTCTCCTCCACCAATAAAGCTGACCACCATTACATGTATTTTATTGAAATATTGTTGAAAGTGGTGTTAAGCACTCGTAACTTTAGTAAATGGAAATTCAATACCTTTAGAATTCTCAGTATGCATTAGTATTCATACATATATGTACATGTATGAAAATAATTATAGCACACAATAATTACTGTATTCTTTTATTAGAATGCAGATTGAGTCTCTTTTGACAAATGAAAAAGTGACATCTACATGTTGGATATATTTCATATATATTTTATGAATTTTGATAGGTTGTTGTGGTAACAGATTATGCAGAAGGAGAATTATTCCAGATATTAGAAGATGATGGTAGTTTACCAGAAGAACAGGTATGTTGTATACTTTGAAGTCTGTAGAATTTCATAGTACATGTATTTACTGATAATACATATTTAATCATGGAATTTAAAAAATCAAGTTTGAAATTATTAACAAATCATATTCATGCATAAATATATTTGTTTTGTATCAACATGTTGGTTTTTTTTTCTCGATGTTGATTTTTTTATATGTAATATTAAAAATCTTTATATAATCTCCATATTACAGAAGGAGTTGTCATGGTTGTGATCATATGGTATTTGGATTTACTTTACAACTACCTATACAATCAGTGCCTATCACCAATAAAGTTGTGAGTTCGAATCCTGCTCATGGTGAGGTGTACTCTATATAACTTTATGTGATAAAGTTTGTCAGTGGTTTTCTCAGGGTACTCTTTTTTTCCTCCACCAATAAAACTGGCTGCCATGATATAGCTGAAATATTGTTGAAAATGGAATTAAACACCATAACTCTAAACCATAACCCTCTATATTTATGATATTACAGTTAATTTTGGTAGTTCTAATAACTATCAAAGTCAAAGGAATTACAATTGCTTTGATTTTATGAGCAATTGATTGTAAATTAATTTTAGAGTCACATGTCATTTTATACTTGTTTTGATTGGTTTAAAAAGTTGAGGTTATTTTCATATGTACTGAATCTGAAAATAGACGTCGTTCTCAACGTGTGGCGTGCCGTTGTCATCAGGCGATTTTCTTTAAATGAGGCACATTTGGGGTTATTTAAATTTATTTCCGATTATTTGCCTTATTTTGAAAAAATAAATATATTTTTCAATATCATAGCAAAAAAAGTTTGAATTAATTTATAAGGATTGATCGAAATTATTTGTTCGGTTCATTCGAAATAACCTCAATCAGGTTGTACACAACCTTGCGTAACCCGCTACGTGGGTTACACAGTGTGTACAACCTGATTGAGGTTATTTCTTCATGAACCGAACAAAAATTGCGATCAATCCTTAAATACATATACATATATAATGTAAATCAAGAAAATGACTCCCAAATTTGAATTTTATTTGAGTTATCCAAGAAAATGACATGGCCACAATAGCTTCAAGTCACCCAGGAAAATTACTTGGTAGAATTAAAACATTACTATTGTTTATTTATCTCTGTATTGCCATTGATGATCAATTTATCAAGGAAAATGTTGGGATCCAATTAACATTTTTAACCCTGCCACTTTGTTGTGCCTGTTACCCATGCGATTCTGTGTCTTTCATGTCTAAATTCTCACACAATATGGCATTTTCTTTAGGGTCTAGACCATTGCCTGTTAGCATGGTTAGATAATGTCAGCCTTATACTAACTACATTCAAATTTAATATTATATTTGTCTTTACAGGTTCAGATCATAGCTTGCCAACTAGTTTCAGCATTGTACTATCTTCATTCACACAGAATTTTACACAGAGATATGAAACCACAGAACATACTACTAGGGAAGGGTGGTATAATCAAACTATGTGACTTTGGTTTTGCTAGAGCTATGAGTTTCAACACTTTAGTTCTCACGTCAATCAAGGTTAGTATGTTTTATTGTCCACAGATTGTGTGTTTCTACATGTATTTTACCTGCTGTCAAAAATAAATTTTGAAGACTGTTTAAGGTGGTACCTAACACTAC
Organism: Bathymodiolus brooksi; assembly: GCA_963680875.1. Classification (NCBI taxonomy): domain Eukaryota; kingdom Metazoa; phylum Mollusca; class Bivalvia; order Mytilida; family Modiolidae; genus Bathymodiolus; species Bathymodiolus brooksi. Next base: position 16,093,053 of record OY804580.1, read on the forward strand.
AGGGAGATAACTCTTTAAAATCAGTTGAACGTTTTGATCATATGATGTTTGTATGCAGATTTCAAGCATCTCGGTGATCAAAAGAACAGAGAGAAAAGCTGCTATGTGGCTAGTGAATTTATAGCTCTGAGTCTGTTGGTTGGAATTTGTTAAAATTTTGATATTTATTACAGTGGATATATTCAAACACACTGCCAAAAAAATAAGAAAATTAAACGAGCAGATCAAATTTTACCTGAAGTGTATGGTACCACCTTAAGTGCTTTGAGCAAACCAATGATCTTCATGATGTTTATGATTCTTATATAAATACAGAAATGTTTTACTTATATATATATATGTTAAAAAAACTAAATTTATGATTATAAAGTATTCATATGTTATATAATTTAATTGTAAATTTACTTTATTTTTGAATTTGTTATTTTTAAATACTGGAATTCTCTTTACGATATTATTTGTTCGTCTGTCATGATTTACAATATTAGTTATGTTTCTAATTGTGCATCTATATTTGTGAAATTATATAATATTTTATATTGAAAAAATGTTAAGTCAAGCATACCTTAAATTGAGGCCTCATCTTAAAATTGACTGAAAATATTATGATTATAATTTTAACATTAAAATTTGTATGATTAGATGCAAATTGTGGGTGTTTAACGTGATGTTCAACAATATATCTGTGTTATTGTGACAGTCAGTTTTATTAGTGGAGGAAACTGGCAAATTATATTAACATATGGTAATAGCAAGTACACCTCACCATTTCCAGGATTCATACCCACCATTATAATGGTGATCAGTACTGATTTAATATTCTAATGTAATGATAACTACCATACAAAAAAATTACCCTAAATTTATTTGAAAGAATAATATTGAAAACAAACATTTCATGTTGATTTCAGGGAACACCATTATATATGTCACCAGAACTAGTGGAAGAGAAACCTTATGATCATACTGCTGATTTATGGTAGGTACAGTATAGCCAAAGCAAAAAGGGAATTTTACTAGTTTCAGAATTTACCCATGATTTTGTGTTCTTTAACAGAAGAAATGAAAATTAGATCACAATGCAAATATACAAAGCTTCTTGGATACAATAAGCATAACCTAAAACAGATTTGTCTTTATATACAATGTACATTGTAACTTCTGTTATAGAAATAAGAAAAAGAAAATGAATCAGCATTGTGTGTATACAGAAAAACAAAACATGTACATGTGACAGAACAACTATTATCATACCCTATTTTGAGAAACACCAAACAGACTTAGAAAAAGTTATAAAGTGAAAAACAAAAAATACCACACCGTCAGCACAATTTCAAATTCTAATAGGAAAATCCTAGAAAAGGTCAATATTGACACCCCAACACACATTTACATGACCACCCACTCTTATCTAATAGCCCGGGTGACTCAATGAGTTAGGTAGTTGGATTACTTAACAACTCATACAAGCCAATCACCAATACGGCGTGGGTTCGCACCCGACTTTGTAAATTACAAAAACGGGTGCATTCGACTCGCAGCCACAAGTAATAAAGTTTACCAGTTGCTTGCCCATGGTCGGTGGTTCTCTCTGGGTACTCCGGCTTCTTCCACCACTAAAACAGGTCGCCATGATAATTATAGCTGAAATATTGCTGAAAGTGGCATTAAAACACCAAAAATCAAAATCAATCAATCTAATACTTTCACACAATAAAATGTTAACCTGAAATGAATGTTACAATATGATTACTTATTTTTAAAGATTTACCAATGGTTTTTGCTGTAAAATGAATGTGGAAAAAAAGAATATGATAAAGCATGTTATTATTGTCTGATATTATTGTCTTTATTTTATTACAGGGCTTTAGGTTGCATCCTATATGAGCTGTTTACTGGTACCCCTCCTTTCTACACTAACAGTATATTCCAGCTAGTCAGTCTTATCATCAAGGATCCAGTCAAATGGCCTAAAAATATGACACCATTGTTTAAAGACTTCTTACAAGGGCTTTTAACAAAGAACCCTAGGGCTAGATTGGCCTGGCCAGACTTACTCATGCACCCCTTTACAGCTGATGGTGTTACAGGTTTGTTGTAATAACATCAGTTGAATGAGGAAGTGTTTTGATATGTAATGACTATTTTTACATTCTTTTCAATTTAGTGAATGATTGTTGTTGAACGTCAAGTGAGAAATTATTCGTCTATATCATGTCGAGAATAAGTTACATTTCAATTAGATGATGATGATGTTCGATTTGTATCAGACAAACACGCTTAGTTGGATTTTTATGATGCTAGCTCACTGAAACAGCAGTCCACAGGTAGACATGTTGCTCCACATTATCCTGTTTCCTAGCCAACCAGTATTATACCCCCACTCATAGAGAGTGGGCTATATTGCAATCACCTTGTCCGTTCGTTTGTCCGTCCATCCGTTTGTCCGTCCGTTCACACTTTCGTAACAGATATCTCAGCTTCTACTGGAAGAAATGATTGCACATCTACTTCCTGTTTACCGTGCGACTTACAAATGAACGAGTGGGGGTATTCTTAGCACGACGTAGCATGCAACATCTTGTTTGCTCTTACTTTTTAATGCTACATGCTTAACAGAGAAGCAGCAAATACCAATTATATAAGTATTAGGTACCACCTTTAAATGGCTCGAACATACAATATACCCCACTCAAGACAACATACAATATACCCCACTCAAGACAACATACAATATACCCCACTCAAGACAACATACAATATACCCCACTCAAGACAACATACAATATACCCCACTCAAGACAACATACAATATACCCCACTCAAGACAACATACAATATACCCCACTCAAGACAACATACAATATACCCCACTCAAGACAACATACAATATACCCCACTCAAGACAACATACAATATACCCCACTCAAGACAACATATAATATACCCCACTCAAGACAACATACAATATACCCCACTCAAGACAACATACAATATACCCCACTCAAGACAACATATAATATACCCCACTCAAGACAACATACAATATACCCCACTCAAGACAACATACAATATACCACTGATGTGTTTTCTTATCAAAGAATGCAAATGATTTGTAAATTAACAACACAAAGAAGTGAATTGTAAGACAATATAGTTCATGGTGGGTTAATAATATCATGAGGAGATAAGCAGTATTTGCCAGAAATTAAATAGCCTTATCAGTTGACAACAATATCAAGGTGAATTATACTATTCATGCAAAATTAAAATTTGAAAAAGAGTACCCAAGTCCAAAGGGATAGTCAAGTAAAGAAGACAATCACAAAGACACCATCACTATAGACCTCTAGGGTAAAACAAAACAGAGGTGCTTTAAAATCACATGTCTTTACAATGGTTATACTTGCCTCTGTATGATCATGCTATTCTTTTGTAGTTAAAGATGAGGACACAAAATTAGCCAGTCCATTTACTCAGCCTTTGACAGCTTCTATGGTGATAAGAAAGGAAAAACAAGCTCAAGAAAAGGCTCATCCACCTGGAGGTTCTAAAATATTGGCCAAAGCTAGGAAAAAAGCAATGGAAGAAGAGAAAAAGGTTTGACAAAAGAGAAATCCTTATAATATAAATACTGATAGCACGTTCCTATAAATACTCAATTTAATTTAACCTGTATGAGGAATTTAATTTAAAGCTTCACTATTATGTCATTGGTAATTTATGCATTTTTCATTTGCTCACACTTAGACATATTGTCAACAGATCGGTCAGTATGACGTCAAACACATTAATACATAATTGCAGCGAGTTGGGTAGGACGAGCTGCAATGCTTGTTATAATGTATGTCAAGACTTTCAAATCAGACTTTATTGTTTTTTATCGGTAACATCATAATGTGTTTTTTACATCACAATGACTGATAATTTTCAGTATTAGTGTCAGTTCATTGATACAGAAAATGCTCAAATTTCTGATAATAGCAACCAATTCAATTTTCTTTTCTGTAATAGATACATGTATTTACAAGTACAATGTATTTGAACTTTCCAATTGGTTGTAGAAAGAGAAAGAAGTTCCTACAGCTGGTGGAGAGAAATTAACAGCAAGTAAAGAGGCATGGGGACCAAGTAACAAAAAGGTTCCAGAAAAGTTACACCCAGAAAAAGAACAACTCCCAGTCCAGTTACCCCCAGAACAAGAGAGGGCTAGATCAGATCAGTGGGAGAATACTGGTACAAGTCAGGTATGTTCCTCAGTAATATATATAGTTACTGTAGACATTCTGATACTAAACTTAAAAAGAAAATTGTATTGTATTTGAATATTATTTTTATGCCCATGCCTGTATGTCCATCCCACATTTGGTTTTTAATCAATAACCTAAGTTATCCTGAGGCAAATCATATAAAATTTATACACTAGGTCAGGCATTGTAATAGGAAGGCCAATTTTGATTTGAGACTTTACGTCAAATGATATGCAATACAGATGTTTCTTAAACCAGTGGTTCAGTGGAATCTCGTATTACTCATTTCCTTTAACAACTCAAAAGTAAAAATATTGTCTGTTCATAGTAGTGTAGTTCTTGGCTGATTTTACCTTTGGTAACTGTAAATCTATGATATTTTAGTTTGAAGTCAAATGATTAGTCCCTTGAACTTTAATACAACAAAGTTGGGTCGACTGTATCACTTTGTCATTTAAAAGTAATTCTAAATTAAGTAGTTTTTACAAAGTATGATTTATTGCATATATTTTATGTTTAAAAGGTTACATGTTTTTTATGCCCCTGCTGTTAGGCATCAGAGGCCATGTCTGTACGTCCTGAATTTGGTTTCCGCTTAATAACTTGAGTTCCCTTTAGCAAAAATTTGAAATTTATAAACAAGGTCAGGGACTTTAAAAGAAAGGCTAAGCTCAATTTCTGACTTTACCATTCTTCCTTTTTTTTACCAGAATCATTAGATCAAAATTTAAACATACAGATATCTAAGCATTGCCTTATCTATACTTTATTATGGATTTTTTTTAGAAGGATATTACATACAATTTACATACACCTAACAAATATATCTGTAGTCGAGCTTAATGCTTTACTAAAAAAACAATTACTTTCTAATGCTAATAATAATATTCTTTTGTTGCATTTAGTGCTATATTTAAAATCAGGAATATGTTAATGACAATTTTATTGTTTGAAGTATTTTCGGGTTGGAAAAAGTAGTCATTCATGACATTACATCGAGTTAACTCATGAAAGAGCCAAGTGTTTTATTGTTATAAATGACTACTTTACTTAATATGAAATGCTATAATTGCAATATATTTTAAATTTAATAAATTTTATATCTGTAAAAAAAATGTTAATGCTTTTCCTGGATATATTGTATTTATGTCACAAATATGAAAATAAAATATGTCACTTATCAGTTTTATTAAATCCTTATATTTCATTGACAACTGTATAATAATTACTATTTATCATATGCTATGTTTGATGTGAACTAACCAATCTTTTTTTTAACCTTTTTGTTAACAGGATAACCAGCCAGATATTGAGGTAATTATTTAACCAGTTATATCATCTCTATTTGTCTCTTTACAGTTGTTTCTCTTCTAGTGTTTGTACATCCCAAGAAATCATTATATTAAAGTCTGGGTTGAACAAATCAAAGCTTTTATTTGGTGCACATTTAGTATGAATTCACATTATTTTATTATTTACGGAATATCTCTTTACTTGTTTGTTTTTCTAAGATCGTCATTTAGTTTGATGGATGATTGATTTTTAAGACTATTTTAGTTCTCCAACAAACATTGGATACAACAGAATCATTAACCGTCTCAACTTGAATAATAGCGTGTCAAATTTATCAAACCACGGTGAATTATTTAGAATTATAATTACTTGACTACAAAGGATTTTTTATTTGATTAAGGAGGAAAAATTTAATTCATTACAAAATTTACTTGTATTAATTGCTTTTAGTTAGAGGTTAAGATTATACTGTTTAACACCACTTTCAGCTATATAGAAGTGTGATATGTGACCCCAAAAAAGGCATAAATAAAATCATACCACGGGAATCTAAAAAATTACGGTCAATTGAATAGTATCTAAGACATCTTTTTGTACATGTATTTGAAAAATCAGTACAATTTGAACCTGTTTGATTACAAACTCGTGTTTCGAAACCTAAATTTTGCACTGGTTTGTGATGTTACCAACAATTTAACACCCTATTACTTAATATATCTGTTTGTCTGGATGAAGAATAATGAATTTGATGTGAAAATATTTAATTTGTACATGTATTTCCTATCAGTCGAAATAATGTTCTTCAATGATTGTTTATTGTTTATGTATGAAATATTTATTTGCAGCTGAAATATACCAATGGTGTAAGTCACTGCACTGAGTTAAAAATAATTTTCAAGAACACTATATTGTGGATGGAAAATTTTGTTTTTTCAGTTTCATATATTTATTAATAGAAGTTCTTTCATGTTTGAAAAGAAGAGTTTTTGAAGCACATTCAGTGTACCTTCGTTATACAGGATCTCTTTAATCCACCATCCTCACTTATCACTATCAAATTTGTCAATATCCATATTTCCAAAATTAGTCGAGTTTATATGTAAATTTCTCCTTCAATATATTCCCATCCTCCCCTATCGCCAAAATATATAGCTTGGTCCAAAAGGCAGAGGTATACCGAGGGTCTATATTGTATACAGATTAGGCTAGTCAGTGTTTTAATGTTATGATATGTTTGGTTCAAACTAGAGTAAAACCTGTCTAAGCCAAACCTCTTCGGGACTCAAGAATTTGTTCAGTTTAGACAGGTGTTTGGTTTACACAGGTTCAAATTACATAGACATTTAGTAGATGGGACTGTAAAGTCTGTCTGGTTTAGGCAGATTCTCAGTTTACTCAGGGTTTGGTTTAGACAGATTTCACTGTATCAGATATTGAGCACTATGATCTGTGATGGTAGCAATTGAGTGAGGGTCTATTTGGTTGGTCTTTGTAAAAAAAAAATTCTTTAAAATTATCTATTTTAGTTTATTTAATGAAATATAAATGTATGTTCTCAGTATCTTCAAAATGCTATGCAGATAGAGGAAAAATTTTATTGGGCAAAAGAAGTATAGTTATTCAATATTAAAGGCCTGTATATATTGCATAGTAACTAATTAAATAGAGATTTTTGCATTGATATTTTCAGAATATTAGCCCCACACCAAGACCAGATAGAATCAGTAAGGATTATGAGAAGGAATATCCTGGTATAGAGATAGAGGGGCGTACAACAGTCCGTAGAATTCCTGAAAGAGAGAAAGATAAAAGTAAAGAGAAAGAGAAAAGTAAAGAAAAAGAGAAAGCAAAAACAAAAACTATTGAAAATGTCAAACTAGACGGAGAGGTAACTTCTTTTAAATAAATCTAGTGATATTTTCTGTCTGCATAATTTCATCCATCTAATTACGTATGCCTCAGTTATTTGTTATTATGGTAAAAACAGATTAGTACAATAGTGCTTAAATTACATAAATTTATTATATTATAAACAAATTATTAGTGTTTCTTTTGTAATTTACACTTAATAAATATATATGATAATAACAATAAACAAAATGTGAAGAAAACATTTTCTATAAGTATTGATTTTTATCTTCTTTTTTTTTTTTTTCAAATATGAGTGAGTTTTATACTTTAAGATATCTAATATCACCATTAATATAAAAAAGTGTAATAAGATTGTATGATTATTTCATTATCATAAAAAAAAGGAATGTACAATACAATAACATTTACTTTTACTTTTCATTATTATTGGGGGGGGGGGGGATTTTTGTCTGAGGGCTTTTGTCCTGTTCTCATTATTCCTAATTAAGGAAGTATTTACGTTGATTATAGAAAAATTGCCTGTAATATAACTAGATGTTATGAACATAAATGAGCAACGAGAAAAAGTCTGTTGTTATACTGGTTTAATTAAATTTGACGTTTGTTGGATTTTTAGCTATATACTAACATCAAACAATATCCTATATGAGGTCACATTAGAGGTAATATTTTCAATCAACCAATTTTTATCAAATCTAGAAGTACGTACATATTAAAACCGAGATCAAGCCAAGAGATGTTGTTCAATTGGTCAATATAACTGACTTGCTGCATATCATTTAGGATGTGTATTGTCAATTTAAAAAAAAGGCCAAACGAATTTCTTACATGGTTACACAAAATTATTTCAATGAAAAGGAACATCATGTTGATCGATGTTAGTTTTATCATTCTTTTTCTCACTGTCAACAAGTTCGAATCCCTGAGGCCTCTCAGGCAAGGTGTATTCAATACAACATTATGTGGTAAAGTTTGTCGGTGACTTGCTACAGGTCGATGGCTTTCTCTTGATACACGGTTTCCTCCACCAGTTTCACTGACCACCACGATACAACTGAAATACTGTTGAAGGTGGCGTTAATCACCCTAAACCAAACCAAACAAATATCTTAGATGGTTACACAAAATTGATTTCAATGTAAAGGAACATCATGTTGATCATTGTTTATCTCAGTCAACAATGTGTAATGTCTGTGTTTGTTATGTATATATTTTGAAAATGTCTAAAAAAATCAAAGTGAAAAAAAAGAACCATAATAAATTCTATTGTTATTGAAATATACCTTTATTTTATTTTATTCCAAAAACAGGAAGTGTGTAGTGACGACGAATGGGAAGACTTAATTGATGCCACTGATCAGGAAGGGGATCCAGAGCATGCTGTACAGTTGCTAAGAGACAGTAAATTTCATGCTCGATTGAACACAAGGATTCAGAGTAGTACCACACAAGTCTTAGATGGTATGCTGGAGGGAGCAGCTAAGCTAAAATCTGTCCTCAGAATTATAACTAACTTAATAACACTTAAATGGTAAGACATATATTTTTAGTGTTCGTCACTTTAATTGAATGAAATCTTTTTCGTTTTACCTGTTTTCTGTTGATGCAATGAAAAACTTTTTTATTGAACTGTAAACATTGGAATATATAGAAATATAATCTGTTCTAAAAAAAAAACAAACTGTCATGACATTTTTTTTTAAACTTTACTAAAAAAAAGATTAAGCTTTACTAAAAAAAATTTAAACTTTACTATCATATTTTAATTGATATGTAAAATATAATTTAAAAAAAACATAATAAAATTGAGAAAGTATGAAATGTTGATATTTAGCCAAAGAGCTGACCTTTTCAAACTTGGTTTTAAAGATATATTTGAATGAAATATTTGTTTTTTCAGTGATTTAAACTGGATATTAGCTTTTGTTAAAGCTCTATCACTACCGAAGCAGCCATTAAAGATGATCCAAAGTATACTAGATAAACCAAAAGTTAGACAGGTTAGTGGTCCTCTTTGTTAACCAGATTAATGCCAAAATAATATAAAAAAAAAATTTAGGTTAATCAATTGGTTTATGGAAGAGATTTTTTGAAACCTTGTGATTAACAAAAACAAGCTAAAATGTCTCATGCAAATTAAACTTATGTGCATAATAATTATATGTTAGTCAGTTGATCATCTTACAGCTTAGTTATAGTTACTGATTTTTAGCAGACATATTCACCTATTTTATTAATTGTTAAATGAATGTCACATTATTGACAGAACAACTGGTTTTGAAACCCATATTGACTCCTATTGATTAGATCCTTTCAGGAAATAAACTAGGAGTATATTAATGCTATAACTAATTGACGAGTTTCATCATCAAGAATATCTCACGAATTACCAAATAGCGCAGTAACTCATGACTGTGCTCAGTTGTGAAATTATTGTTTTTATTAAGCATAGAAAATTCTGTAATTCACAGCTATCTATATAATAAAGGCACTTATATTTTTTTTTAAATGGCTTATTATTGAAATTATCCAAATGTTTGCATAGTTTTTCTATAAAAGATAGATTTATAGTTGACCAATATGATAAAAGGATTGTATATTGGTACATACGTATTTAAGAATAATTTTGATGAAAAACCACCAATCTATAGCAAGTCACTGACAAACTTTATCAAGTTGTATCAAGTACACCTCAACATTTTTCTCTCCAGGAACCAATCTATGACAGGTCACTGACAAACTTTATCAAGTACACCTCAACATTTTTTCCTCTAGGAACCAATCTATGACAGGTCACTGACAAACTTTATCAAGTTGTATCAAGTACACCTCAACATTTTTCTCTCCAGGAACCAATCTATGACAGGTCACTGACAAACTTTATCAAGTTGTATCAAGTACACCTCAACATTTTTTCCTCTAGGAACCAATCTATGACAGGTCACTGACAAACTTTATCAAGTTGTATCAAGTACACCTCAACATTTTTTCCTCTAGGAACCAATCTATGACAGGTCACTGACAATCTTTATCAAGTTGTATCAAGTACACCTCAACATTTTTCTCTCCAGGAACCAATCTATGACAGGTCACTGACAAACTTTATCAAGTACACCTCAACATATGTCCCCGTCACTAAGTGGCCGCGACATATAGTGTTACCCATGTTCGTCATTCCGTAATTCCGAAATAAAACAGTTGTCACCACTTTTTTTCGCTATGCTTTGTGATATTGACTTGATATTTGGAATGTGGGTGTACAATGATAAGTTACAGATTAAGTTTATGTTTCATTCCGGTCCAATGATTTTTGGCCGAGTTATGGCCCTTGGACTTTGAAATTTGGTCAAATATTTAGTTGTCACCACTTTTTTTCGCTATGATTGGAGATATTGACTTGATTTTTGGTTTTGAGTGTATAATGATGAGTTACAGATCAAGTTTACATAAATTAATTTTAGAGTCACATGTCATTTTATACGTGTTTTGTTTGATTTAAAAAAGTTAAGGTTATTTGTCAATTAACGGAATCTAAAAATAGACGTCGTTCTAAAGGCGTTGTGTGCCGTTGTCATCAGGTGATTTTCTTTAAATGAGGCACTTTTGGGGTTATTTAAATTTATTTCCGATTATTTGCCTTATTTTGAAAAAATAGATATATTTTTCAATATCATAACAAAAAAAGTTTGATTTAATTTATAATTATATTTGCGATCAATCCTTAAATGATTTGAGATATTGACTTAATTTTTGAAATGAGAGTGCATAATCATAAGTTACAGATCAAATTTGAAATTTGTTCCTCTTGAATCATTTTGGCCAACTTACAGCCGTTGGGCTTTGAAATTTGGCCAAATATTTAGTTGTCACCACTTTATTTCACTATGATTTGAGATATTGACTTGATTTTTGGTATGAGAGTGTAAAATCATAAGTTACAGATCAAGTTTGAAATTCATTCCGGTTGAATGATTTTTGGGCAACTTACAGCCGTTGGGCTTTGAAATTTTGCCAAATATTTAGTGGTTACTGCTTTTTTTTCACTATGGTTTGAGATATTGACTTGATTTTTAGCTCACCTGGCCTTTGGGCCAGGTGAGCTATTGTCATCACTTTTCGTCCGTAGTCCGTTCGTCAACATTTCACATTTTAATCTTCTCCTCAGAAACCACTGGGCCAATTGCAACCAAACTTTGGATGGCCCCCTTCCAAAATTGTGTCCGGTGATCCCGACTTCCAACCAAGATGGCCGTCAAGCTAAAAATAGAAAAAAAGGGGGGATGAAATTTTAATTGTCCATTGCTGCTTTAGTATAAGTCAAAATGAGCTCAAATTTTAACTGCAGTTACATGGCAAGGAGTAGTTTAACATATATTCCCGGTTTTTCTGAGAAATTTTTCTTTCAGCCGATATATACCGATTATGCAAATTAGGCATATTTTGATAAAAGATCACATTTAAATCTTCTCCTCTGAAACCGCTGAACCAAATTAAACCAAACCTGGCAGGGATGGTCCCTGAGTGGGTCCCTTTCAAAATTGTGTCCGACAGCCCCGCCCTCCATTCAAGATGGCCGCTGTTACTAAAAATAGAAATTTCTTCAAATAGCCAAAACTGCTCTATTTTAAGCCAGAATGTGCCCAAATTTGAACTGTATAAGCATAATGATGAGCTTTTTAACATGTATTACATGATTTTTTATGAACTTTGAACTTTTGCCGATTTTGACCGATTATGCAAATTAGAAAAAAGGGGGGATGAAATTTAAAAAAAAATTCTCCTCTAAAACTACTGAGCCAATCTCAACCAAACTTTGCTGAAATGATTCTTGGATGGCCCCCTTCCAACAAATTGTGTCCGGTGATCCCGACTTCCAACCAAGATGGCCACCAAGCTAAAAATAGAAAAAAGGGGGGATGAAATTTTAATTGTCCATTGCTGCTTTAGTGTAAGTCAAAATGAGCTCAAATTTTAACTGCAGCTACATGGCAAGGAATAGTTTAACATGTATTCCGTGTTTTTCTGTGAAATTTTTCTTTCAGCCGATATATACTGATTATGCAAATTAGGCATATTTTGATAAAAGATCACATTTAAATCTTCTCCTCTGAAACCGCTGAACCAAATTAAACCAAACCTGGCAGGGATGGTCCCTGGGTGGGTCCCTTTCACAATTGTGTCCGTCAGCGCCGTCCTGTATCCAAGATGGCCACCGTTACTAAAAATAGAAATTTCTTCAAATGGCCAAAACTGCTCTATTTTAAGCCAGAATGTGCCCAAATTTGAACTTTATAAGCATAATGATGAGCTTTTTAGTATATATTACGGGATTTTTTATGAACTTTGAACTTTTGGCGATTTATACCGATTATGCAAATTAGAAAAAAGGGGGGATGAAATTTAAAAAAAATCTTCTCGGAAACTACTGAGCCAATCTCAACCAAACTTTGCTGAAATGATTCTTGGATGGCCCCCTTCCAAAAATGTGTCCGTTGATCCCGACTTCCAACCAAGATGGCCACCAAGCTCAAAATAGAAAAAGGGGGAATGAAATTTTAATTGTCCATTGCTGCTTTAGTGTAAGTCAAAATGAGCTCAAATTTTAACTGCAGCTACATGGCAAGGAGTAGTTTAACATATATTCCCGGTTTTTCTGTGAAATTTTTCTTTCAGTCGATATATACCGATTATGCAAATTAGGCATATTTTGATAAAAGATCACATTTAAATCTTCTCCTCTGAAACCGCTGAACCAAATTAAACCAAACCTGGCAGGGATGGTCAATTGTGTCCGTCAGCGCCGTCCTGTATCCAAGATGGCCACCGTTACTAAAAATAGAAATTTCTTCAAAAGGCCAAAACTGCTCTATTTTAAGCCAGAATGTGCCCAAATTTGAACTGTGTAAGCATAATGATGTATTACAGGACTTTTTATGAACTTTGAACTTTTGCCGATTTTGACCGATTATGCAAATTAGAAAAAAGGGGGGATGAAATTAAAAAAAAAACCTCCTCTGAAACTACTGGGCTAATCTCAACCAAACTTTGCTGAAATGATTCTTGGGTTGTCCTTCTAAAATTGTGTCTGGTGGTCCAGCCCTCAGACCAAGATGGCTGCACAGCTGTACTTAGTTTAACATAGGACCCTATGGGAAATTCACATAAAAACCATCTTGTCTAGAACCAGTAGCTCAATTAAAACCAAACTTTGATGGAATAGTCATTGGATGGTCCTCTTCCAAAATTGTGTCCGGCAGTTGCGCTCTCCCGCCAAGATGGCCGCCACAGTGCAGTTGCGTTGTTATTGAAAGCAGCTTTGATCCAGGTGAGCGATTACAGGCTCCTGGGAGCCTCTGGTTGGTATGTGAGTGTATAGTGATGAGTTACCGATCAAGTTTGAATTTCGTTCCAATTGAATGATTTTGGGCTAATTTACGCACTTTGGACTTTTAACTTTGGCCAAATATTTAGTTGTCACCACTTTATTTCACTATGCTTTGAGATATTGACTTGATTTTTGGTATTTGGAATTACAATGATGAGTAACAGATCAAGTTGAGCTTTTGTTCCCACTGAATCATTTTGGCCAAATTACTGTCCTTGGATTTTAGAATTTTACATAGTATTCAAATTGTTGTTCCAACTTAATGCAACTGTGCTTTTAGATATTTGATTTGATTTTTGAAATGTTAAGTGTATTATTAAGAAAATTTGTGTAAGCTCTGTTGTAAAAAAAAGAGATGACAAGACTGCGACAAATTCAAACTGATGAGTCTCTCTTATTTAAAGAAACCAACATCGACAATATCATAGTTTCACTTCTAAATGCCAGAGCAGCAAAACATCATTTTCCAGATATCCTTGAAGATCCCATATTATTATCTGCTGATATCATTTGCCTTACTGAAACAATTTTTTTTTCTGGTGACAATATGAAGATAGATAAATACAACTGCACCCAACTGCCTATGGATACAAACAGCAACACTCGTGGAATAATGATCTGTGTCAAAGATTCTCTCAAAACAGAAGTCATTCGTGTTGTTAGACTACCAATTGCAGAATTAATTATGTCTCCCCTTCGAACGAAGGGAGACATATTGTTTTAGTCTGATTTTTTCTTCTTCCGCCGCTTCCGCTTCTTCTCAGCGAAGCTTGTCCGGACCATAACTTTTTTGTCTTTCCAGATAGGTCAATGATATTTGGTATGTGGGTGCATGACCATAAGGCAGTGTGTCACGTACCATAATAGCCTTCGTGGGACCTGGACCTTTGACCTCAAGGTTACATAATTGTTTTTTAGGGGAAACATAAGTTTTAGGTATCTAAAACAGTTCTTCCTAGTTGAAATTAAGATACAAACATCCTTAAGATCTATAAGTATAGTGTTGTTGTATCACTCTCCTTCATCCAGTGTTTTGGTATTTGTAAATGATTTACATCTGCTCCATCCATTGTCAGCATCTGAACATACCATTATTCTTGGAGATTTCAATGTTAATCGCAATACCACTCCATCTCTTTATGAAAAAGTATTTCAGCATTTCAAAACAAATGACCTACAACAGTGTGTGACCAACCCGACCACAATCTACGGATCAACATTGGACCTTGTTTTCACTGGAGGACATTTGCCATCAATAATTTACAATGGTTGTTATTACTCGGACCACATGACACTTTTAATTCAGAAAAAAATTCAATGACTATTATTAAAGGTAATGTTTTATAGGTATAGGACTTCTTATTCATATGCAAGTGTTGTAGATTCCTGATCATATCAAGATTTGTTCAGGCAATATTGTTTCCTTGAATAAATCTTGTGAATTTAAGGAGGCTTGAGGATACAGATCTTAAACAATAGTTTGTTATTCTTAGCCTATTTCTGAGGGAAATAAAAAAGGGTGAAACATTTGCGAGCCTCCTTAATATTCACGGCGGGGACATTTGTGTCGTTCCGACACATCTAGTGTTATATATATATTTCAGCAACCATGGTGTCAACAGATTTTAATAGATTTAGTTATAGCAGTCAATGCTTTCTTTGCAAGTGAAATTAGTTGGAATGAGGATGTTGACAAGGAAATGTAAGTTATAAATACTGTTATATATGTACACTATTTAAGAGGTTTTGTTTGGTTGATGGTGTTTATCGCCACTTTCAACGATATTTCAGTTATATCATGGGAGTCAATTTTATTGGTGGAGGAAACTGGAGTACCCAGAGAAAACCACTGACTTGTCACAAGTCACTGAAAAACTTGATTACATAATGTTGTATCGAGTATGCCTCACCATGAACGGGGTTTGAACTCATAACTTTAGTGATGATATGCATTGATTACACAGGCAGTTGTAAATCCAGCTACCATACGATCTCGACCACAACTGCCCCGACATAATATATTATGTCTTTTTTTTTTGTCTGATTTACTCAGTGTTTAGACTTTTAACATAAAATTTTGAACATAAAGTATATATTTTATATTATATTTTTTCAGAGGCCAGTTGTATTTTAATTCTATGACTGAGTACATGTCATTGGTGCCAAAATTACTTAGTGTTACATCAGATGAAGATCTCAGACTTAGAGAACAAGTCATTTTGGTGAGTTTCATTTAAGCAAATATTTGTCAACCACAGACAATGTTTGAAATTGGATATACATGTGTATGTGCTAAAGAATTTCATTACAACACTTCAAATACAATTAAAAAAAAATCTAGCCATATCTCAATTTGTGACAGTTTGAAAAATACAATACAGCACCAAACAATAAATAGCATATAGAAAAAATCAGATAAAAGTTTGAACACAGAAATAAGACTAGGTATACAAAGTCATAGAGTTTTTTTCTTCAAGCAAGCATTGTTAGTCTGTAGGAATACATTATGAAATGTGCACTTACAAGTTTTGGACATGAATCCCACATGTTATACAGTACAGAATTTCAAGACTTGACAGGAAAATTAAAAAAACATTATTATTTTATAATATTAAAGCATTATTATTGTACAGTAAGCTATGATTTTCTGTGGATTAACTTGTATGATCAAACCCTTGTTATATTTAGTGGAAAGGGTGTGATCATAGGTGTCCTGAAAAGTATTTTTTTATAGGAATTATTTCCCTTTGATGCAGACAAAAGAGTCCCCTTTTATATAGAGTTCAATGCAAATAATATATGTTTCCCATGCTCTGTATAAAATTTTAATGCTATAGGAGATGTGAATTTTTGATTTGCTATAAAATTATCCTCTGATTTTCTAAAAAGTTCAAATATCTACAAGTTTAAAGAAAATTATACTCAAGTTATTTGTCATTTCCATTCTTCTTGTTAACAGGAGTCCCTTTTTGCCTGCAGTATGGGAAATGCATCCTAAAAAAACATATAATTTTGAAATCAAAGTGGTCTATTATCAAGAAATTTATAAATACATTTATTTACAGTGCTCTATGTACACTTGTGAAGCCATGGAGAGAGACAAATTAAAGATTGCCAATCAGTATTTTAGTCACCTTGCCTCTAAGCAAACAGATGCAATGGATGCCATACTCAGCTGTTGTAAACTTGAAAAGCATCTTCTCAAAAATTTAATTGGTATGTACCAGATCAAACAATATATATATAAAATATATAAAATCATATCCATAGATGTGAAACTCATATGTATCTTTTGATGAAATGGTTCTTTTTTTCTTTCTTTGTTTTCTAAGAGTTGATATTTTCTGCTTTATTATAAATATAGAAGTAGACTTAGAATATTATAAATCACTAGTACAACCATGTATTTTATAGCAATTAATATAAGAAAGTTTGAAGATACCAAATGGGTCATCAGAAGCTGTAGTTTGAAAAGGGACATGGTACAATGGCCAAAAAAAAGACCCAAACACAA
Source organism: Bathymodiolus brooksi (assembly GCA_963680875.1). NCBI lineage: Eukaryota > Metazoa > Mollusca > Bivalvia > Mytilida > Modiolidae > Bathymodiolus > Bathymodiolus brooksi. Next base: position 16,110,367 of record OY804580.1, read on the forward strand.
ACAATGGTCAACAAAATACTACACAAAAAAAAGACCCAAACACAAACAATGGTCAACAAAATACTACACAAAAAAGACCCAAAGACAAACAATGGTCAACAAAATACTACACAAAAAAGACCCAAAGACAAACAATGGTCAACAAAATACTACACAAAAAAGACCCAAAGACAAACAATGGTCAACAAAATACTACACAAAAAAAAGACCCAAAGACAAACAATGGTCAACAAAATACTACACAAAAAAGACCCAAAGACAAACAATGGTCAACAAAATACTACACAAAAAGACCCAAAGACAAACAATGGTCAACAAAATACTACACAAAAAAGAGACCCAAAGACAAACAATGGTCAACAAAATACTACACAAAAAAGACCCAAAGACAAACAATGGTCAACAAAATACTACACAAAAAAGACCCAAAGACAAACAATGGTCAACAAAATACTACACAAAAAAGAGACCCAAAGACAAACAATGGTCAACAAAATACTACACAAAAAAGAGACCCAAAGACAAACAATGGTCAACAAAATACTACACAAAAAAGACCCAAAGACAAACAATGGTCAACAAAATACTACACAAAAAAGACCCAAAGACAAACAATGGTCAACAAAATACTACACAAAAAAGACCCAAAGACAAACAATGGTCAACAAAATACTACACAAAAAAGAGACCCAACGACAAACTGGTCAACAAAATACTGCACAAAAAAGACCCAAAGACAAACAATGGTCAACAAAATACTACACAAAAAGACCCAAAGACAAACAATGGTCAACAAAATACTACACAAAAAAGACCCAAAGACAAACAATGGTCAACAAAATACTACACAAAAAAGAGACCCAAAGACAAACAATGGTCAACAAAATACTACACAAAAAAGAGACCCAAAGACAAACAATGGTCAACAAAATACTACACAAAAAAGAGACCCAAAGACAAACAATGGTCAACAAAATACTACACAAAAAAGACCCAAAGACAAACAGTGGTCAACAAAATACTACACAAAAAAGACCCAAAGACAAACAATGGTCAACAAAATACTACACAAAAAAGAGACCCAAAGACAAACAATGGTCAACAAAATACTACACAAAAAAGAGACCCAAAGACAAACAATGGTCAACAAAATACTACACAAAAAAGACCCAAAGACAAACAATGGTCAACAAAATACTACACAAAAAAGACCCAAAGACAAACAATGGTCAACAAAATACTACACAAAAAAGACCCAAAGACAAACAATGGTCAACAAAATACTACACAAAAAAGAGACCCAACGACAAACTGGTCAACAAAATACTGCACAAAAAAGACCCAAAGACAAACAATGGTCAACAAAATACTACACAAAAAGACCCAAAGACAAACAATGGTCAACAAAATACTACACAAAAAAGACCCAAAGACAAACAATGGTCAACAAAATACTACACAAAAAAGACCCAAAGACAAACAATGGTCAACAAAATACTACACAAAAAACAGACCTAAAGACAAACAATGGTCAACAAAATACTACACAAAAAAGACCCAAAGACAAACAATGGTCAACAAAATACTACACAAAAAGACCCAAAGACAAACAATGGTCAACAAAATACTACACAAAAAAGAGACCTAAAGACAAACAATGGTCAACAAAATACTACACAAAAAAGACCCAAAGACAAACAATGGTCAACAAAATACTACACAAAAAAGACCCAAAGACAAACAATGATCAACAAAATACTACACAAAAAAGACCCAAAGACAAACAATGGTCAACAAAATACTACACAAAAAAGAGACCCAAAGACAAACAATGGTCAACAAAATACTACACAAAAAAGAGACCTAAAGACAAACAATGGTCAACAAAATACTACACAAAAAAGAGACCCAATGACAAACTGGTCAACAAAATACTGCACAAAAAAGACCCAAAGACAAACAATGGTCAACAAAATACTACACAAAAAAGAGACCCAAACACAAACAATGGTCAACAAAATACTACACAAAAAAGAGACCCAAAGACAAACAATGGTCAACAAAATACTACACAAAAAGACCCAAAGACAAACAATGGTCAACAAAATACTACACAAAAAAGACCCAAAGACAAACAATGGTCAACAAAATACTACACAAAAAAGACCCAAAGACAAACAATGGTCAACAAAATACTACACAAAAAAGACCCAAAGACAAACAATGGTCAACAAAATACTACACAAAAAACAGACCTAAAGACAAACAATGGTCAACAAAATACTACACAAAAAAGACCCAAAGACAAACAATGGTCAACAAAATACTACACAAAAAGACCCAAAGACAAACAATGGTCAACAAAATACTACACAAAAAAGACCCAAAGACAAACAATGGTCAACAAAATACTACACAAAAAGACCCAAAGACAAACAATGGTCAACAAAATACTACACAAAAAAGACCCAAAGACAAACAATGGTCAACAAAATACTACACAAAAAGACCCAAAGACAAACAATGGTCAACAAAATACTACACAAAAAAGACCCAAAGACAAACAATGGTCAACAAAATACTACACAAAAAATACCCAAAGACAAACAATGGTCAACAAAATACTACACAAAAAAGACCCAAAGACAAACAATGGTCAACAAAATACTACACAAAAAAGAGACCCAACGACAAACTGGTCAACAAAATACTGCACAAAAAAGACCCAAAGACAAACAATGGTCAACAAAATACTACACAAAAAGACCCAAAGACAAACAATGGTCAACAAAATACTACACAAAAAAGACCCAAAGACAAACAGTGGTCAACAAAATACTACACAAAAAAGACCCAAAGACAAACAATGGTCAACAAAATACTACACAAAAAACAGACCTAAAGACAAACAATGGTCAACAAAATACTACACAAAAAAGACCCAAAGACAAACAATGGTCAACAAAATACTACACAAAAAGACCCAAAGACAAACAATGGTCAACAAAATACTACACAAAAAAGAGACCTAAAGACAAACAATGGTCAACAAAATACTACACAAAAAAGACCCAAAGACAAACAATGGTCAACAAAATACTACACAAAAAAGAGGCCTAAAGACAAACAATGGTCAACAAAATACTACACAAAAAAGAGGCCTAAAGACAAACAATGGTCAACAAAATACTACACAAAAAAGAGACCCAACGACAAACTGGTCAACAAAATACTGCACAAAAAAGACCCAAAGACAAACAATGGTCAACAAAATACTACACAAAAAAGAGACCCAAAGACAAACAATGGTCAACAAAATACTACACAAAAAGACCCAAAGACAAACAATGGTCAACAAAATACTACACAAAAAAGACCCAAAGACAAACAATGGTCAACAAAATACTACACAAAAAAGAGACCTAAAGACAAACAATGGTCAACAAAATACTACACAAAAAAGAGACCCAAACACAAACAATGGTCAACAAAATAATACACAAAAAAGAGACCCAAACACAAACAATGGTCAACAAAATACTACACAAAAAAGAGACCCAAACACAAACAATGGTCAACAAAATACTACACAAAAAAGACCCAAAGACAAACAATGGTCAACAAAATACTACACAAAAAAGACCCAAACACAAACAATGGTCAACAAAATACTACACAAAAAAGAGACCCAAACACAAACAATGGTCAACAAAATAATACACAAAAAAGAGACCCAAACACAAACAATGGTCAACAAAATACTACACAAAAAAGACCCAAAGACAAACAATGGTCAACAAAATACTACACAAAAAAGACCCAAAGACAAACAATGGTCAACAAAATACTACACAAAAAAGAGACCCAAACACAAACAATGGTCAACAAAATACTACACAAAAAAGAGACCTAAAGACAAACAATGGTCAACAAAATACTACACAAAAAAAAGACCCAAAGACAAACAATGGTCAACAAAATACTACGCAAAAAAGACCCAAACACAAACAATGGTCAACAAAATACTACACAAAAAAGAGACCCAAACACAAACAATGGTCAACAAAATAATACACAAAAAAGAGACCCAAACACAAACAATGGTCAACAAAATACTACACAAAAAAGACCCAAAGACAAACAATGGTCAACAAAATACTACACAAAAAAGAGACCCAAACACAAACAATGGTCAACAAAATACTACACAAAAAAGAGACCTAAAGACAAACAATGGTCAACAAAATACTACACAAAAAAAAGACCCAAAGACAAACAATGGTCAACAAAATACTACACAAAAAAGAGACCTAAAGACAAACAATGGTCAACAAAATACTACACAAAAAAGAGACCCAAACACAAACAATGGTCAACAAAATACTACACAAAAAAGAGACCCAAAGACAAACAATGGTCAACAAAATACTACACAAAAAAGAGACCCAAAGACAAACAATGGTCAACAAAATACTACACAAAAAAGAGACCCAAACACAAACAATGGTCAACAAAATACTACACAAAAAAGACCCAAAGACAAACAATGGTCAACAAAATACTACACAAAAAAGACCCAAAGACAAACAATGGTCAACAAAATACTACACAAAAAAGACCCAAAGACAAACAATGGTCAACAAAATACTACACAAAAAAGAGACCCAAACACAAACAATGATCAACAAAATACTACACAAAAAGACCCAAAGACAAACAATGGTCAACAAAATACTACACAAAAAAGACCCAAAGACAAACAATGGTCAACAAAATACTACACAAAAAAGACCCAAAGACAAACAATGGTCAACAAAATACTACACAAAAAAGACCCAAAGACAAACAATGGTCAACAAAATACTACACAAAAAAGAGACCCAAACACAAACAATGATCAACAAAATACTACACAAAAAAGAGACCCAAAGACAAACAATGGTCAACAAAATACTACACAAAAAAGACCCAAAGACAAACAATGGTCAACAAAATACTACACAAAAAAGAGACCCAAACACAAACAATGGTCAACAAAATACTACACAAAAAAGAGACCCAAAGACAAACAATGGTCAACAAAATACTACACAAAAAAGAGACCCAAAGACAAACAATGGTCAACAAAATACTACACAAAAAAGAGACCCAAACACAAACAATGGTCAACAAAATACTACACAAAAAAGAGACCCAAACACAAACAATGATCAACAAAATACTACACAAAAAAGACCCAAAGACAAACAATGGTCAACAAAATACTACACAAAAAGACCCAAAGACAAACAATGGTCAACAAAATACTACACAAAAAAGACCCAAAGACAAACAATGGTCAACAAAATACTACACAAAAAAGAGACCCAAAGACAAACAATGGTCAACAAAATACTACACAAAAAGACCCAAAGACAAACAATGGTCAACAAAATACTACACAAAAAAGAGACCCAAAGACAAACAATGGTCAACAAAATACTACACAAAAAGACCCAAAGACAAACAATGGTCAACAAAATACTACACAAAAAAGAGACCCAAACACAAACAATGGTCAACAAAATACTACACAAAAAAGACCCAAAGACAAACAATGGTCAACAAAATACTACACAAAAAACAGACCTAAAGACAAACAATGGTCAACAAAATACTACACAAAAAAGACCCAAAGACAAACAATGGTCAACAAAATACTACACAAAAAAGAGACCTAAAGACAAACAATGGTCAACAAAATACTACACAAAAAAGAGACCCAAACACAAACAATGGTCAACAAAATACTACACAAAAAAAAGACCCAAAGACAAACAATGGTCAACAAAATACTACACAAAAAAGAGACCCAAACACAAACAATGGTCAACAAAATACTACACAAAAAAAAGACCCAAAGACAAACAATGGTCAACAAAATACTACACAAAAAAGAGACCCAAAGACAAACAATGGTCAACAAAATACTACACAAAAAAGAGACCCAAAGACAAACAATGGTCAACAAAATACTACACAAAAAAGAGACCCAAACACAAACAATGGTCAACAAAATACTACACAAAAAAGACCCAAAGACAAACAATGGTCAACAAAATACTACACAAAAAGACCCAAAGACAAACAATGGTCAACAAAATACTACACAAAAAAGACCCAAAGACAAACAATGGTCAACAAAATACTACACAAAAAAGAGACCCAAAGACAAACAATGGTCAACAAAATACTACACAAAAAGACCCAAAGACAAACAATGGTCAACAAAATACTACACAAAAAAGAGACCCAAAGACAAACAATGGTCAACAAAATACTACACAAAAAGACCCAAAGACAAACAATGGTCAACAAAATACTACACAAAAAAGAGACCCAAACACAAACAATGGTCAACAAAATACTACACAAAAAAGACCCAAAGACAAACAATGGTCAACAAAATACTACACAAAAAACAGACCTAAAGACAAACAATGGTCAACAAAATACTACACAAAAAGACCCAAAGACAAACAATGGTCAACAAAATACTACACAAAAAAAAGACCTAAAGACAAACAATGGTCAACAAAATACTACACAAAAAAGAGACCTAAAGACAAACAATGGTCAACAAAATACTACACAAAAAAGAGACCCAAACACAAACAATGGTCAACAAAATACTACACAAAAAAAAGACCCAAAGACAAACAATGGTCAACAAAATACTACACAAAAAAGAGACCCAAACACAAACAATGGTCAACAAAATACTACACAAAAAAAAGACCCAAAGACAAACAATGGTCAACAAAATACTACACAAAAAAGAGACCCAAAGACAAACAATGGTCAACAAAATACTACACAAAAAAGACCCAAAGACAAACAATGGTCAACAAAATACTACACAAAAAAGAGACCCAAAGACAAACAATGGTCAACAAAATACTACACAAAAAAGAGACCCAAACACAAACAATGGTCAACAAAATACTACACAAAAAAAAGACCCAAAGACAAACAATGGTCAACAAAATACTACACAAAAAAGAGACCCAAAGACAAACAATGGTCAACAAAATACTACACAAAAAAGAGACCCAAAGACAAACAATGGTCAACAAAATACTACACAAAAAAGAGACCCAAACACAAACAATGGTCAACAAAATACTACACAAAAAAGAGACCCAAACACAAACAATGATCAACAAAATACTACACAAAAAAGACCCAAAGACAAACAATGGTCAACAAAATACTACACAAAAAGACCCAAAGACAAACAATGGTCAACAAAATACTACACAAAAAAGACCCAAAGACAAACAATGGTCAACAAAATACTACACAAAAAAGAGACCCAAAGACAAACAATGGTCAACAAAATACTACACAAAAAAGACCTAAAGACAAACAATGGTCAACAAAATACTACACAAAAAAGAGACCTAAAGACAAACAATGGTCAACAAAATACTACACAAAAAAGAGACCCAAACACAAACAATGGTCAACAAAATACTACACAAAAAAAAGACCCAAAGACAAACAATGGTCAACAAAATACTACACAAAAAAGAGACCCAAACACAAACAATGGTCAACAAAATACTACACAAAAAAAAGACCCAAAGACAAACAATGGTCAACAAAATACTACACAAAAAAGAGACCCAAAGACAAACAATGGTCAACAAAATACTACACAAAAAAGACCCAAAGACAAACAATGGTCAACAAAATACTACACAAAAAAGAGACCCAAAGACAAACAATGGTCAACAAAATACTACACAAAAAAGAGACCCAAACACAAACAATGGTCAACAAAATACTACACAAAAAAGACCCAAAGACAAACAATGGTCAACAAAATACTACACAAAAAGACCCAAAGACAAACAATGGTCAACAAAATACTACACAAAAAAGACCCAAAGACAAACAATGGTCAACAAAATACTACACAAAAAAGACCCAAAGACAAACAATGGTCAACAAAATACTACACAAAAAAGAGACCCAAAGACAAACAATGGTCAACAAAATACTACACAAAAAAGACCCAAAGACAAACAATGGTCAACAAAATACTACACAAAAAAGACCCAAAGACAAACAATGGTCAACAAAATACTACACAAAAAAGACCCAAAGACAAACAATGGTCAACAAAATACTACACAAAAAAGACCCAAAGACAAACAATGGTCAACAAAATACTACACAAAAAAGAGACCCAAAGACAAACAATGGTCAACAAAATACTACACAAAAAAGAGACCCAAAGACAAACAATGGTCAACAAAATACTACACAAAAAAGTAAAGGTTGAGCAACAGGAATCCCATGGGTAAATGGAGGTGAACTAGGGTGTTCTGGATGGGTAGCAGTTCCTGCTTCACAAGTGGCACCCGTCGTGTTACTCTTGTTTAAAAAATCTGGTGCTAATGACTTTAAGGCTATCCATAAACCTTGAGCAATGGTGTCGAGTAAATTTTGTAGATTATATGTTACTTATGTGGCATATATAGTAGAAACTTGTTATATTAAAATGTGAAATAGCTAGGGCAGTAGTCTATGAGAGTTGAGTGATAGAATGGTTGTTTAATGCCAATTTTTCAGTTGCATCTATATGATGATGGAAGAGTGGTTATTTTGATGCTGATACCTGCTTTGTACTATTGCAACATATTGAATTGCATTTTTATAGTACTAGCTCATCGGAGCAGCAGTCACTCCTCTTATGTACATTATCCTTACTCCTAGCCAACCAGCCATCGCTCTTATTCCTTAACCTTCATGTTTAGCAGAGAAGCAGGAAATTCCATTTTTATATAGTTGTTTGTTTTACTCAAGCCTATGATCTTTAGTGCTTGAGAGTGCACTAACCATTGCACTACAGTGGTGGACAGTCCTATGAAAGTTGAAGATTTACTGTAGAATTAAGCAAAATGGGTCTCCCCGAAATCTAAATATGATTGAACAGTAGTTCCTCTCTTATAAGACCACCCATTCTGCAATGAAAAAGTGTGCTTATATGAGGAGTTGCCTCTCTTCGAGGGGTGCAATTAACTGGTATTTTTGTAATATCTTAGTGCAACTTGAAAAGTTGAATCTGACCTGATAAGAGAGGTGGTCTAAGAAGAGAGGGAATACTGTTATCATTTACAAATATTTTACTTTTTTTTTTTTTTAAATCTTTGTCACTAACTATAAAAATGATTTGATATAGAATGGGAAATTCCTACAGGTAAGTTAACATTTCACAATGTTTATAAATTTATTCTTGCATTTTATAAATTTTGCATTCTGTAGATATACGTAGATTAATTATCCAGATGATATTTATTGCATGTACTTTTACTTCTATACTACTTGTCTATGCTTTACCTTCCACAGATATTTCTTAACCATTTTTTAGACTACATTAAAAAAAATATGATACAAGTCTAATTATGCACACTGTAAATTATAAAAATAGCATAACTGGTGAAGGGATTTTTTTCTGCATGTTGTTGAATGACATCATCTGCATGCTGTAAATGGAAAAAAATAGAAATGAATTATTTACCTTGCCTTGGTTTAAAAAAAAAACTTGAGAAAGTTTCCTAATTAAAACTGAGACTTGAATATGTAATTAATCATTTCTGATTGTTTGTTTGATGGTGTTTAACACCACTTTCAACAATATATCAGTTATATCGAGGGGGTAAGTTTTATTAGTGGAGGAAATAGGAGTACCCGGAGAAAACCACCAACCTGCAGCAAGTCACTGACAAACTTTATGACATAATGTTGTATCGAGTACACCTTGCTTGAGCAGGATTCGAACTCACAATGTTAGTGGTGATAGGCACTGATTGCATAGGTAGTTGTAAATCCAACGACCATATGATCACAACCACGACGACCCCCAAAAATTAAAAAGAAAAAAAATGGACTTTTCCCTTTGAAGATATGCAGCAAAGATAATATCTTTTCCTTTCTAAATTATTTTGCTTAGCTTAAATACCATGCACTCTTGAATAATATTGTACAATGAATATTTTGAATGTCATGTTCAACAATAGTTTTTATGTATCATTAGAAACAAAAACAGCATGTATTTATCACACTTTTGAGACAGACCAGTTCCTATTTTTAGCGATGTGAGATTTTCTTATCTTGCACTAGTGCAAGACAACAAAATCATGTGTGTTTTACCGGCAAATGCATGCTGTACAGTTTATGTCAACTGCCCCCCGAATTATCCATGCTTTTCCTTTTTAAAATAAACAATTCACTGTATATAAGTTTTCAATCTTTTATAAACACGCAAATCCTAACAATCAGCCATATTATTACATAGTAACCTTCACGCAATACACAAAAATACGGAATTACTTTTTTGATTGACATGAAGGGGAAATAACACATTGTTTACATGATCGTCTGCTAAAAGTACATAGCTGTCAAACAATACACAACTACTGATAAAAGTCAGAAATAAAATCAAACACCGGCAAAAAATGCAAGACAGGGAAATCTCTGACACCCTCGGGTGTCAGAGATTTCCCTGTCTTGCACTTTTGCCGTGGGGGTGTTAAATTCTATATATCTGTATAAAATTATATTTATTATGAAAAGACAAACAAAATAAAAAGATCTGGAATTTCTAAACTTAATATTTCATCTCCCATGACAGGGTATAAATAAATTTTAATTTTACTGGACATTGAGTCTGATGATCTACTCAGCTTAACCAGATCTCATTTGTAAATTAGTGAAAATTTACTTTCACCAGAAGTCTTATGTATGAATTAGAAATGACAACAAAAGATTATAAGGACCAATATATGCCAGCTTCTCTTATTAGAGTGAGCGATTGTTGTTTAGCAACAACTCAGCAATTTTTCAGCTATATCATTGTGAGAACAATTTCAAATGAGATGATGATGAAGTCCACTTTGTACTAGACCAGCACGCTTAGTTGGATTTTTTTTATAGTACTAGCTCACTGAAAGAGTCTGTTGGTAGACATATCACACCACTTGGACACATTATCCTGATTCCGAGCCAACCAGTTTGTGTTCTTTCTCCTTAATGCTGTGTGCTTAAGGGAAATGTAACAAATACCAATTTTATAGTCTTTGGTTTGACCCGATCGGGGCTTGAACCCACAATCTACCGCACTAGAGGCGAGCACGCTAAACATTACACCACCGATGCGGTTCTTTAACTAGAAAATATGGTAAGTTTCAAATTTTATGTTCTGGACTGGGTTGCACAAACTTTAATCAAATTTAATTGTCAATTAAAATTTAATTGACTCTGAAAATAGTTGAAATATACAATGAAGTTAATTTACACTTAAGGTTTAATTGAGACTTAAATTTGATTGAGGTTTGTGCAACCCAGTCCAGGTTAATGTAGTAAATAATAGATATTCTTAAACCTGTTTTGGTTTTCATGATATATCTTAATAAGGAAGACCAGAACTGGGTTGCACACACCTCAATTAAAATTAAGTCTCAAATAAACCTTAAATGTAAATTAATTTCAAGTAATTGTAAGTGTTAATTAATTTTTAATTAACACTTAAATTTAATGAAGGTTTGTAGAACCCAGTTCTGATGTATTTTAAATTTTGCTAATTTATAAAATCATGACTGTTTCAGATTTAACAGACGGCAATGAAGACATAGCAGGAGAGAGGATGGATATGTTGATTTCATTGGCTGTTACTACAGTAGCCGCAATGGTTAATCTCCCTTTAACAGCTGATGATGCTGTAGATGGCCGAAGAAAGGTAACATTTTCTCCATTTGTAAAATGGATTTTACATGGTTGAATTATCTCCCTTTGAAGCTTTTTTTTTGGTAATCAGTAGGAAATTGGTGCTTGTTGAAGCTTTAAAAAATGGGAGAAAGGGGGTAAAATGTAGTATGTTGAATTTTTCTGGCAGAGATCCAGATCAGCAAAATTTCAAAATAAGAAGCTTCCTTTCTAAGTGGGTTCTAGCAAAAAAAGTTCAAAATACATACAACAGCATTTCAATATTGGGTGGTGGTAGCAGGTACTTTTACCCACTTAAAATGGTAATTGGTTGCCCCTAATTTCAAAGGGTGTTGCATATGATATTCATGAAAAATGTTCAAAATTAAAGTAAAAGTGCCGCATGTAAATAGTGAAGTACTGGCACACTTGAAAAATATTGAAAGCCCTGTATACATGTGTTTTTTTCCAAGAGAATTTTTTTTAGGTATTTATCACTTCATTCATTATATTTCCCATTGTGGAATAGAATCTAAAATGAAATTCTAAAGTGATAGCAAATGAATAAATGAGAATTTTAGTTCAGTGTTGAGATAAGTTTACAAGGAAGTTATCATTATTGCATGCCATCTGATAGAGAGCTTAGCAGGCAAATATGATATTAAAATACAAAACAAGGATATTTCTAGGCAAGTTATGTTGAGTAAAGATTTCAGTTCAATGTGTAAAAAAGAAATCAACTTCAAAAGTTTGTGTTTTATAATTTTCTTTTATTTTTTGTTAATTTCTAAATATTTAAAGGGGGTAGTCGTGGTAGTGATCATATGGTAGTTGGATTTACAACTCCCTATGCAATCATTGCCTATCACCACTAACATTATGAGTTTGAATCCTTTTTATGGTGTGGTGAACTTGATACAACATTATGTGATAAAGTTTGTCAGTGGTTTTCTCCAGGTACTCCTGTTTCCTCCACCAATAAAACTGACCGCCACAATATAACTGAAATATTAATGAAAGTGGCATTACATACCATAACCCAACCCTAAATATTTAAAATAAAAAGGGGAGGTGTTGTTCATTGTTTGTATATATAGTGGTATTAGTATTGTACTATTTATTACAGATTGGTCATTATTTAGGAGATAAAATGGCTTTTAAGGGGAACGAGAAACAAACAGATGAATTCTTTATGTTACTAAGACATCCTCTCTTCTGTACTAATGTTTTAAAAGTAAGTAGATTTAAATCTGATTTAGATCCCACTTTGTGTGTCATCTCTATTTAACTAGTTTGTACTGTTCAAACTATCATTTCAGATTTTAAACCACATTAATAGTGTATTGGTTAGCGTGCTTGCCTCGAGTGAGGTAGTTCGTGGGTTTGAGCCCCGATTGGGTCAAACCTAAGACTATAAAATTGGTATTTGTTGCTTCTTCACTATGCAACATCATTAAGGAGAAAGAGCAAAAACTGGTTAGCTAGGAATCAGGATAATGTGTCCGAGAGTGGTGACATGTCTATCCATGGACTGTTGTTTCAGTGAGCTAGCTTTATAAAAATCCAACTAAGCGTTTTGGTCTAGCACAAAGCAGACCTCATCATCGTCTCATTGAAAATTAACTTGTTCTCGCCATGATATAGCTGAAAAATTGCTGAGTTGGCATTAAGCAACAATCACTCGCTCAACAATGTTATTGTTACAAATGACATAAGTTAGTGATATTGGATTCAGTTTTCAAAAAATTCTTACTGTATATATTATGTTCATAAAGTAATTCTGATTAACATGCTATCACTTCATTGCAAGCCTATTTCATTTGTAATCTCAGTGAAGTGATCACATGTTAAATATCAAATGTCATTTTTTTATGTGGAGATAAATTTCTTGATTGATTAAAATGTCCAGTGAGCAGTATTTCACATATATTCAGGACAAAAACAAGGTCTACAATATATTTAAACTACATGTACATAGAAATTGGGGAGGGATGGCCCAGCGGGGGGTGGGGGACTTTTTATTGCCACTAAAAATGTGTAGAGAGTTGAGTAGGGAGAGAAAAAGGTAGTCTTTTGTACCTATCTTTTTTTCTCAAAATATACAAAAGAGATTTTTAATGTGCAGGGAGCTTGACATTCTCTAAGCATGTTACCCACTAATCTTCATGGTCAAGCTTTTTGTATTATACACTGATTCTCAATACAAGGATTCAAAGGCATTTCTTGTTTTTGAATCCCTTTAATTATTTGTATTGTATCATATTGAAATTTATCATATTGTACTATATTTATTAATTAATAAAATATATTTAAACTAAAGGCATTTCTTAAAAGACAAAAAAATGAAGTGCATGATATTGGTGTTTTTTCTCCTTTTCTGAAAAGCAGAATACTGAAATAAAGTTTTTTATCATATCTTAAGGAATAAAATGATTCAACATATGTAATTTTATTAAAAATAGAACACAAAAATGTACGTTATTGTTTATATCACACCGATCGGAGTCCATTATGCATAAAAAAGCTTCTGATTAAAAATGTTTAAGTACCTTTTTCTTATATTTGTATATAAACTGCATCTGTTACAAGCCAAAAAATTGAAAATATATATTTTCTATTAATTTTTTTCTTCATTTTCCATTGATTGATTTTTTCAATTATTAAATAAAAGTTATTCCGTCAATTCCGGTCTTATTCTTTTTCGCATAGAGCATTACTTTTAAATTCTATAGCATAATTGCATTAAATTTCATCAAGAGTAAGGTATACTTTCTTTTCTGAATACTTTATCTCATTAAATTATAATTTACCTAAATATTTTTGTCCTTTCCAAGAAACATGCTAAAATGTAACATACAATACAAAAATTGAGCAATTTTTATGAAGAGCCAAAAATTCATATTTTCTTCATTGACTTATTTTAGAATATTTCTTATGAGAAAATGTTTAATTATTTTCATGACCCAATGTAACAAGAAATTAAAATATGAGGATTTCAATATTCAGTAACGTACATATCAAATCATTCCAATAACAATAATTTCAGAGGAATAATTAAGGATTGATCGCAATTTTTGTTCGGTTCATGAAGAAATAACCTCAATCAGGTTGTACACACCGTGTAACCCGCATAGCGAGTTACGCAAGGATGTGTACAACCTGATTGAGGTTATTTCGAATGAACCAAACAAATAATTTCGATCAATCCTTATAAATTAATTCAAACTTTTTTTGTTATGATATTGAAAAATATATTTATTTTTTCAAAATAAGGCAAATAATCGGAAATAAATTAAAATAACCCCAAAGGTGCCTCATTTAAAGAAAATCGCTTGATGACAACGGCACGCGACACCTTGGGAACAACGTCTATTTTCAGATTCAGTACATATGAATATAACCTCAACTTATTAAACCAATCAAAACACGTATTTAATGACATGTGACTCTAAAATTAATTTATTAGAGAATGCTTATATTAATGTATCAAAGCTACAATAAAAACATCAACAAAAACAGAATAACCACAAGACAATGGTTATTTAGAGGGAATGGTGTCATATCTGTATAATTTCGGTAACGTTCATTTCAATTGTTCAACTGAGAAATTTGTCAAATATGTCTTTGTCCTCCGTCCGGAGTTGAAGCATTCTTCCACTTCTCCCACTTCGGAATGGTTCAGGGACAATGCTCAAAACGTCTTTTGACGGGATCCACAAGACATCTTCATGCTTTGGCCACTGAAATTTGTCCTTTTTGTTTTCCATAAAAGAAATTTCTATTTCTCCACCATCTGGGTCGACGTTCAAGACTTTGCCGACGTAACATCTTTGTAAGTATTTTGCTCTGACATACTGATCCTTTTCTACTCTAATTTGTACATCGTTGTTCTCTATTACACCTCGGTCCTCTATAACACTGGAGTCCTCTGTTACACCTGGGTCATTGCCTGGATTGACTCCGGCCACCTTTCCTAACCCTTCTTTTCTCCATCCATCACAGATGCCGCCTTCTAAGCAGGCATTGCAGTAGCAGCTTGTTTCCCTTACAAAAACCTCTGATTTCCCTATGCCTGCAACTACATGTAGTTTGGAGGTTCCTTTCACTGCCTTCACATCTCTCACTTTTAGAATGTTATCCATACTTTTACATTCTTCTGTAGAAACAAAGATGAATGTCACAATTCGCTACTTGGAGTGTAATAAGTCATTCTCCTTTGTCTCTCTTTAGCTAGGTAAGATTCACCTTCCTTCTGTTTTTTCCTCTCTCGGTAACTCTTTTGGATTTCAGCTCTACTCTTCCCCATGACATGAAAATATAAAACAAATGTTTACTTCTATATTTCCACACATTCCAGCTAAGAAACTTTATTTTGAAGCCGATTGAAATGTACGTTACCATTCATTATAAGTGCTTTGTAAGAAGCCTAGATGGATTGTTATTAATATTTTAAATTACCGGACAGATATCCTATTAGGCAAACATTGTACTTTCTGGTCTCTGATGTTTTATGAATTCAATAATTTAATGCATGGAAGTTCTGAAATGTACGTTACATAAAGTAACGTACATTTCATTAGATATGTGGCGGGAATTTATACACTATGTATAGTACACACGTCAATACACATATACATTATATGCTTTGACTTCTACTGTATTCAGATAATTATGGTTATTGTTCATAAGATGTGTTTTATTTCAAATAATATTTATAAAAAGAATATACCATAGTTACATACCTAATCTGCTACAGGAATCTGCTTATATTCAATTTTATTCCTCTTTTTTTCGTGTAAACTTTTTTCGGAAGTAGTGTCCGAATACGGGGATGCGGTGATTAATTCTGGATTTTGCGGTATCATACATTTCAGT
Source organism: Bathymodiolus brooksi (assembly GCA_963680875.1). Classification (NCBI taxonomy): domain Eukaryota; kingdom Metazoa; phylum Mollusca; class Bivalvia; order Mytilida; family Modiolidae; genus Bathymodiolus; species Bathymodiolus brooksi. Next base: position 16,126,993 of record OY804580.1, read on the forward strand.
AACGTACATTTTTTTAAGTTATTCATTTTTCCGCCATAAGATGAAAACTTTGAATTGAAGCAAAACATTAATAAACATTTAGTTCATATATAATTTGGATTTTCTGCACATTTTTCTTTTCCTAATACAGACACGCATTTCGGAGAAAATAGCCATATCGTACAATTCATTCTTATCCATACTTTTGGAAGTCCGGATAATTCTTTGTAATTTTTACGGAACTTAGAAAAGAAAATGACCATTGCTATTTTGCTTTGGTTTCATTAAACCATACTGACGCAAATTACACAATATTTAACACGCAAATAGGTATTTATAGCATTGCATACGAGATAAAGTTTAGAAAACGCTCTCTCAGTTTTAGCAAATGGGATTCTGCGACAGTGATATCAGGCATAAAAATTTCAGATGTTTTTCGAGATCGACAAATTGTCATTTATTCCAGCAGACCAATACTTTTCTCGTTTTTAGTGCACAACTATAAGACCAATTAATAGATCATATAAGGCAGCTATGTTTATTTCATATATAGTAACTTTTGAATGGGTGACCTTAATTGAACCGTTATATTGAGAATGGGTATATAACCTGACAACCCTCCATCAAGATGGAACTCCCTATCCGCCACCTTGAGACTTACTGAGCAGCTCTTTAGGTTTGAACCACTACCTTGTACATTTCTTGAATTATATTTCTGATATGTGAAAGAATTATTTGTAGTATTGTTAATGAGTTTTAGTTAAGTGTCAGTTTCCATGGTAATGAACCATTTAGAAGTTTTTAAGTACATTTTTCTTTCTATGAATTAAAAATATTCATTATTTATAATCTGAAGTTTTAGGTTTAGTCAGCTCAGAGTAAACAAATCTTGGGCATATGTCAGCATTTAATAGTAACTGTTTATTACTTTATTTTTAGATATTGTATGCCTGCAGTCAAGTTTCTACCGCTTTATGTTCATATATATCTAACCAGCTAGAACACATGGATTCTCTTATGGGAATTCTAATGGGAAAGGTTAGTACATGTGGTTTATTTTAAAACATTGTATTACCCAATAGTTTTATTTTTAATTTTGATAAATTTTTGTGACTGAATGAGAATTTATAAACAGACATGCAATTGAAAATTAATAAAATATTGACAAATTAGAATTTAGCAACTCCACAAAATATTGGATTCTGGAACTTGGAATTTCACAACTAATCACTTCCCCCACAACTGTCACCCCCACCCCTTCCCCCACAACTGTCACTCTCGCCCCTTTCCCCACAACTGTCACCCCCACCCCTTTTTCCAAAGTTAATCACATTCAATTATACAGTGAAACCTGTCTAAACCAAACTCTGAAAATAACGAACTCCTGTTTAAACCAAACTTTAAACAAATTCCATGATGTAGGAAATGTTTGTTAATTTAACCTGTATAAACCGAATATATGTTTAATCCGAACACAAATGTTCGTCTCAAGGAGGTTCGGTTTTGACAGGGTTCATTTAGTAGGTGTTATTTATATTTAACAAATTAGTTCTCTTTTGATGTATAATTATATTTTTGTACATATGAGGAAAACATATGTAAAATGCAACTTTGTTTTCAATATTTTACTACAGGTCGAAATCCAGGACATGGAAGTGAATTCTGTTATAGAGATGATACTGCACATATACAGTACAATAGTTATACAACTACAGACCATGCCTACAGTGTATGTCTATCAGTTTATATGAATGCAATAGCTTTTATTAATAAAGTCAAACTTTTTTTTCTTTCAAGACCCACTAAAAAAACAGTACAAAGTCGCATGATAATGCATTGTTTGTGGTATGTAAATTTTCGTGGATTTCGTGGTTGTTTCAAGCCACAAAATTTAGATGCCAGGAAGTCAATAAATATTTGTCATTGCCAACAATATTTTATATATAATTTAGATACCACATAATTTGTATTGAGGTCCTAGGATACTGTGGTAGTTAAATTTAAAAAATGGCAGAGAAAATTGGTTGTAATAGCATGTGAATATACAGTATCATAGAACCTGCGGTACCATAGGATCAGACTATACATGTATCTGCAAAAATATACAGTATCATAGAAACTGCGGTACCATAGGATCAGACTATACATGTATCTGCAAAAATCATGTTATATCTGGGGATCCACAAATTTATGTATCCATAAAAATGCAATTTTTCTTCAAATCATGGAAATTAGTATCATCAAATACAAATAAATTCACTGCTTAATACAGGAAACAAGTCATACATTCTCATTTATAATGATTAATCGGTAGCATCAAGATTTGTGTTGTTATTTGGTTAAATAGTATAATACAATGTTTTTCACAAATGTGAAAATTGTTTTTGTATAACATCATACTAGATTGGCTATAAATTCCATTATTCATTGAATGTATTATTTATACTGTTCTTTTACAAATATTTTAACTTTTTTTGCAAAACAAAAATAAAAACATGAAGTAAGTCAAATATATAATTACATTTGATTTCACTGACTCTGGGAACATTATTTAATGTGTATGTTTTATATATATTGTATTTATACAACAGGATAACAGATGCTGCTAGTGTAATGATCTCAATCTTCCTGGAGTCTACCATTGCTAGTCATACTGTAAGTTAAATAATAGATTACCATAAAAGAATGTGTATAGTGCACATATATGTATAATACACACTAGTCATACTGTAAGTTAAATAATAATAATGATCTCAATCTTCCTGGAGTCTACCATTGCTAGTCATACTGTAAGTTAAATAATAGATTACCATAAAAGAATGTGTATAGTGCACATGTATGTATAATACACACTAGTCATACTGTAAGTTAAATAATAATAATGATCTCAATCTTCCTGGAGTCTACCATTGCTAGTCATACTGTAAGTTAAATAATAGATTACCATAAAAGAATGTGTATAGTGCACATGTATGTATAATACACACTAGTCATACTGTAAGTTAAATAATAATAATGATCTCAATCTTTCTGGAGTCTACCATTCACACTAGTCATACTGTAAGTTAAATAATAATAATGATCTCAATCTTCCTGGAGTCTACCATTGCTAGTCATACTGTAAGTTAAATAATAATGATGATCTCAATCTTCCTGGAGTCTACCATTGCTAGTCATACTGTAAGTTAAATAATAGATTACCATAAAAGAATGTGTATAGTGCACATGTATGTATAATACACACTAGTCATACTGTAAGTTAAATAATAATAATGATCTCAATCTTTCTGGAGTCTACCATTGCTAGTCATACTGTAAGTTAAATAATAATAATGATCTCAATCTTCTTGGAGTCTACCATTGCTTGTCATACTGTAAGTTAAATAATAGATTACCATAAAAGAATGTGTATAGTGCACATATATGTATAATACACACTAGTCATACTGTAAGTTAAATAATAATAATGATCTCAATCTTCCTGGAGTCTACCATTGCTTGTCATACTGTATGTTAAATAATAATAATGATCTCAATCTTCCTGGAGTCTACCATTTTTCTAGTCATACTGTAAGTTAAAACAATTATATATTTCATAAACATCTGGGAATCTTAATTTTTGGTGGTTTTAGTTGATAAAATTACATGTTAAATCACATTTGACATTTTTGCTGCATTTTCCATAAACCAAGTTATAGACAGACGTATATTTGTTATGTGTTAATAATTCTGTTTTATGTATTTCAATATGAATTTTGAAAAAGCAAATTACTCATATGGCCCAAACCATACCATTGGTGTACGATACAAATGGGTCTGGAACAAATACATGTAGATGTTGAATAGGATATGAAAGAAACCCTTTTAAAATTTAGAGTCTAAATGGAGATTGAAAGTCTTAAGTGTTTGGTTTAAGCATATGTTATTTATAAAATATATGTAATATAAAATACAAATTGCAAAAATAACCCCAAAAAAAAGGATTCAGAAACAAGCTTATATTAATCTTTCTCCTCAAATGTTTTTAATCAGGTGAGCATTTTTTGTAGAATTTAGTTAATATTTAAGGACTAATTATCTCATTACCAGGCTGCAGCAGCTTTAGTATTTAGTCAGATGATATATTGTGGACTGACAGTAGAAGTACAACCAGAAGAGATGTTACAAGCTTGTCTGGCTGTCTTTACAGACTTACAACAGGTCAGATTAACATTACCATTGTGTTTAATACCAAGTCTTAAGCTCACATAATGGTAGAATGTAAGGAATTTTAATTTCATAACTATGAGACGAATGGTTATTTTTCAAGCATAAGGCGGAATTGACGGAAAAGACAGGAAAACGGATGTAACAAAAATCATATGCAGAATAGATATCACTTGACATAGAAATAATAAATAAATAAAGTTGATTAATTGTAAGTTTGTGCAATGTTCAATGAACAGTAAAATTAAATAGTGACCTACCATCACTGGTGAGCTCTTACTCTACTATTCTTAAATCAAGGGATAGGTAAACACTAACCTGGGGAATTTCTGCTGTGAGATGTCATAACTTTAAAAATTAACTAAGGTAACATAAAATAGTATGTGTAAATATTGGAGGGGGTCACTCACTCACTGAACGAGAATCCTAAAATGAAATAGGCAGTCAAATAATTTATTGTTGCAATCCAATCACTGCCATTATAGAATTAGTCTTTCTCTGTCTCTATATCATAGTGATGACACAGCTTGAAATGGATTTATCAGTATACTACTGCCATTCTTTTCTAAATGGTGCTCATAATAAATTTTCTCAAAATTTGGAAAACCGAAATTTATTGAAAGTTGGAAAGAAATGATATAGAATTAGGTTGAGTGAAATATAAAATTTGGAGATATGTGAATTTTACATTACATTTATAAACAGGATACAATAAAGTAGTTAATTCATTTACATAAACCATGTATAATTTACATCTGAATTCATTTTCAAGCAAATTATTATTTTTGCATTCATTAAGAGGAATTAAAAATGATTGTATCGTCTTCCATCAACAAGAATGAATATAGATAACCAGAGTTTCATTGATTAAATTAATTGTAAAATCATTCCTTTATCCACAGGAAGTGGTATGTTTCCATGGTAACAATGGTGTAGTATATTGTTTATTAGCTCATCTTATTCCTTCTTTTTTTTTTAAATCAAGACATTTATTAAGCATTTATAGTCCATTTTTCCAAAATGTTTCATTGAAAAATAAAGTTTTTGAAAAACTAATTGTTACATATTCAAATAATAATGTATTACTTCTCATGCACATTTGAACAAATATTGCATATTTAAATATATATGCATGTAGATTCTTGCATAACTACAACACACAAGTAGTGATCTTTGCATGAGAAGAAATTATGCACAAACTGTTCAGTGATGTCTATTTACACATTCTTCATCTTCAGCTTTTTGAATTCATTCTCAATAGACCTTTTACCCTTTCCCGATTTGATTCTAAAATTATACAGTTTTTTATAAGAGTTATTTCCCTTATGGAGGGCAAAATGGTACCCATTCTTGCAAGTGCAAGTGAAAGGACAGAGAATTTGAATATTATTTTTGTATAATTTGTAGATATTTGAACCTTTTTAAAAATCAGAGAATAATTTTATAGCAAATAGAAATTTGTTGTTACATTAAAATTTCATGCAAATTATGGTGAAATTGTATGATATTTTCATTTAACTTTTTATGAAATTGAACCTTTTTGTCCATGTTAAAGGGAAATAACTCCTATTAAATAGTGTAAAAACATTGTAATTTTAGATTTGATTTGATTTGATTTTTGGTGTTTAATGCCACTTTCAGCAATATTTCAGCTATATCATGGTGACCAGTTTTAGTGGTGGAAGAAGCTGGCGCACCCGGAGAGAACCACCGACCATGGGCAAGCAACTGGTAAACTTTATCACTTGCGGCTGCGAGTCGAGTGCACCCTTTTTTGTAATTTACAAAGCCGAGCGCGAACCCATGCCATATTGGTGATAGGCTTGTATGAGTTGTTAGGTAATACCTAGCTCATTGAGCCACCCGGGCCCTAGTAGTAATTTTAGAATCAAGTTGGAAATGTGCAATAGGTCTATTAAAGCCATCAAATTTCATATAGCCAATTGGTAAATAATTTTAATATAAAAAAAATGTATCTGAATTAAAATAGGAAGTTAAATCCCTTACCAATAAATATGCTGTGCCACTATTTGACTAGTGTAGTCAGTAGTTTAAGTGTAGTTTCATTTATTGAATAACGTTTGCATTAAAAACAACTATCTCTTTTATGAAAATGTCTGCAAGGGTGTAATTTAAGTAGGTTTAGAATTGTAGTTACATTGTTCAAGTGGATCTGGTGAAGTCTAGCTATATAGTTGCATGATTTAAGTGGTTCTGGTTAAAGTTTGGCTATATACATTTTTGTACTTACCTGCACATGGGTTAAATGTACCCGGTTATGTTTGGCTATGTAATTGCATGGGTAGATATGGTGCTGTATGTGTCCTTGTTTAGCCAATCGTTGTTGTTCTTTGTAATGTAAAATTTGTTGTAAAAATCTTTCCTTCATTTTATGATAATGAATGAAAAATTGTGTCAACCTGTCCCACCTACTATCATTGCTTAGAATCTGTTGTATAACTGTCGTTGGTAATTAGATTTTCATACTATTTATATTTTGGAACTGTACCGACAATGTGGTATGTTTTGTTTTTCATTTTTATTTCCACTGAAATCACTCTTGATAACTGGTTTACAGTCAACTTTCGAGTAAGAGCTACGTATTCATACTCCTAAATCATCCAATCAGAACACTGGATATATTGTATACAGTGTTCTGATTGGCTGTTTTTTAAGTACAAATGCAAAAATCTTTGACCTAAAAAGGTTACATGAGCCTTTGATTGTTGTTTTCTTATTGGATTTATATCTCTATTGGTAGACAACTGAAACATAGTGGTACCCTTTTCCACATAAACGTCATAAAATATTGTTCTCATATATAACAGTAGAGTATATTTTATCTCTGAAAAATGCAATGTCCCCGATAGGATTCGATCATGTGACCTTTAGCACTGTAAGCCACCTCTCTACTAACTGAGTTAAAGGAGATTTCCACTAACACAGTTAGCAGAGGTGGTTATGAACCTACTATGGTTCCTATAACCTTAGGTAGAGGGGTGTTCCTTTTACACATAAATAACTGAATTTTCTGTGACTATATTTTGTCTTCTTTTATAAGTGAATTTAATGTTGGATGACTACCGGTGTGTTGTTCTTCAAGATTTGTGTCCCTTGATTTTATTCATTTATTTTTCAAATTATACTTTTGAATCATGCTAACATAAGAATATAACAGGTATTTAAATTCTCAAAAAAAATCAAAAAAGCAAATATTTGGTAAAAGAAGATTTAATATTAAATATGTCAGTATCGGGATGTTCTATAAATAGATGTAATGTTATTGTTATAAACAAATACCACATACATCATTTAATCAAGGAGGGGGAAGTCGTGGTCGCGATCATATTGGATTTATAACTACCATGCAATCAGTGCCTATCACCGTTAATGCTGTGAGTTCGAATCCCACTCAGGTGAGGTGTACTCGATACAACATTATGTGATAAAGTTTGTCAATGACTTGCGGCAAGTTGGTGGTTTTTTCTGGGTACTCCGGTTTCCTTCACCAATAAAACTAACTGCCACGAAAGTTGCGTTAAACATCATAAACCCCCCTCTAATCAAGGAAGTTGTACTTGATAGTCCACATGTATATACATGTCATGATATTGATTATCTCATGTAATAAAATTCTTGTATTTCAGATTTGTGTACGTTGTCCATTTGACTATGGTGTCTTAGATGGGCTGCTTCTGTTACTGTGTGAAATGCTAGCACAAGTAAGGTTTAAGCTATTTAACTGCAAAGTTTTTATGATTGTTAGTTTTATTTGAAGGGATTAAATTAATTTGCATGTTCAGATTGTCATTTTATTTAGAAAATACTGTCAATGTCAATCTAATTAGAAATTATTCAATAATTATCAGATATACATGCACCTCATCTAGGTGAGTACTGGAATCATCACTGGAGTTTGAGACTCACCTTTTTTTTTTACAAAAAATTAACGAAGAATGCACTAGTGGGACTAATGACTTTTTGGTTGGGACTCGTTCAATTTGATCCTACAAGGATCTCTGCAATTATCTCTGGTACATGTACATTAAAAAATAAATATCATGATTTTGATTCTGCAATAAATTTTTCAGTATGACAATTTATGTTAGCGGTTGGCACCTTTTTTCTTACAAATATTAGCATAAGTTTGATTTTGTTTTTTGAACAGGACAGGTATTTGATCATGATCAGAGATGAATTATCGATCTTATGTGGCAATAGTTTTAAAATTTATAATGTAACTTAATGGAATGTTTGGATATAAAAAAAGGTAGTAGAGTATTTCCATATAATGCATTAACTCACGAATATGATTGTGTGTGTTATTCGAATCAGTAGTAAAAAGTGCAGAATTTATTCATAAAGTTCATTATACAATACAGTGGCTGTATCATGGTCCTTTTTCTTACAGACTGTTACTTAAAGTATTTTTTGTTTGTTTTTTGGTTCTAATAAAGTTAATTATGTATGTTAACACTTTTTTTACCTTCACAATTCAAGTTTTATCTTGTTAGGCAAATTATTTGTAAACTAAATAATGATATATATGTTTTATTTTCTCTCAGACTGAAGGTCCTGTAGCCCAAATGTACATAGAGACAGGTATTTGGGGGACATTGTGGCATCGTGTGGCCCAGGCCCTACAGGTTATAAACCTAGAGACAGATACCCCCATACATGATATAGACCAGGAGGGAGAGAATGTTATAGGATTTAATCCCCCAGACTGGACCCTGGTCTCACCACAGGGACTAATGGCAGTACTTCAGATGGCTGTAACAGTGTTTACTAAGGTTTGTAAAATAAATAATTCTGTAACATTGATTATGTAAGAAATAAAAAAAATTAAATAAATAATTATGGTTTACTATTGTAATATTTTTTGTTGCATAAAGATCAAACTTCAGAGAATATATCGGTGCCATAATGGCTAGTGTTCTCGCTTCGAGTGCAGTACTTAATGGGTTTGAGCCCCTCTCGGATCAAACCAACGACTATAAACTTGGTAATTGTTGCCTCTCCAAGCATCATTAAGGAATATAAGCGGAGAATCAGGATATAGTATTTCAGAGTGGAGCGACATGTCTATCCACGGACTGTTGTTTCAGTTAGCTAGCACTAACAATCAACCTAAATAGTACAAAGCAAGCACCATGATCTCATCAGAAATGTATCTTGTTCTTGCTCTTTTATAGATGATAATTGCTCACTTGCCATTAGAAAACAATCACTCATTAACCCATACTTTAGATGTTTATAAGAATTTGCAGTATAAATGTACATGTATTTATTGAAAATGTATAGTTATTTCACTCCAAAAATATGTTCATCCTTTGTAGGAAACTAATCAGTGTATCCCTAACTTAGCAGTACCTGACAGTATTATATTATTAACCATTGTACATCTACTACATAAAGACTTCTTATCATCTGTCTACAATGGGTAAGTATTGCTTAAAATTTTAAAAGAATGTATTCCAAACTCAACCCCCACCTGAGAACAACTCTTCCTTTGCAATTTAAAAGTTGTATTAGTAGACACACAGATGAATGTTTTCCTCTCATCACACCAGACTTCCTCTTAAATAAATGAAATGTGTCAAACCTCGTTCAAACAGTATAAAAATGAAGGTGTAGGGACACTGTTTAGGCAATTTCCTCTTTATGCCCCCACGACTATTGGTCGGGGGGGCATATTGTTTTACCCCTGTCCGTCCGTTCGTCACACTTAGTATGCATAGTTTGTCCGGCTAACTCCTGCTACAGTTTTACAGCTACAGCTTTAATATTTTGCAGGATGTTTATACACATAATGGAGGTGTGCATGTCCACAGGATTTTGATTTTCATCAAATATTCTCAAAATGACAGGTAGTTGGACTTAGTCATTTTGTTCGTCCGTCCGGATATAGATACATGGTTTGTCCGGCTATCTCCTCCTACAGTTTTGGAGCTACAGCTTTAATATTTTGTAGGATGTTTATGCACATAATGGAGGTGTTCATGTCCACAGGATTTTGATGGTCAGGCGGGAGCATCATTTGTGTCTTACAGACACACTTCATTTTTTAAAAATCACTCCTAACAAAACAACTTTGTCCATGATTATCAAGTGCGGGGACATACTTCTTTTCTAGTTTTCCAGTGAACACTCATCTCTTTAGACAATACCGGGTACTTAGTTACTGATGCAAATTAGCGTTAAAGGGTTTATAATAAAAGGTGAAAGGTATAACAAAGCAAGGTTCATTTGATTTTCATTATATATTTGATACAAGCAAATTAAAGAATACATTTATTTTAAAACTGCTCTACACATATATAATATAATTAATACTATAATACAGTTAAACCTGAATAAACCGAACCCTGAATAAAACGGAACTCTGAATAAACGGGAATCCTGTATAAATTGAACTTTAAATAAAGTCCCATTGTGAAGGAAATCTTTGTCAATTCACCTGCATAAACTTAACACCTGTCTATTACAAACACAACTTTTGGTCCCAAGGGCGTTTGGTCTAGACAGGTTTCACTGTATATTCAGGGGAACTTGTGACTTCCAACATCCTGTGACATTCGACAATAATTTATGATCCCAAAGAATTTCTGTTAACTAAAATAAAACCTGAGTATTCCGACATCCTGTGCAATCCGACACATTTCCCTGGTGTCTTGGTGTATAGGATTAGACAGGTTCCACTGTACAAGTATATATTCTATTGTGATTACCTTAGATGACTTATGATGTAAACAATATATTTCAGCTTCCACTGTGATGGCCCCCAGTTAACAATAGACATGATATTAGAGGTGACACAGTTGTGTTGTTTTCCGTTCGCTGTAGACCTTGCAGAAGATTTACTACAGCAGGTTCAGCAGTAAGTGTTGAAGCATATAAATGTCCTGATAATATTTTTTTTTCCAACAAATAGGCATGAAATAATTATTATATAGGGTTTAAAGCATCAACTTTTCCCAGTGATTCAACTAGACACCGGTCTCAGGAAATTTGCCCAGCTATTTCTCAAATCGTCCTGAAGAACTTTATAAAAATTAGTTTAATTATTAAAGACTGTCCTTAAGAAATTTTGATAAAACTGGCAATTGTCCTGAAGATTTCAAAGTCTAGGTGAACACTGTTTTTCATATTGGCCTGATTATCATCCAGAGACCCCATTATCACCCCAAGGCAAAGACGCAGACAGATATGTGGAGCTCTAGATGATAATGAGGATGATATCGAAAAGGTCATGCTTTAATCTGTATACCGTATAACCGGTAATTTCTGCGGTGTGAAATTTCTGTGGTTTTGATCTAAAAAGAAGACATTTAATTTTTGTGGATTTTTTTTTCTGTGGATTGAAAATCTCGGCACCGAAAAAAAATAATTTTATATTACAGGAAGCAACAACAGAAGCGATGTTGCGATAAAAAAAAACTGGTGCACATTACAGTGATCTTTAGAAGTAAAAACATATATAGTTCTTTAGTTACATCTTCTGAATACGCATTTGGTTAATTTCGAATTTGTCTTTTCACCTTTTTCCCGATCTATTTTGTTAACAGGAAATACGAAGTCAACAGTTGGATCGATATCGGTATAATGTTTGATATTTCGGATATATATTTTTAATGTCGAATTTTCATACTTTTTCATATAACATTTTTTTTTTTAAAGAATTAGAATTAGATGAATCCTGAGATCACACAGTTTGATATTATTCAATCGAATTCGAAGCTATTACAACAATTAAAAAAAAACAAATTAAAAACACTAATGTTAATTTATGTAATAACAATTTTAAATATTGCTTTAATAACCTTTATTATGATTGTAAACATTTAATCATGTGATTGTTTCAATTATTATCGGTGTCAGCTTGGTACAATCATATTTCTTTATCTGGATTAATTGTAATTAACAGTTAAAATCATCAAACCACAGCTAAATAACCTTTAAATTAAAGTAATTGTTGTGTAAACATTTATATAGTACCAGTTTTTTTTATTATCTGGATATAGTAATTAGGACTAATTAAATATTTGACACTTATGGCGGAATTGGAATTAAGAGTTTGAAAAGGTATTTTGTACCGGACATTAAACATTTATTTTACATAATATTCTGTGATTTTAATTTCTGCGGTCCGGAGTTAACCACACAATACCACAGAAATTAGATTGCCGCAGAAATTACCGGTTATACGGTATATACTTAAGATTAATTGATATGAAAATATGGGTCAGGCAGGTATGGGTCATTTACCTCCAGTTTATTGTCTCATATTCCTGCAGAGTATGTAATCAATAATTGTATACTGAAAGAATGATTGAAGAATTCATAATTGCTAGAAAACAGAAGGCTTAGATAGTGCACTCAATATTCTGAACAAAATTGTTTCCAATAAAAAAAAAAAGGCTCAGTCTTGGAAGGGATCAAATTATGGTAGTTGAATTTACATCAACATATGCAACCAGTGGCTATTACCACTAAAGATACAAATTAGATTCCCACAAGATACAACTTCATATAATAAAGTTTGTCTTTGTCGATTGACCTTCGTCAGAAAAGTCATTCTTATTTCTTGGAATATCCGCTACCAATAAAACTTATGTTTTAACTGAAATATTTTTGACTGTCTTTAAAAAACAATATTCCTAATTTTAATCAAATAAGAAACAATTTTTTTTTAATTTTTTTCAGATGTTTGTATAATGCAAGCCTACTTCCAAGACTGGTATTTTGTTGTACAAAGTACCTGAAGAATGAACAGTTAGAAATTCCTATCAACTTGATGTTACGATTGGTATTAGGTAGTCAACAGTTCTTAAAACAGTTCTGTAACTGTGTAAAGGAACAAAAGGTAGGATACCAGCGTTTAAATTTACAATAAAAAAAAAAAATTTAAATTAAAAATACAGGGCAGTCGTAGGAATACTAGGGATTAAATTTAAGTTTTAAAAGAGATAAAAAAAATTAAGATTAAAAGATGAAGATCTTAATGTCAGAAAATAATAATATTTTGAGTGGCCATCATGGTCATGATCATATGGTAGTTGGATTTACAACTACCTGTGCAATCAGTGCCTATCACCACTAAAGATGTGAGTTCAAACCCTGTTCATGGCGAGGTGTACTCGATATAACATTATGTGATAAAAGTTTGTCAGTGACCAGCAACAGGTTTGTGGTTTTCTCCGGGTACTCTGGTTTCCTCCACCAATAAAACTGACTGCCATGATATAACTGAAATATTGTTGAGAGTGGTGTTAAACACCATAAACCAAACCAAACCTAAATTTACAGCTACTACAACTCTTTTGTATGATAATGTGATATAATTTAATTTAATTTTTTTTTTTTTGCTTTTAACAAGTTAACAATTTTAGCTGTTAGTAGATTTCTTTACTTGTGGGTCTGTTAGTCTTGAAAAAATACATTTTGAAATTCATTGATGAACTGAATCACAAAATCTGAATAATAAGGATGACCTTTAAATTGTTAAGCCTTTAGCACTTCAGCAGTGTAATTGTTAAACGTCAGAAAGATTTTGCAGCATCTTAATAAGTTTATTCTATTGCTAACATATCTTTCCTCAATATTCTACAATATTCCACCCTGTTTTGTTGGAGTTTGTGTTCGTTTAAGCTTTTTTTTCTTTTGCTCTATTTTCTTATTCGTCTATTTTTGTTCTCTCTTTTTGTATCCCTGTCGTTACTTTAATATTTCTGTGTTCGTCTTTCACCTGCCATCCTGTTAGATTGTGGTGTATATATTGTTTGATTGACAATTTTTTATTGTGATTATTAACATGACGATTTTGTTTTAATGATAAATGTTAGATACCACAATTAATGAAAGGTATAGTTGTGTTTGAGCTCATAAATGTTGGAAATAGAATAGATAAAAGACATGTTTTAGATAATATATGAATTATTATTAGTATGATATTATTTTTTTTAAATTGAGTTGAACAACTTCATAAAGCTTTCAATTTCGCTCAAAGATAACCTTCTTACTCCTATTCGTAGCGTGTATAACCAGTTGATTACATTTTTGCAATATTTTTTGTCACTAAGGTGGTTAAATTTCTGCATGAAAATTCTTGCCAATTTCCTTTTGACAGTCGTTAACAATGATATGAACAACTTAAATAAATACTTGACGTTGGGCCGTAAGAGAAAAAGATTCTCGTGCTTACAGTGGATTATGATATATCTCCACTCTCGATAGTTAAATTTTCAAAATTTCAATCATTCATTAAAGATCGAGCTTTTAGATTTTGAGAAATGTCGTAATCAACCCAGAGCAAGAAGGAGAATCTATATTTATGATCAAAATTTTCATATTTAAAATGTACATATCTGGAAAATAATGATAAATTTTCTGCAAAGAATTTGGACTTGACATTTCCACATTTCTATTTGGTTTACTCTGCATTTGCTTATGGATAACGTTTTTTTCCCCCTTTAAATCAAAGCTTCATACAATTATATGTCCCATATATCTTGGTCAGAATCATCTTAATGGTCAATATACTAACCATAAAAAATTATACATATTTTCAAATATATTTCTGTATAAAATTTCTCTACGATTCATTTTCTACATTATTCAAATTACCGGTATTTTTATATGTCTTTTCCATTGAACTAACTGAAACTTTTAGAAATATATTCTTTCATTTTACTGGCAGTGTACATTTCAAGTTATTAAAGCTACTTAGTATCTTTATTCCTGAACAAATTCATACGAATTTTGTACACAAAATAAATGTTGACTATATCTCACTTGTCTCAGTCAAGTTCTAAAATCATAATTTGACGTCAAGAATTTTACAAGTAATAAATACCTCTTGCAGATGTAAAAAAAATAATTGTGAAAATGTTTTTATTAACACACTACCAAATAGTTCCTTAATAGATTTAATTAAGATATACACAAATTATATATGGTCAATATCTCAATCTAGGTCGAAAACAAGATCTGATTCATTTATAATTTCTTTTTAATTACACCATGCAAAAAATGCCATTAATTTTTTTTTATTAAAAATTGAAACGGATGTCCATAGAAATTATAAAAAAAAATTTACTTGAAATATGTAGATATGAAATGTTTTTGAAAAAATGAATATAAATTAAAAATTGGAACGTTTTGAATATTATAATAAATTTTTTTCTTATTTCAATAAAAGGTTTTGTTTAGAAATGGATTTGAGATTTTTGCCATATTTTTTAATTCCTTGTACACAATCTTTAATATTTTTAAAAATGATTTCCAGTGTACTAGTAACAGAAATCAAATACAACGCTCAAAAAGAAGAAAGGTAACTGAGGCATTGCTTTCAAGTACATGCCGATACTTTATATTATTAATTTGTGTTATTATACACTAACCTTGTTAAACACTAAAAATGTTTGTTGTTTAAAGCTTGCTTTTCTGTTTTTAGTTCACATAGCCAAAGGCTTAGTGAGCTTTATTTGCATCACTTAGCAACTGTCGTCTGCTCTTCACATTTCAATCGTCTCTTTTAAGACAACTTGGCCATTTTAACCAATATATGGATGGTTTTCAAAAAATCACGGAGGAAAGTACTTTCTCATTGATTAAATTATGAAGCAATTGTCTCGTCAAAGGCCACTGAGCTATTTGAATTTTAACATAGCAGGAATCATATTTAAAAGGTTTAAAAAAATATCATTTTGCTCAATCCGACACCCATATGGGTGATAATATAAACATACTGCCCTTGGATGAAGGTGTTAGGGTAGATTAACACACGAGGGGGAAAATTATCACCCGAGACGAAGATGTGCATGATAATTTTTTCACAGAGTGTGTTAATCACCCTAACACCTTCATCCAAGGGCAGTATGTTTTTTATTATACTGAATGCCTAATGATTCAAGTGTGCACTATGTTATTAGAATGACAATTGATATAAAAAATAAAAAATGATAAATTAAGATAGTTTACTTACATTAACAACAACAAAACATCAAATAGCAACAAATTTAACAAGATAATAACATAATGTTTATAACAATTAATGTATAATGTTAATTGTATATTTTGATAGATATTATCACATGTTTGCTTCTAAATTCTGACTTGCATAAATAATGTTCAAGGTAGGCTTTGAAATTTTTTAAGCTTTTTGAAAATTTTATCATTTTGAAATTTTTGGAAATTTGAAATTTTTCGAAAATTTTGAACTTTAAAACAAAATAATCGGTAAACCTCGGCCGGAGCGGGTGTTAATTTTTCCGGATCGGCAAACTTTGGGCTCAGCAGGTGTTAATTTTAGGTATTAACACCCGTTGCTAATATTATCACATGTTGCTAGGGATGGGCGGGGCTTATGAAAGGTTAGTGAAAATTAACAAATGCTGCTTGTCCATTGAAATGAATGGATAATGTAAGAAATTTGCATAAAGTATAATAATAGGTTTTATTTGACTGAAATGTGAAAAAAGTCTTTTGAATGAAGAAAGCAGAAGGCAGAATGATGTATGGGTGGTTCTAATAAAAAAAGATTCCTCATTTTGGTTCTGATATGATATCCGTAACAATAAACATTGGGAACTTTACAATATAAATATGTAGACAAACGTTTTCTCCCATGAAACATGTTTACTTGCCCATTTGAACTTAAATTTCAATATTTTAAGCTGGGTCTATTTTGACCACTTTTTTTGTTCAAAACAATGTCCATCTGGTGAGTGATAGTAGTATCCTTAGAGTCTCTGGTTTTATTTTACTGTAACAAGTCACCAAAGTTTTTTCTTATACACAAGATAATACGTCGTTTTCACGATAGGCTGTTTACTGATAATTATCTTCTTTTTTTTTAAATTTAAAAATTATCATTTCATTTAGGATATCATGTGATGCAATTTTTAGAAATTTTGAATGCAACTGTTGACTTCAGTTTGAGAGTAAAACTCCAAGCATTAGTGTACCGCAAAAACGTCAATAAATTTGTACATACAAAAAGAAATTGTTTCTGGTTTCAGCTTCAAAATACAGTAAGTTCAATGGTTGTACAACTAGCCAAATTTTCATAGGAATTGAATATTTATTGACATTAGATGGGGATGACTGCTATGATATCCTCTTAATCCTTCCTGGAAAATATCTTTTGTTGAAATCTCTGACTTAGAAAACTTAAGAAAATATTGATCAGACTAGCCTACAACACACTACATATTCAGTAAGCCAGTATTTTTTTTTCTAAGCGGGTTAAGCTCTGATTCGGTAGACCAAGTTTCAGCCAGTACTTTCCTGTATTTTCATATTTGCAGTTTCAACAACTGTTTAAAGTGCCTTAAATTTTTTACAGTTCATGTGACAATGTACACCTTTTTCTACCTCGATAGTAGATAGTTCACACATCGCGAAAACGACGTATTAGATAAAAGACAGTAAATAAAATAAAATTTTATTATTTTAATTTTCATGTTCAAAAGTACAAGATTTATAGTATATTGGGAGTGTAATATATTACTAAGATTGAATTTAAAAACAACTTTTAGCATATTAATTTCCTTTTTTCTTTTTTTTACAGACTGTGTCTCTCTTATCACAATGTACGATGTCCACATCATCTACTGTCGTGGGTGACGTCGTCTCTATTTGTAGCCATCTTGTCAGAATGTCACCTCAGCATGCACCGTTTGTCAAATCTGTCTTCCATGGAAGTAAAGGTCTGTATTGAAAGAAAACAGAAATTAAATATATTCTAAACTGTTGTCTTTTTATTGAATTGAACATAATCCAACATAGGGATATACGTAGAAGTGGGAAATAGCATTGGTTTGTCGACAAGAACCTCTCTTACAGGGCAGCATCTGATAATTCTGTGGAATTAAGATAATCAGCCATGGTCTAGAGTGTGAGATGGGACAATATTGCCAGAGGGTGCACATTTTCCAAGTCGGAAACAGGCTTTCCAATTTTCTACTGAAAGAAAATGTTAACCTGTGGGTTGGAATGTCTCATATCACTGATTATTTTTCTCACATTGCTTGTCAAAGAATCAGTGTTGCATGTCTAACCTGAAAAACTTGAAAAAAGCTGCCATTGGAAAACAAATAATTTAAATCTAAACTATGTGTTTCAATGAAAAATAAATATGGTTTTTAAAATAGTTGTATGGGTTTTAGTTTTTATCAATTAAAGTTATCTGTCAATCAACTGTCTGGAATAACAGTTTTAAAATGTCCTTTCAAAAGGGTAATTTTTCATGAGATGTTCAATTGAATAAGCATTGCCAACTAATTTTATACAGAAAGAGTAAGTTGTCTTCTTAGGAAGGGACTACTGTCTGATAATGATCTTCCTTTTAACATTGTAAACACTGTAAGTTGTACCTGTGTTTTGAGAAATTTACCAAAACAATATAATGTAAAAATGACTAACATTTGCATTAGTATTTTTCTGGTTTTCATTAACACTACACACATTTTTATAAAATGTGGATAGCTGTAATGGGTCATGTTAATCCACAACATAAACTCGTAGGTATTAATACAGCTTCTTCAAAAAAGACTTGTGACACACGGATAAAGTTTAGTGAAATGAAAATTGATCTATTAGATGCTGTCAGTATGATACCGACCTTATTTTGACCCAAATTTGTATATTCAATATGCAGTCTTATTTATATAAATAAATCTATTTTTAGGTGATTATGATCCTTTACTACGGTTGATTAAACACAATTCAGCAACAGTTAGATCGAGAGCATGTAGTCTTGTGGGAAATTTAATGAAGCATAACAGCCATATGTACGGTGTTTTAAAACAAAGGTAAGTGATAATGATCTCTGTTAATAATCAAATATCAAACAGTCACATTACAGTGAAGGGGCTGTCATGGTAATGACCGTATGGTAGTTGGATTTACAAGTACCTATGCAATCAGTGCTTATCACCACTAAAGTTTGTCAGTGACTTGAGACAGGTCGGTGGTTTTCTCCGGGTACTCTGATTTCCTCCACCAATAAAACTGATCGCCATGATATAACTGAAATATTTTTGAAGGTGGCATTAAACACCACAATCGTAAACCAAACCATAATTATGTCCCCCAAACGAAGTTTGGGAGACATATTGTGTTTGCTCCGTTTCTTATTATTACATCACCATGACTGCTGTCGTGTGATGTATTGTTATTCTATTATTATTATTATTATTATTATTCTTCCACACATTTCTGTCCGCTCGATTTCTCGGAGATGCCTTGATCAAGCTTTATGAAACCTTGTAGGAATATCATATGCCATGTGAAGTTGTGCTGTTAAGGGTTGATTTTTTCAAAATGGCTGCCATTACCATGGAAACCGCCAAAATGCTAAAAACAATTAAAAACACAAAAATGATCATAGCAGGTTACTCGCCAAACAGAAATTGATGAAACTTGATAGGAACAATATCCACATCTAGTGGAACGAGATAAGCCAAAATAATCGGAATCGATTGGACAAACTTTGCCACAGTTGCCATGGAAACAAAAAAGGGGGGATTTAAAATAATTTTGGATTCCTTTCATCAAACTTCATGAAACTTTGTAGGAATATGCACCGTAGTGTGTTGCAGCTTTGGGGGGGTTGAAAAATTTCAAAATGGCGGCTGTTGCCATGGTAACCAAGGTGCAAAAAATGCTAAATTCACTCCAAACTTCACAAAGTTTTGCAGTAATGTTTCCTGTCACATCCACATCAAGTGGAATGAGATAAGCCAAAAAAATCGGAATCGGTAGGACAAACTTTGCCGCAGTTGCCATGGAAATTAAAAAGGGGGGATTTTAAAAAAAATTGATTTCTTTCATCAAACTTCATGAAACATCGTAGGAATATTCACCGTAGTGTGTGGAAGCTTTTGGTGTGTTGATAAAATTCAAAATGGCGTTACCATGGAAACCGAGGTACCAAAATAATGGGGTTGGGTGATGTCCGCTATTGCTTTGCAATGGAAATCTAGTTATTATTATTATTATTCTTCCACACATTTTTGTCCGCTCAATTTCTCGGAGATGCCTTGATCAAACTTTATGAAACCTTGTAGGAATATCATATGCCATGTGAAGTTGTGCTGTTAAGGGTTGATTTTTTGAAAATGGCTGCCGTTGCCATGGAAACGGCCAAAATGCTAAAAAATTGAAAAACACAAAAATGATCATAGCAGGTTACTAGCCAAACAGAAATTGATGAAACTTGATAGGAACAATATCCAAATCTAGTGGAATGAGATAAGCCAAAAAAATCGGAATCGGTTGGACAGACTTTGCTGCAATTGCCATGGAAACAAAAAAGGGGGGATTTAAAATAATTTTGGATTCCTTTCATGAAACTTTGTAGGAATATCCACCGTAGTGTGTGGCAGCTTTTGGGGGGGGGTTGAAAAAATTCAAAATGGTGGCCGTTGCCATGGTAACCAAGGTGCAAAATGTTTTAAATTCACTCCAAACTTCACAAAGTTTTGCAGTAATGTTTCCTGTCACATCCACATCTAGTGGAACGAGATAAGCCAAAAAAATCGGAATCGGTAGGACAAACTTTGCCGCAGTTGCCATGGAAATTAAAAAAGGGGGGATTTTTAATTTTTTTTTATTTCTTTCATCAAACTTCCTGAAACATTGTAGGAATATTCACCGTAGTGTGTGGAAGCTTTTGGCGTGTTGATAAAATTCAAAATGGCATTGCCATGGAAACCGAGGTACCAAAATAATGGGGTGGGGTGATGTCCGCTATTGCTTTGCAATGGCAATTCTAGTTATTCTTATTATTCTTCTTCTTTCTTTCTTTCTTCCGCCAAAAGTTTATCCAACACATTTCTCGGCGACTATTGAACGGAAATCAATGAAACTTCACAGGAATGTTAAGCACTATGAGTAGATGTGCAGACTATTTTCGGAATTTTCAAAATGGCCACCGTTGCCATGGAAACGGCCAAAATGCTAAAAAATTGAAAAACACAAAAATGATCATAGCATGTTACTCGCCAAACAGAAATTGATGAAACTTAATAGGAACAACATCCACATCTAGTGGAACGAGATAAGCCAAAAAAATCGGAATTGTTTGGACAAACTTTGCCACAATTGCCATGGAAACAAAAAGGGGGATTTTAAACAAATTTGCTGCATTTGCCATGGAAACAAAAAAGGAGGGATTAAAAAAAAAATGGATTCCTTTCATCAAACTTCATAAAAATTTGTAGTAATATCCACCATAGTGTGAGGCAACTTTTGGGGGTTGAAAACATTTCAAAATGGCAGCCGTTTTCATGGTAACCAAGGTACAAAATGGCCACCAAATACAAAAATCCTCCGATTTGGGTGAAATTTGGTTTCCAAGTAGATTATGATGTTGCGAATTGATATTCATCATTGGTTTGCTATGGTGGCCATTTTGAATGCAAAATGGCTGCCAAAATACAAAAATCCTCCGATTTGGACGAAATTTGGTTTCCAAGTAGATTATGATGTTGCAAATTGATATCCATCATTGGTTGCTATGGCGGCCATTTTGAATCCAAAATGGCTGCCAAAATACAAAAATCCTTTGATTTGGGCGAAATTTGGTTTCCAAGTAGATTTTGATGTTGGGAATTGATATCCATGGTTTGGGAGCCATATTATGATCCACCGTAGTATGTGGCAGCTTTTTTGGGGGGAGGGTTGAAAAAATTCAAAATGGCGGTCGTTGCCATGGTAACCAAGGTATAAAATGGCCACCAAATACAAAAATCCTCCGATTTGGGCGAAATTTGGTTTCCAAGTAGATTATGATGTTGCGAATTGATATTCATCGTTGGTTTGCTATGGTGCTTAAAATTGGATGAAACTTTCCGAAAATTTTGTCTGACATGTGTACACATAATTTTGAGGCTTAGAAATTTCAGAATGGCCGCCGTTGCCACAAAAAACGTGAAAAATTTAAAGTGCTCGGAATTGGATGAAACTTAATAAAAATGTTGTATGGCATGTGTATAAATGGTTTTGAGGCGTGGAAATTTCAAAATGCCTGCCGTTGCCATGGAAACCACAAAAAACACTCAATTTAACACAAAGGTGAATAGCAACAATATCTTTTCAGACTTAGTATGCAAATAGCTTTCTAATATTTGCTTATTAATATAATAGTGTATGACAAACATCTTTTGCATTTGATTTCATGCTAATAATATAGTCTTCTAACATCTCCATTACTGGTGTTGTAGATGATGGCAGACAATTGAAGCCATTTTTTTCTTGCTTTGCTTACTAGTTTATTGTAGCACATTGTAGGGTAACATAACAAAGAAGCCCTACTATAGACATGATAGAATCAAAAACTGGGCTCTAATTATTTCTTGCTATGTTCTCACACTATTCTTCATTCATACCACTAGTACTTGTATTGTTCGTTTGGGGGACATTTGTAATGCTCTGCGTTACAGTAACCAATATTTTATTACATAGATGCCTGTGAAATGCTGAGATTTACAAGTGAAAGAAAAAAC
Source organism: Bathymodiolus brooksi (assembly GCA_963680875.1). Lineage (NCBI taxonomy): Eukaryota > Metazoa > Mollusca > Bivalvia > Mytilida > Modiolidae > Bathymodiolus > Bathymodiolus brooksi. The sequence continues at coordinate 16,149,690 of OY804580.1, forward strand.
GACATTACACCCAGTGAAATAAAATCACTGTACTAATGTGATCACAATCTAAAATATCATTGATCATCTGACAATGAAAAAAAAACCTCTTTTTTGAAACATTCTTTTTAGTGCAGACAAAAGTTACAAATCTTATGTAATAAACTGTAGAACCACTGTTGCATTCTGAACATCAAATGTGAATCACTCATAACCGAACAATGATAATAATTCACCCATGCACTCTTGATTTATTTTTATATTTGAAATACAAGTGTAGTTATACAATAAATACAAACTTGATGGTAGAAGAGTATGTTACCTAGCAAAGTATCCCTCACATAGCAAAAATGTACTGAATCAAGCTTCACCTGAATTTTACATCAAGTTTTTTGACTACCTTATTCTCTGGATTATAACTTTCTATAAGTTTAATATATATATTCTCCATAGGCTTATCATGGTGAAAATGTACTTTTGAAGTGAAAGATGCTCGACCATTAGTGGTAAAAAAATGGTATTCTAAAGAATTTTAAATTAATTTCTGCCATTATGCAATAACCGGGATGATTTTTTTTTCCAGTTATTTAACTGATCTCAGATATTTTCCTCTGAATTGTTTTTCTTCGAAAGTTGCAGGACACTGCCAGTACAGGTCAAAAATGGACATTTTGAAAGGGGGACGGTGTAGATGGTTTCATTTTTTTTTTTTTTTTTTTTATTGTCTAACCAGAATCATCCCTACAATAAACAATAAACAAAATGATATTCATGCAGGACCTATACTTGAAATTCTTATCAAGTCATGTGTTTTGAAATTCTTTAATAAATTGATTGCTTTTTATATCAAATTTAGCAGAATACATGTATATGTATGTATTAATTTTTTTCAGAGATAAATTATTGAGTGGTTTAGTGGCTGGATTGAAAGATGAAGATCCTAATGTTAGAAAGGTATAATGTTTTGTCTGTCTTGTATATAGAATAACAGCAATTTTGAAGGTTGAGACAGACCTTATCACTAATATCTCTGTGAGTCTGATAGGACCAGCTGGGATATTTGTTATAATGTCTGTGGAGGCCGTCAGAACTGATGTTATTGTTTCTATCAGTGACGTCATAATGTGTTTTACGTCATATTGACCGATAAACTGGCACATGCGAATTATGAACTGACCTAATATTTCTGTGGATCAAGGTCAGTAAGTGATCCAGACTTTATCAGCGGCAGACATCAAAAGGGAAAATGTCCAATTTGCCAATAAATATTTGTCTATTCCGAACGCAAAAGCTGGTCATAAGAGGGTTCAGTTTAAACAGGTTTTTCTATATTTTGATATTGAAAGGATCAAAGGCTTCTTATCTTGAAGGACATCAATGTCTTTTTTCAATTTTTTGATTGAATGAAAAACAAATTCCACTAATGATCATCAATCTTACTGTACCATTGTATTTTACATCTTTATTTGTTAATGTTTGATTAAAGTATGGAAAGTCTATTTAACAATTTAACATTGATGTATTCATATCATATGTCTATGCAAAAAAATTGTTTATGACACAATAACTAACATCCATGTCATGAGCAATTTTAGTATTCAAATATTTTCCTGCAATTCTTATGTCCAGGTGAATGATTTGGGTACCCCCCACTTATAGCATAAATTTATTATTTGAAGACGATGTGGCAAATGTCAGATTGGTCGAGGGAGATGAGAGATTATCAAACTGTAAAAATAGGAAAAAAAATTATCTGAGACATCTGAAATGATGGGAAGGGGAGATAATATGTAATATTTCATTTTATTTAACTTTCATAAATTTAAAAAAAATCTATTCCTTGGCCATTTTGATTTTATTCAACTTTAAATGAACTTTAAAATTGAAAATCCTCATTATAAATGAATTGTCATAATGTTTTTTTTATTTCAGGGTTCTAGTTATGCCATAGGTAATGCAGCATATCACAATGGTGATTTATATATAAAGTTAAAACCTTGTATACCACTGTTAGTAGAATTACTGAGGGATCCTGTCTCTAAAACAAAAGGAAATGCAGCCAGTAAGTGAATTACATTATCTTGTAAATTTATAGAGGATTGTTTTAATGTCTGGCAGATTGTTTTTGAGCGCTGTTTACAAGTTGCAAATGTTGAAATTAACGGTTATTGTAATTTTCAAAACAATTAAAATATATTCTGTGAAAGTACTTTTATTCGTTGGCACCAATTTTCGTGGTTTCTACAAAATGCGGTGATCCATGGGTTCTTGAATTCGTGGTTTCAAACATTGCATGTCAATGGGAAAATTGTATTTCATTGGATTTTAATTAATTGCCATCACTTGGCGTCCGTCGTACGTCGTAAACTTTTTCAAAAATCTTCTCCTCTGAAAGTACTAGACCAATGGAAACCAAACTTGGTCTGAATCATTACTAGGGTGTCTAGTTTCAAAATTGTGTCCGGTGATGCCGTGCACCAACCAACATGGCCGCTGTTACTAAAAATAGAACATATGGTAAAATTGCAGGTTTTTGGTAATAACTCAAAAACCGTTAATAATATCAAAAATCTGACATGGGGTAAAAATGATCAGCACATCAAGATCTACCTACCCTGCAATTTTGAAGTAAATCTGATTACCCATCTTGGAGTTATTGCCCTTTTTTCATCAAATTTGTAAAATTTTAATACTTTTCGTCTTATATTTCAAAAACTATAAGAGATAAAGGTTAACTTTAAATTGCAAAAATGTGCGGCATATCAAGATCTACCTACCCTGCAATTTTGAAGTTAATCCCATTGCTCATTTTGGAGTTATTTCCCTTTTTTCATCAAATTTTCAAAATTTTAATACTTTTCGTCCTTTATTTCAAAAACTATAAGAGACAGATGGTAAGTTGAAACTGCAAACATGTTCAGCATGTCAAGATCTACATACCCTGCAATTTTGAAGTAAATTTGATTACCCATCTTGGAGTTATTGCCCTTTTTTCATCATTTTTTTTTTTTTTCATTTTAATACTTTTCGTCTTATATTTCAGAAACTATTTAGAGATAGATGTTAAGTTTATTGCAAAAATGTGCAGCATGTCAAGATCTACCTACCCTGCAATTTTGAAGTAAATCCCATTACCCATTTTGACCGATTATGCAAATTAGAAAAAAGGGGGGATGAAATTTAAAAAAAATCTTCTCCTCTGAAACTGCTGAGCCAATCTCAACCAAACTTTGCTGAAATGATCCTTAGGTGGTCCCCTTTCAAAATTGTGTCCGTCAGCGCCGTCCTGTATTCAAGATGGCCACCATTACTAAAAATAGAAATTTCTTCAAATGGCCAAAACTGCTCTATTTTAAGCCAGAAAGTGCCCAAATTTGAACTGTATAAGCATAATGATGAGCTTTTTAACATATATTACGGGATTTTTTATGAACTTTGAACTTTTACCGATTTTGACCGATTATGCAAATTAGAAAAAAGGGGGGATGAAATTAAAAAAAATCTTCTCCTCTGAAACTACTGAGCCAATCTCAACCAAACTTTGCTGAAATGATTCTTGAGTGGTCCTCTTCCAAAATTGTGTCTGGCATTTCAGAACACCGACCAAGATGGCCACCACAGCCGAACTTAATTTAACATAGGACCCTATGGGAAATTCCCATAAAAATATTTTTGTCTGAAACCATTTGCTCAATAAGAACAAAATTTTGATGAAATAGTCATTGGATGGTTCTCTTCCAAAAATGTGTCTGGTGGTTTCGACCCTTCTATCCATTTTTTTTTTTACCTGCAATTTTGAAGTAAATCTGATTACCCATCTTGGAGTTCTCGACCTTTTTTCATCAAATTTATAAAAAAAAAATTAATACTTTTCGTCTTATATTTCAAAAACTATAAGAGATAAAGGTCAAGTTTAAATTTCAAAAATTTGCAGCATGTCAAGATCTTCCTACCCTGCAATTTTGAAGTAAATCCAATTACCCATTTTGGAGTTATTGCCCTTTTTTCATCAAAATGTTCTCAATTTTAATACTATCATCTTATATCTCAAAAACTATTAGAGATAGAGGGAAAGTTTAAACTGCAAAAATGTTCAGCATGTCAAGATCTACAAAAAATTTCCCACAGTTAAAAATGTGCGACAGCTGTGAAGAGTTATTCCTCTTGAAATGCATATTTTTGTCGACTCACTGCTTTTGGTTACTCAAATAATCAAAGGGAAGCAACTCTATTACAAAATGTGAAGTAGGAAAAGCTAAATTTTGAGAATCATTGACATATATGTTTTTTTACAGCAATTTTGATAACTTACATTAAAGGGGGAACCCCTGCCCACATTTTTTTGTAGAAGGGGTCTGCAATGACGAAGGCTACATTTGTTAATTTTTTTTACCGAAGTTATCAAGTTTTATTGACTGATGTTGTTATTATACCCAGGTGAGCTATACAGGCTCCTGGGAGCCTCTAGTTTGGTTTAAGTGGACCACGAAATCCACGAAAATTAGAACCCCACGATTAATAACGATTTTATTAATTCAGTGAGTGATTGTTTTTAGTGAAATGGTAAGCGAGCAGTTATTGCTGTATCATAGCAATGACAAATCACTTAGTAATGTAATGACAGTGTTGCCTGCATGTATTAGACCAATATGCTGAGCTGGATTTTTATAATGCTAGCTCAAGGAGAAACAACATTATACATTTTATCCTGAATGCAACTAAACCAACAAGTCTTTGCTCTTTTTGTTCCTTTATGTTGCATGCTTAATGAGTAGAGAAACAGCTAATACCAATTTTATAATCTTTGGCTTGTCTACACTCGATGAAAGAATATATTAGCATTAGCAATTACACTGACAAGATGATTTGAAAATATTTTTAAAAAAAATTTGAAATGCATATAATATAGATATTTAAAGTAAGATGTAGATTTTTTTTTAACCAATGCCAGCAAAATTTTTGAATTTAGATGAATTTATTTTTTACTCAACAGGTGCTTGTGGTAATTTAGGTGCACATTCCAATGTTTTATGTATAGAACTAAAGAAAAACAAAGTGATACCAAGGTAATAATTTATCATATTTCAACAACAGTTGTATCTTAAACTGTTCATTAGCATTGGTTTTTTTTTTCTATCCATGGACTCAGGTTTCACCTGTCAGTTTGATGTAGTTGGCTGAATTTCCCTAGCCAATAGGTGGGACAATCACGATATAGCTGAAATATTGTTGAAAGTGATAATAGACACTAATAGGTTTTATGTTTTATGGTGTATAATACCACTTTCAACAATATTTTAGTTATATAGTGGTGGGCAGTTTTATTGGTGGAGGAAACTGTAGTGCCCAGAGAAAACTACCGACCTGTCGCAAGTCACTGACAAACTTTATCACATAATGTTGTGTTGAGTACACCTTGCCATGAACGAGGTTCGAACTCACAACGTTAGTGGTGATAGGCACTGATTGCACAGGTAGTTGTAAATCCAGCTACCATACGATGATGACCATGAAAGCCCCATGACACTAATAACCCTTACACTATAATAACTTGTCATTGTACTAAGCACACTCTCTGAATTAAGTATATAGGATGAGTGATGGTTGTTTAACGCCAAATGAGCGATATTTCAGCTATATCGTGGCGAGAACAAGTTGCATTTCTATGAGATGATGATATCTGCTTTGTACTAGACCAACACACTTAGTTAGATTTTAATAGTGCTAGCTCACTGAAACAATAGTTTGGGAGTAGACATGTTGCTCCACTCTGACACATTATGCTGATGTCTATCCAGCCAGTGTTTACTCTTTCTCTGGTGCTGCATGCTTAGTGGAGAAACAACTAATACCAATTTTATAGTCATTGGTTTGACTCAGCCGGGGCTCGAACCCATGATCTAAGACACTCGAGGTCATCATGCTAACAATTACACCTCCGATGCGGTTATGTTTATTTTGAATAATTATTTGACACTAATAAAGGTCAACATGTAGGTAGAAGGGAAAATACAACATCAGCAGCTTTGAGAATATTTTAATTGTTTCCTGCTATTATATTGATGAAAGTCAAACTGTTTACCAGCATTCAGTAATGAATTAAAGTCAAAGTTCTTGTATGTTCAGTTATGAGTCTGTAGGTCTTGTTTTAGTGTATTATATAATGTTGAATGTTTTAAATGTATTTTATTGTAGATTGTTAGACTTGGCTTGCCATGATAATAACCAGAGTGTTCAAGTGAATGCCATATTAGCTTTACGTACATTGTCACAACAAGATGAGCTTAAAAAGGTAACTAATACAGAAAACCTTTCTAAGCCGAACCCCTTTGGGACTGAAGAATGTGTTTAGTTTAGACAAGTTCAAATTACATATATATTTAGTAGATAGGACTGTAAAGTCTGTCTGGTTTAGGCAGGTTTTCTGTTTATTCAGGGTTCAGTATATAGGACTGTAAAGTCTGTCTGGTTTAGGCAGGTTTTCAGTTTACTCAGGGTTCAGTATATAGGACTGTAAAGTCTGTCTGGTTTAGGCAGGTTTTCTGTTTACTCAGGGTTCAGTATATAGGACTGTAAAGTCTGTCTGGTTTAGGCAGGTTTTCGGTTTACTAAGGGTTCAGTATATAGGGCTGTAAAATCTGTCTGGTTTAGGCAGGTTTTCTGTTTACTCAGGGTTCGGTTAAGACAAGTTTCACTGTAATAGATAAAATGTCCATCAGCTGGACTAATGTTGTCAGTTTGATTCCAGCCCTTGGTGAAATGTACTCGATACAACCTAATGTGATAAAGTGTGTCTTTAATACATTGTATGTTGTGGTTTTCTCTGGGGACTCTCGTTTTCTCCATCAGTAAATCTGACTACAACAATATTGCTGACCTATTGAATAATTATTTGTATTGGTGATCTCCATTGTTCATGGTTGTATTTTCAGGAATTTTACTTTTGTCCTTTAAATGGAAATTATTGGAGAACTCTGTCCAGAGGAAATATACATATTTTTATTTTTTTATTTTAAGACCCCTCTATAATCTGTATTATTTTGAAATTCAAAGGTTCTAAAACATACTGAAATCATTCTCTCTGCTGTTAATTCTACCCTTTTAACATATGGTGACTCCATATTTCCTTTCAGACAAAAAAATTAAACAAATCTATAATTCACAATGTTTACTAGCCATCTCCTCATCAGTAACCCACTATTACTCTCCACTCATCACCCATGGGTTGGTCAACTGGTGAGAAATCCTCGTAGTCGTGTGATTGTTTTAAAACACATTGATATGTCCTGACGACTGTCTTTATAGACAATTAAATCAAAGGTTCTAAAACATACTGAAATCATTCTCTCTGCTGTTAATTCTACCCTTTTAACATATGGTGACTCCATATTTCCTTTCAGACAAAAAAATTAAACAAATCTATAATTCACAATGTTTACTAGCCATCTCCTCATCAGTAACCCACTATTACTCTCCACTCATCACCCATGGGTTGGTCAACTGGTGAGAAATCCTCGTAGTCGTGTGATTGTTTTAAAACACATTGATATGTCCTGACGACTGTCTTTATAGACAATTAAATCAAAGGTTCTAAAACATACTGAAATCATTCTCTCTGCTGTTAATTCTACCCTTTTAACATATGGTGACTCCATATTTCCTTTCAGACAAAAAAATTAAACAAATCTATAATTCACAATGTTTACTAGCCATCTCCTCATCAGTAACCCACTATTACTCTCCACTCATCACCCATGGGTTGGTCAACTGGTGAGAAATCCTCGTAGTCGTGTGATTGTTTTAAAACACATTGATATGTCCTGACGACTGTCTTTATAGACAATTAAATCACAGCTTTTAAATGTATCTAAATTGAGAAAGAAATTCCTTCCATTTTTCTGTGTAGCTTTTTCACCTCAAAGGAAATTAACATTATCAAGCGATGATTTTGATTGGTAACTATTAATAGATTTTTTTCAACAAAAAGAGGATTTCTTTGCCAGTTGAATCACAAGTGATGAGTGGAGATTAATCGGAGTATGATCAGCTGTGGTTATCCACGATGTAGTCATCTATGTTAAGAGTGTGTTAATCAAAAAATTATACAGTAAAGAAAATGTGTTGTAATAGTATTCATCATAATCTATAAGATCAAAAGTATGTTAGAACTTTGATTTCCATCTTTTTTTTTTACGTTTTCAGAGTCGAAATAACCAAGTATTATTTATTTCAGGAAATGTTGAATCAGAAAGCTGTTGATAAACTGAGTTCTATATCTGTAGCCACTACACCTAGACCATTGTCTCGGACTTCTAATACACAAAGTTTATTAATAAACAGTTTCCATAGTAACAGTGGATCAAGTAGTGTTGTGTATTCTCATTGTAGTAAACTTGTTAGAATGTTACAGGGAAAAGGATGATTCTGTTAGTGTTCTATAGCTAGTAATTATATAATAAACATCAATGCTGTCATCACATGGGTGGTGACATCATGATACATGTCATGTGACTGGATTACCTCATCATTTGAACTAATCTGACCTCTGTCAAATGAGAAGGAAGAGGAGTAACTTTGAGGTTGAACTTTCTATCTATGCAAATATGACAGACAATTCATATTTAACTACCGGTACTGTTGGAGAAACTGATTTGAATATTGTAAAACATCAATCACATGATGTGTCATGTGACTGAACTTTGAATATTGTGAATCATCAATCACATGATGTGTCACGTGACTCTGTAAGCTTACACATATATCATACACATTTTGGTACTTGGGAACTTTATATGGGTTGTGATTTTTTAATGACTTTTCTTATTGTTGACAAAATTAATAATCTTATATAACGTTTGGTTGTTTCACTCTTATTATCATAAACAAATTGTTGTTATTTATATATTTATTAGTGCTTGTGATGTACTGGAAAGTTAATACTTGTGTACATTTTGATGTTACCTCAAATGCATATAGACTGTGTTTTCTTGTATCAATATTGAAGCTTGCGAAAAATGGGACAAGAGTTGTGGTTTTTTTTTACGAAAACTGGCCATCTTGCAAAGGATGATATTAGTATAGGAATAATCAGATGTATAAGTATAATTAAGTTCAGCCTACTGTTATTAATTAAAATTATCTGAAAAATATCTTGTTGAAAACATATAATGAGTTATGGCCTTGATTTAAACATATTTTATTGCCAAATATATACAATAGGATATGACCTTAAAAATGTTATTTAAACCTGTGAATGTCATAAAGGAAAACAAGGTAGATTTTTTAGAATCTCACTATGATTTTTGCCAAGAATTTATTTTGTCAGTCTTTTATTATTTTGAGTCATATAAATTGAGAAAAATATATATTGTTTATTGTTTTCGCCTGAAGCTTTTTCCATTATGGCATACATATACTTTTCTGAAACAATATAATGCAAAAATTCCTAATAAATTCATTTTCTCAAGTAAAAGAAAATAAGAAATTTGTTTGATCTGTAAGCATATAATAATATGTTAAATATATAGAGAGTAAATAAAATCTCTTGAAGTATTAATTAAAGCCCTACTGATTCTATAATGAAAAGTAATGTGTAACTTATTGTGTCACCTGTAATCTCTTGAAGTACTGATTCTATAATGAAAAGTAATGTGTAACTTATTGTGTCACCTGTAATGCATGCCTGACACATTGTGATATCATATACAACATGCACTCTATTTAAATGTCTGACTAAAGTTTGAAATGTTGGACTACCACCAAATGGACCCACAGATGCAGAAATAATTTTTGTTATGGTATGGTAGTTGGATTTATAACTACCTATGCAATCAGTGTCTATCACCGCTAAAGTTATGAGTTCGAACTCTTTTCATGGGGAGTTGTACTTGATACAACATTATGTGATAAAGTTTGTCAGTGACTTGCGACAGCTACTCTGGTTTCCTTTGCCACGATATAGCTGAAATATTGTTGAAAGTGCCGTTAAACACCAAAAACCAAACCTAATTGCATCCACATAGATTGGATACATGTAATTTAATATTTTCATATATTTTGTTTTCTTCTCAGAATTGTGACCTTTATGAACTTTAATATAAAATAGATCCTCAGTCTGAAGCAGAATGTATATCTTCGTACCATTTGATAAGCCCCAAAAATGACCCATCTCAATTCTAAATTCTGGTACTTTTTGCAAAGACTCCACATTTATATATATAAATAAAATCCAGCCATGCATATAGCCAACAAATTAGTTAAAGCAATCAAACTGGTGTAAATGGGCATTTTAACAACCTTCCCGACCTGGATGAAACTGTACTCGTTAGTTTTAAGATCACAATGCTTGATTCCATTACTGCTATGGATGCAAAATTTGTAAACACATATATTATATCAAAACATCAAAAGTATATGGAGATATCAATGAAATTTGTATGTGAACAGTTTTTGACATTGTTTGACAATAATGACTTAAGCTTTCATCAACTTTATTTATATTTGACTTGATAATAAAAATATCAATTTATTGTGTAAATCCTGCTTACAATAGTGTTGTTATGCATACTTTATTGTTAATTATTTTATAATGTTCATGATTTGTTTATTGAATATATAAATATTCAATATATATATACAGTTAAACCTGCCTTAAAGGGCACTTCTATATTACATATCACTGTCTCATTTTCCCCATTATGGCATTAATGAATATTGCATATAATTTTAACCTGTCTATAAAGGGCAACTGCTCATAAAGGCCACATTTTCATGTTCCATTCAGTGGCCTTTATATACAGATTAAACTGTATATACACAGAGAAACCTGTCTAAACCATACTCTGAATAAACTGGAATCCTGTATAAACATGACTAAAAATAAAGTCCCACATGTAGGAAATCTTTGTTAATTTAACCTGTATAAAACCTGCCTATTCTGAACACAGAAGGTGGTCCCAAGGAGGTTTGGTTTAGACAGTGTTCACTGTACCAGTTTATGTTGTCATCAAATATATACTCATCAGGTTCGTCCACATATTTTTTTATTTCATCAGAATTTTATCTTTGATGTATATTCTACAGCAGTGTCCGTCCATATTTTACTTATATTACATGTACTCCTTAAGATATAATTTTTTTGTTTTTACAAATGTATTTATTTGTTCATATACCGGTAAGTTTTGTGTACAATCAAAGAAATGGTCTACACTCAAATAAGACTTTAATAAAGCATTACTAAAAACGTTAAAATTCATTAATTTATGTTATATATATAGTGTATTATCTCAATTATTATTCATGGCAAGGTGTACCCAATACAACTTGTATGTGATAAAGTTTGTCAGTGACTTGTGACAGGTTGGTGATTTTCTCTGGGTACTCCAGTTTCTTCCACCAATAAAACTGACCTCTATGATATAACTGAAATATTGTTGAAATTGGCATTAAACACCATTAACCCAAACCTGTATTATCTTGATTGTGATTGAAAAACATTCCACCTGCTTGTCCTTATTTCTGTTTTGCAGAAAATATCATGAAAAGTCAGGTTAACTATTGGCATCATTTGATATCTGTCATTTTAGATTAATTTGAAATCAAAGATTGTTACAAACACTGTCTTTAGTTTTTCATATCCAATTTATGAGGAATCAATTAAAACAATTTTCTCTTCTGAAACCACTGTGCAAATTTTTTTCACCGAGCTGAAATAGGAACTGTAATTCCATTTTAATGAAAGGTATGACTAGTTACAGGTTTATTTGAAAATCTTTTCCTCCTTCTGAAATCACTCAGCCAATTTAATTCAAACTAGGCTGGGATAGTTCTTGGGTGTTCTCATTTCAAAATTATATCTGACAGCTCCAACCTTTATCCAAGATGATGGTACATTTATATTACAAAAAATAGAAATTATTTCAAATTGCTAAAACTTACCCTTTAAGCTATTGGATTGTTTAATGTATACAGTATTTCAAGGTTGTTTTTTTTGGTAATATTTATAATACTGAAGATTTTTTGCTGAATATGTAAATTAGGCCTATTTTATCAAAAGTTGATTTTAAATTTTTTTGAAACCACTTAATCCAATTTGACTTCAAAAGTCTCTATATAATATTTAAATGATGGCCACAATTTTTGAAATATGAAAAAATGTTGCAAATGATCTCTGAAAAGCTAAAGCGGATCAAGGAAAGGTGGAATTCTCGGGTGTGACCTGCAGGAATCGGGTTAGTTGGTAGATATAGTTGTATGAATATTAATTGCTATGCATCATTACTATGTAATACATTCAAAACAAAACCATCCCAAGATTGTTAATAAAATTTATTAATATCAAACTGTTGTTACTTTTTATGTATTTATGTAATTCATCCTGATACTTTGCAGGAATTATGTTTAACTAGGTTCTCTACAAATATTCCTAATTTCGTTTTGATCCATAAAAAACATGACTGCCATTGGCAATCTGTATTTGTGGTTGGCTGAAATTTATAAAATCATCACCTCTGAAACTACTGGTCCCAAAAATTTGTTAGATGGTGTAAATGATGTATGTGAGATCCTCCACAGTGACACCTCATTTCATCTTAATCCGGCAAAAATATGGCGGCCATGGTCACTTCATGTTTTTGATTGGCTGAACATTAAAAAATCTTCTCTGTAACTGCTAGTCTAAATAATTTGTTAATTGATGCAAATAATATTTGTAAGGTCCTCTATACAAAGAATAATAATTTGATCTTGATCTTGAACAAATATGGCTGTTTTGGTCATCTTTTTTTTTATTGGCTGAAACTTTGAAAAAATCTAAAAGTAAAGTGAAAAAATGTTGTGGCTATTGCCAATTTTTTTTTCTGATTTGCTTTAAAACTTTAGTAACTAAACTACAGATTTCAGATTATTTTTTTTGATGATTGTAAGGTTAACCGTATCGATGATGTATTGGTTAGCGTGTTCGCCTCAAGTGCGGTAGATCATGGGTTAGAGCCCCAGTCGGGTCAAATGAAAGATTATGAAATTGGTATCTGTTGCTTCTCCACTAAGCACTCAGCATTAAGGAGAAAGAGCAATGACTGGTTGGCCTGGAATCACAGAGTGGGGAGACATGTCTATCGGCATACTGTTGTTTCAGTGAGCTAGCACTAGAACAATCTAACTAGTTGTGTTGGTCTAGTACAAGGCAGACCTCATCATCATCTCATTGAAAATTAACTTGTTCTCGCCATGATATAGCTGAAAAATTGCTGAGTTGGCGTTAAACAACAATCACTCACTCACTCTATACATTGTTTCAGTTTGATCTAGCAAAACATGACTGCAATTGGCAATTCTTGTTTTGATTTGTCAAAGCTAAAAAAAAACTTCTCCTCTAACACACCAAGTCCAAATGTTTTGTAAGAATAGTATGAAGTTGCCACAGGGGTAATCAGAATCCGTAAATCAAAGAACAGACAACAGAATGGCCAAAAGAAAAAGGACAAACAATGATCCACAAAATACTACACAGAAAACTAAAGATCAAGTAACGCAAACCCCACTAATAACCGGGGATGAACTCAGGTGCTCTGGAAGGGTAAGCAGTTCCTGTTCCACTAGTGGCACCCATCGTGTTACTCTACTTACAAACGAGTGATAAGTCATGAATGAGAAAAGAACCAGGAAGTGCTACTTGGTATTAAAATAATGCATGTTATGGCCTCTACAAAGATTGTTTATTTCATTTTAACTGCACAGAACATATGGCCTATTTTTTAGCTCACCTTGCCAAAGGCAATGTGAGCTTTTTCCATCACTTGGTGTCCGTCGACCGTTAACTTTTCACATTTTAATCTTCTCCTCTGAAACCCCTCAGCCAAATGAACTGAAACATGGAAGGTCCTCTATGAAGACTGCTTATTTCGTCCCGATCCATTAACAAACATGGCTGCCACAGGCAATTCTTGTTTCTGATTGGCCAATTTTTTTTAAACCTTCTCCTCTGAGACCGCTTGGTCAAATGAGCCGAAACTTGGTAGGAAGCATCTATGGAAGGTCCTCTATAAAGATTGCTCATTTTGTCCCAATCCATTAACAAACATGACCGCCACAGGCGACTCTTGTTTCTGATTGGCTGATTTTTAAAATTCTTCTCCTCTGAAACCGTTTGGCCAAATGAACCGAAACTTGGTAAGAAGCATCTATGGGCTGTCCTCTCTAAAGATTGCACATTTTGTCCTGATCCATTAACAAACATGGCCACCACAGGCAATTCTTGTTTCTGATTGGCCGATTTTTTTTAATCTTCTCTGAAACCGCTTGGCCAAATGAACCGAAACTTGGTAGGAAACATCTATGGAAGGTCCTCTATAAAGATTGCTCATTTTGTCCCGATCGGTTAACAAACATGGCCACCACAGGCAATTCTTGTTTCTGATTGGTTGATTTCTAAAAATTCTTCTCCTCTGTTAAAAGAAAGATATCCATGTGTATGTGTAAGGGGGGATCAATGTTGTCTCTGTTCATGTCCATGTGTGTTAGCGTAGGGTCAATATGGCCTCTGTTCATGTCCATGCGTTTAGGGGAGTCAATGTTGCCTTTGTAGTCAATATGGCCTCTGTTCATGTCCATGCGTTTAGGGGAGTCAATGTTGCCTATGTAGTCAATATGGCCTCTGTTCATGTCCATGCGTTTAGGGGAGTCAATGTTGCCTTTGTAGTCAATATGGCCTCTGTTCATGTCCATGCGTTTAGGGGAGTCAATGTTGCCTTTGTAGTCAATATGGCCTCTGTGCATGTCCATGCATTTAGGGGAGTCAATGTTGCCTATGTAGTCAATATGGCCTCTGTTCATGTCCATGCGTTTAGGGGAGTCAATGTTGCCTTTGTAGTCAATATGGCCTCTGTTCATGTCCATGTGTTTAGGGGAGTCAATGTTGCCTATGTAGTCAATATGGCCTCTGTTCATGTCCATGCGTTTAGGGGGGTCAATGTTGCCTTTGTAGTCAATATGGCCTCTGTTCATGTCCATGCGTTTAGGGGAGTCAATGTTGCCTTTGTAGTCAATATGGCCTCTGTTCATGTCCATGCGTTTAGGGGAGTCAATGTTGCCTTTGTAGTCAATATGGCCTCTGTGCATGTCCATGCATTTAGGGGAGTCAATGTTGCCTATGTAGTCAATATGGCCTCTGTTCATGTCCATGCGTTTAGGGGGGTCAATGTTGCCTTTGTAGTCAATATGGCCTCTGTTCATGTCCATGTGTTTAGGGGAGTCAATGTTGCCTATGTAGTCAATATGGCCTCTGTTCATGTCCATGCGTTTAGGGGAGTCTATGTTGCCTTTGTAGTCAATATGGCCTCTGTTCATGTCCATGCGTTTAGGGGAGTCAATGTTGCCTTTGTAGTCAATATGGCCTCTGTTCGTGTCCATGCGTTTAGGGGAGTCAATGTTGCCTTTGTAGTCAGTGTTGCCTTTGTAGTCAATATTGCCTTTGTTCATGTCTATGTGTTGGGAGGGGTGGGAGGACAATTTTGCCTCAGTACATGTCCATGTGTATGTGTTTAGGGGGTGGGGACAACATTGCCTCTGTTCATGTCCATGTGTATGTGTTTAGGGGGTAGGGGCAGCCTTGCCTCTGTTAATGTCCATGTGTGAGAGGGGGGTCAATGTTGCCTCTGTTTATCTACATGTGATTGTGTTAGGAGGTAATTCTTGTCTCTGTTAATGTCCATGTGTATGTGCTTAGAGGGGCCAATCTAGCCTCTGTTCATGTCCATGTGTATGTGTTTAGGGTGGGGTCAATGTTGCCTCTGGATAAGGTGGGGGTCAATGTTCATGTCCATGTGTGTGTGGGTGGGGAGTCAATGTTGCCGCTGTTCATGTACATGTGTATGTGTTTAGGGTAAGGTGGGGCTCAATGTTCATGTCCATGTGTGTGTGGGGTGGGGAGGTCAATGGTGCCTCTGTTCATGTCAATGTGTATGTGTTTAAGATAAGCTGGGGGTCAATGTTCATGTCCATGTGTGTGTGTGGGGGGGGGGGGGGTCAATGTTGCCTCTGTTCATGTCAATGTGTATGTGTTTAGGATAAGGTGGGGGTCAATGTCCATGTCCATGTGTGTGTGTTGGGGGGTCAATGTTGCCTCTGTTCATGTCCATGTGTATGTGTTTAGGATAAGGTGGGGGTCAATGTCCATGTCCATGTGTGTGTGTTGGGGGGTCAATGTTGCCTCTGTTCATGTCCATGTGTATGTGTTTAGGGGGTGGGGGCAGCCTTGCCTCTGTTAATGTCCATGTGTGAGAGGTGTGGGAAGCCTTGCCTCTGTTAATGTCCATGTGTGAGAAGGGGGTCAATGTTGCCTCTGTTAATGTCCATGTGTATTTGCTTAGAGGGGCCAATCTAGCCTCTGTTCATGTCCATGTGTATGTGCTTAGGGTGGGGTCACTGTTGCCTCTGGGTAAGGTGGGGGTCAATGTTCATGTCCATGTGTGTGTGGGGGGGGTCAATGTTGCCTCTGTTCATGTACATGTGTATGTGTTTAGGGTAAGGTGGGGGTCAATGTTCATGTCCATGGGTGTGTGTGGGGGGGGGGGGGTCAATGTTGCCGCAGTTCATGTCAATGTGTATGTGTTTAGGGTAAGGTGGGGGTCAATGTTCATGTCCATGTGTGTGTGGGGGGGTCAATGTTGCCTTAGTTCATGTCAATGTGTATGTGTTTAGGGTAAGGTGGGGGTCAATCTTCATGTCCATGTGTGTGTGGTGTGGGGGGGGGGGTCAATGTTGCCTCTGTTCATGTCAATGTGTATGTGCTTAGGGAGGGGTCAAAGTTGCCTCTGTTCTTGTCCATGTGTGAGAGAGGTCAACGTTGCTTCTGCTCATGTACATGTGTATGTGCTTGGGGTCAAAGTTGCCTCTTTGCATGTCCATGTATATGTGTTAGGGGTGTCAATGTTGCCTTTGCTCATGTCTGTGTTAGGAGGGGGCAGGTCAATTTTGCCTCAATACATGTCAAAGTGCATGTGTGAGGGTAATTATAATTGTTCTCTTGAATAACATAAACACGGAGATAGTGTGTTGTGCACATACTTAGGTTGCTACCTCATGCGTGGCAGCCCCAGTTCACCTTTCTTTTCCTTTCATCTTGTTCAAACCTCTTTTTGTTTGTTGTTATCCATTTCTTACATATGAGAGGAACATGGGTGAACTTGAAATATTACACTATTTTGATTGTATGTACTCTGATGAAGGTTATTCCAGAAACGCGTCGTGCGCACTAAATTTGATATCTATGTTAGGGATTATGGTGTTTAACGCCACTTTCAACAATATTTCAGTTATATCGTGGCGGATTGTATTAGATGTCACGGTTTTATTTTTATGACTATTAAAATGTACTGAGTGTAACAGATCTTGATGATTTATTTGTTTCTTGTCATATTTGTTAACCACAAACTTGATGAAATCATGATGTGAAGTTTAATGTCTTAGGTTCAAATTTTAGTGATTAAAAAGAATTGGAGCTGTTATGATATCAATAGAAGGTATGTTGTTACATAAATTGTTGAAATTCTGTAAATCTCCATGAACGAGGGGCAGTCGTGGCCGTGATCGTATGGTAGTTGGATTTACAACTACCTATGCACTCGGTTCCTATCACCACTGATTTTGTGAGTTCGAATCCCGCTCATGGCGATGTGTACAACATTATGTGATAAAGTTCGTCAGTTACTTGCGACAGGTCGATGGGTTTCTCCAGGTATTCCGGTTTCCTCTCACCAACAAAACTGACCGCCACGGTATAACTGAAATATTTTTGAAAGTGGCGTTAAACACCATAAAACCAAACCAAACCAACCATTAACGAAGCTGGAACAGTTTTTCTTTCCTTTTTGAATATTGTTGTTCCTTTCGAAAAACCCTAATCCATATTGTCTCCATTTTTCAGGTATAATTGATTAAACAGAAATATTTCACAATGACCGGACCATTATTATTAACGACAATATTATCGATCTTTTGGGGACAATGCATCTCTTTTCCGATGTTAGCAGAACTCGGAGCAACTGGGAAGAATTTAAATGGAATGGCCGGTCTACAAAATATGATTCCAAGTAATGTTATCAATTTAATAACAGATTCACTACCATCTGAATATAGAGATTTAATACCAGGATATAACCCGAGTGCACCCGGTTCATCCCAAGGGGCAGGGAACAAATCACCTGCTCCTGGAACGGCAAAGACACCCTTTGGTCGTGGGACTGCAATCAGCTATCCTACACCTCCAACGATAAATAAAACACCTTCCTCATGGATGGAAAATATGTCTCCTTTATCTTGGATGGGGAACAGATCACCTTCGTCTGTGACAGGAAATAGTAACCCTGGATCTGGGAATCCCAATGGCAAACCGTCTGGTCATGGAGACATTTTTGGTAACATGGCGAGCATGTTTACCAAAGAACTTTTGTCTGCGCTTAATATATAGTAAGCTTTATACTAAGTATAAATTATATGTTGGCATCTCCGTAATGTATTAAATTAGTAAAGAAAGGAAAAAAGTTAATAAACGTGATAGACTATCCAACTTTACACTTAGACACAAATTAAAGTATATGAATAGCGTTTTTATTGTAATTTTACATTTCATACTCACAGTCGAGTATTCAATAATGAGCATAAGTCATACTTCAACACGAACACGAAACGTATGTGCTATTGCGAGAATGACCACTTACTATATATCAGAACTTTCACACACAGATCCCTCCAAGTGCCATCTCTAACATACGTATAGGAGAATGTCCAAGTAACTCTCCATTCCTTAAAAATAATGGATTTTAAGGAATGGAGAGATACGAGGACATTCTCCAACTTAAAATCCACCCATTGTACTTTATTAATTTTATTAATTATTAATCTTGTAACAAAAAAAAAGTCTGTGTATAGTATATAAAGTACAGAGAACAATAACTCTCCATTCCTTAAAAATAATGGAGAGTTTTGACAATAGATTTACATCATAGGTGGATTCACAGCTTCTAAATAATGTAATTTATTAAAATTAAGATCAATCCCACTCAGTCATCTAGATGTCCATCGTCGATTTGAGCTATCATATTTAAGACCTTTGATTTTTTTCTCCAAAGATTGTTTTTAGATTATTTGCCTTGCTAATCTTTTGATTTATGATTGATTTTTGGTGATTAACGCCACTTTCAGCTATATTTCAGCTATATCATGGCGACCAGTTTTAGTGGTGGAAGAAGTCGGAGTACCCGGAGTTAACCACCGACCATGGGCAAGCAACTGGTAAACTTTATCACTTGCGGCTGCGAGTCAAGTGCACCCTTTTTTGTAATTTACAAAGCCGGGCGCGAACCCACGCCGTACTAATCTTTTGACTATGAGCGAACTCAATGAAAGTTATACCAGAAACGTGTCGTGTGCACTAGATTAGATGTTATTCATTTTATTTCTATATATAGCAACCGGAATTGCCAGAAATATCAGTAATTTACAAGATATCCGATATGAAAAAAGTTTTTGAATATTGATAATTGTTTCAATCGACGAAATTTAACTTACAATTAAAACAAAACAAGTCAAGATATAGCTGAAATACTGCTAAAGTTGGAGTTAAACACCAATCAATCAATCAATCAATCAATTAAAACGTGACAGTTATTATGGATATTCTTTTTCAGAAAATGGTGTTGAATGAACTGGCTATGTCTACCTTAAAGAGAAGTGAATTTTGTACATAATTGCAACAAAATGCAAGATGGTACATTGTGAGCTTCACTTTGGCAAACATATAAAACACACCGGATGGAGCATCGTAAAGCACGAATAAAAGTGGTATTTTGGTTGAATGCGGTATTTTCTTTTTTCTTTTTTACCCCAAGACGATATCCATATCAGAATTTGTCAGTGATTTGCGACAGATCGGTGATTTTCTCTGGGTGACTCGGCTTCCTCCACCAATAAAACTGACCGCCACGATAAATAACTGAAATATTGTTGAAAGTGGCAATAGACACCATAAACCAACCAACCGAACCATATCATAATGATGGTCGTGCTGTATAACAGTAACATGTCGATTGCCACTAGGAACAGGATCTGCCCACCCTTCCGGAGCACCTGAGTTCACCCTCGTTTTTATTGGGGTTCATGTTGCTCGATCTTTGGTTTTCGGTGTAGTATTTTGTCGATCATTATTCCTCTTTTTGTCTTTTTGTCTGTTGCATTGTCTGTTCTTCTTGGGGTTATAGCTTCTGACTAATCCTTTGGTATCTTCTTGAGGTTATAGCTTCTGACTAATCCTTTGGTATCTTCTTGAGGTTATAGCTTCTGACTAACCCTTTGGTATCTTCTTGAGGTTATAGCTTCTGACTAATCCTTTGGTATCTTCTTGGGGTTATAGCTTCTGACTAATCCTTTGGTATCTTCTTGGGGTTATAGCTTCTGACTAATCCTTTGGTATCTTCTTGAGGTTATAGCTTCTGACTAATCCTTTGGTATCTTCTTGAGGTTATAGCTTCTGACTAATCCTTTGGTATCTTCTTGAGGTTATAGCTTCTGACTAATCCTTTGGTATCTTCTTGGGGTTATAGCTTCTGACTAATCCTTTGGTATCTTCTTGGGGTTATAGCTTCTGACTAATCCTTTGGTATCTTCTTGGGGTTATAGCTTCTGACTAATCCTTTGGTATCTTCTTCAGGTTATAGCTTCGGACTAATCCTTTGGTATCTTCTTCAGGTTATAGCTTCTGACTAATCCTTTGGTATCTTCTTGGGGTTATAGCTTCTGACTAATCCTTTGGTATCTTCTTGGGGTTATAGCTTCTGACTAATCCTTTGGTATCTTCTTCGGCTTATAGCTTCTGACTAATCCTTTGGTATCTTCTTGGGGTTATAGCTTCTGACTAATCCTTTGGTATCTTCTTGGGGTTATAGCTTCTGACTAATCCTTTGGTATCTTCTTGGGGTTATAGCTTCTGACTAATCCTTTGGTATCTTCTTCGGCTTATAGCTTCTGACTAATCCTTTGGTATCTTCTTCGGCTTATAGCTTCTGACTAATCCTTTGGTATCATCTTCGGGTTATAGCTTCTGACTAATCCTTTGGTATCTTCTTCGGGTTATAGCTTCTGACTAATCCTTTGGTATCTTCAACCTTTTCTTTTGTTAGTAATCTACTAAAGCTTTTACCAAAATGGAGCACTTCTTATATATGATATAAATAGATCATTCCAGGTTATGTTAAGTGGTGAACATAATAGATGATGTTCTTGTCGTTCAACAGTAACACGACGGGTGTCACGTGTGGAGCAGGAACTGCTAACCCATCCAGAGCATCTGAATTTGCCCACGGTTTTTAGTGAGGTTCATGTTGCTTGATCTTTTGTTTGTTTGTGTAAAGTGTTGTAAATCGTTGTTATGTCGTTTTTTTTTTGCCATTACATTGTCTGTCCTTATTCGATTTACGACTTCTGATTACCCCTTTGGTATCTTCAAATTTGTCTTCTTTTTTTTAACACCAATATCACAGATTTTATTCAGTATACATCTTGTTGCATTTTTACTTCAGAGTCTTCAAATTTTTCTTAATAGCATGCTTTTTTGGTTAAATGGATTTTTCCATTTTATAATTTTTAAGATTTTGGATTTGCAAAATGAAACAGAATGAAACAAAAGAAAATAATCTCTGAAAACGCATTTAAACAGGTCGTGTTTAGAGGAGATGGAAATTTAGAAATGGAAGGTTATGAAAATGTATGGAATATAAAAAGGAAAAACACAAAAAAATATCACAAGATCCGGCAAAACACTTCTAGATTCCAATCGAAAACGCCTAGAAACAGATGCAGAATAGATTGCCCTATTACATGACCGATAACATTCCTGACTTCGTACAGACACTTCCATAAAAAGTAACGGGGTTAAGCTAAGCTTTTTGTTTTATTCTAAGCTGGTGTGCTTAAGCATTACGGTTACAATTAAAAGTTTTTATGTACTTTGAAGGTTTTTTTCTCTCATTGAATTTTATCTATATTTCTTCTTCTTCTTCTGTAAGTGCAGAACTCGTGGTTGAGTATAATCACACTGTTCATATGACACAATAACCCCCCCCCCCCCCCCCCAACCCCCCAACCCCCCGCCATGTACAATTAAAATGTCCAGTATATACAATTAAAACAGAAGGAGTAGTTCTATGGTACAATGGTGGTGTTGGCCAGGGCCTGTCGGAAACCCTCCAGGGAAGTCATGCTGGCCAGTTGGTGAGGTAGTGTGTTCCATGCCCTGATAGCACTCGGGAAGAAGGAATACTGCATGGTTATTGTTCTAGATTGTACACTTCATCATTCACGGGCAACACTAAAATATAGTTAGTAATGAAATTAAAATATTCCTCTCTTACCTCAGTGCATATCAATTAGTACAATTACCATAAAGAACTTAATAACTTTTGTTTGTTAAAACACCTAAATAGCAGATGATTGACACCACCTGTATACCTGTATGACGGTGACGTCACAGTTGACACAGATCTCAAGAGGTAACATTTAATACCATCCAAATATGTAAGTACAATTACTTAATTTCATATAAACGTGGAAAACTTAAAAAAAAACATTTTCACATTTAATTTGATATTAATAAAATTTGCATGTGTTTATAATATTTTTGTTTAACCCCGCCACTATTTGTTATTGAAGTGTCTGTATCAAGACAGGAAAGTGAGCGATCATGTATTTGTCTCTTTCCACTATTTTGATATTTGCTTATGGAATTGTCCCGACGACGTCGTATTTTAGTTTTTCTATTAATTTCACAACAAAATTGTTAAGTATAAATTTGAAATTTATTTCACAGTAATGATGTAACATTTAGATTTTTAAATCGCTGTAATTGAGTTTTTAGCGTTCACAGAGAAACCATTAAGTTGTCGATTTCATGGTCGCCAGTAAACTCAATTTGCCACCATCAAATCTCCAAATTGATGCCGTGAAATTTTCAAATACAATACAGCTATCTCCTAAATATAAAAGAATACAGATTTTAAATTAAATGGACCATGTTGAACAGAACTCCAAGAAATGAAACAATGAAAATAACAAAATACAAACCCCCCAAAAAAAACAGCAACAAAAAACGTAGATATAAAGCCATTAGGCCAAGCAACAACGACATGAAAAATAGCAAAAACCGTATAAACATAACCAAAATAACAATAAAACAAACAAAAAACAAACAAACAAACAAAAAATCATGTTAATTTGATTTAATTGCAATTTATAATAATTGGTGTCTTACTACTAACAGCTCATTAAAAATTCCTGTGGTTTCCTAATTACGATATATACATTTTTTAGTTAGCAGACGACACCATGAGGAAAGATTTATGCACAATCGTTATAATGATGTCTTTTGTTATGGGAACATTATCCATGCCACCAGGAGCAGGTGCTGGAAAGAATGGAATTGGTGATTTGATGCAATCAATTGCCCTAATGGTACCTGAACAATACAGGAAATTTATACCAGGATATAGACCACCAACACCATCACCAAAACACAATGGCAGCCATACATCAAATAAATCCACCCCAGCAACAATCGGAGTCGGTGGTATTGCAGATAAATTCACAAGCGATATTCTAAGAGCTGTGTCGATGTTCTAGAAGCTGTGTCGAAGTTTTAAAAGCTGTGTCGAAGTTCTAGAAGCTGTGTCGAAGTTCTAAAAGCTGTGTCAAAGTTATAGAAGCTGTGTCGAAGTTCTAGAGTATCTGAGGTGCATGAAAGAGACATCAAGAACATCCTTAAATCAAATGTATATTTGTCATATTTATTTAATTGTTTTAAAAGTCTGTAACTTCTTCGACTTTTTTTTACTTCACACTGACCAAATATATATTTGCTTGATATTCTTCACTTGGTCATGGCTTAATGGTGTTTAGTCTCACTTTGAAAAATATTTCAGTTGTATCTTGGTGGCAGTTGTATCGACAGAGGAAACCGGATTACCAGAAGAAAAACTAATATGACAAACTTTCTAACGTACAGTGGCATCCAGTAACATCGAACTCACACCATCAGTGATAAACACTAATTGTAGACGTGGATGTAGATCAAAATACATTAGGGGTCGTCGTGGTCGTGATCGCATGGTAATTGGATATCCAACTACCTGTGCAATCAGTGCCTATCACCACTAATGCTATGAATTCGAATCCCGCTCAGGCGGGGTATACTCGATACAACATTATGTGATAAAGTTTGTGAGTGACTTGCGACAGGTCGGTGGTTTTCTCCGGGTACTTCGGTTTCCTTCACCAATAAAATTGACCGCCACGATATAACTGAAATATTGTTGAAAATGACGTTAAACACCATAAACCAACCAAACCAAACCATCAAAATACTTTACGATCATGGCTACTGCGACTGGTTTTTCTCTAAGTTCTACTGAGAAAATGTGTCGTTTCCAATATGAACATGGTATTTCTGTTTCCTCAACTGGTTAATTTTGTTGGAATTAAGATTTCACGACTAGTTTCAACTAAGAAATGGTAAGCACCCGGTGTTTATTAAAGCTCATGTTTTCCGAGCTTATGTTCTTTTCATTTATTAATCACTGTGCTTATACCGTTGGTCTTAAATGGGTATTGCTCCTTTACTTGAATATTCCTGTGAACTCGAGTATTCTGCGTCCGTCATAAACCGATTTAACGATTTCATTGCACACCCATTCAACAGAAATATACCTACTAGCGATATAAGCAGAGTTTACGAAAACACGCTTATTTAATAACAAATTAAAGGAGGTCCATCTACTTTCTCACGTACATTGGCATCGAGTAACATCGAACTCACAACATAAGTGATAAACACTGATTGTACAAGTAGATGTAGATCTAACTACCTTACTATCATGGCCTGTTCATTTACATAAAAACGTAGATATCAAATTTAGTGCGCACGATGCGTTTCTGGTATAAGCTTCACCAGGTACGCTCAAAATCGAAAGATTGGAAAGCCAATATATCTAATCTCAAAGTTGTATAGTTTCTCATGTTTATTGATGTTAACGAGAATTCCAGTGACATTCCATTGATTGTTCCATATGTCTGTGTACGCATTCGGTAAAACATTGATTGAAAAACCCATGTTAAACCCATTTAGACACACGACAACAAAACTCCAATATGCAAAACGATTAAAATGAAGGACATGTAATTATTGTATTTAATTTTCACCACATTTAATATTTCCGATGCACTTAGTTTGACGAACCGCGGCAAGTAATTTTTTTTAATTTCCCGACTCTTTTAACCACATTTTGAAAGAGGCAAACGGAGTATATTTTTGTTATTATTGCTTTGTCTTGTTAGTTTGTATCAAGGTACTGAATATACAGGATTGGTAATCTTTGCGTTAGATTAGATCGATATTGTGCTTAGAAGCACCCATTGCCATATTAAGCTAGTGTGAGGTCTGTAGCATATACCCCGGTATTATAAAGGGTCCTAAGTTTTTACGAGATATTTGAGGAGATTTAACGGACTCAATATAATGTTGCCTGGAATAATGAATAATTCAAGATGCAGCTCCCCCGACATGTAAAAACAGTAAGACGAGTTTGAAGATACCAAAAGGGGTAACCAGAATCCGTAAATCGAAGAAGGACAGAAAACACAATTACCAAAAGAAAACGGTACTCAGGAAGGGTAAGCAGTTCCTGCCCACTATTTGCATCTATTGTGTTACTCTAGTTACAATCCCAATGATAAGTCATGAATGAGGAAGGACCGGGAAGAGCTTGTGACAAGTGGAACATATCCCTTGCCAGATCGTGAGATGCCGATTTTACCAAAAAGCTGAAAGGTATTTAGTGCGGATTTCTCGAAAATGCGGGACCCGTAGCATATGCTACTTTTGATAATAAGGTTAATCCGAAACTGGAATCATGTATTTCTTTATAAATAAGGCGCAAGTTTCGAACTTAAAATGTCTTATTGATTTGTATGCCTATTTAGCAGAGTCGGCGTATTTTGAATTGTTTGGGTATTAGAAATTCTGGATAAATAATAATTATTCGATTTTTCGAAGTTCCCAACTAGCAACCATCAACTTCCGATTGAGTGTGGTAGATGGCAAAATATAGAAGAAACAGAAGTTATGTCAAAAACATGAAATTGGTGATGAATTCATTATATTATGGAATGTTCATTTTTTAAATATAAAAAAAAAATACACAAAAATGTATTAATAAAACAGAAGTACACACAGAACATGAATATAATAAAAATTCAAAAAATTAAAGACTTCCAAAAATAGAAAAGAACTCAATAAACTGTGTAAGCTAATTAAAGAGATAAATAAAGGTGTGTGTGCTCCAGGCTAACATTTCATATTTGATATGTAAATATTGTATATATTATTGTTACATGTACTTCTGTATACCTTATTGTAACTTGCAATGGTTTATGAGAATACAGATATAAATATGCATGACTGTGAAGGTGAAGTATATATGACAAAACGAAATACTAGTGCTGACAAAAGTTGTGAGTTTGTAGGAGTGCACATGTCTTATTTATCTTGTTTGTGATTGTTTGCGTGTAGTGGTGTCCAACACACATTGTGCTGTGTGTTTGCTTTGCTTGTCTTCGTCTTGTGTATCCTACGTTGCTATTTTTTCTGAATTGTCCATTCTTGATTGTCCCTTCGGTTTTCTCTAACGTTTATTGTCTCTGAATTGTCCAATTTTGATTGCTCCTTTCGGTTTTCTCTAACGTTTATTCCTCTGAAAGCGGAATATCAATGTAAAGCACAACCTGATAATTATTACATGCTGTTTTCGAAAGTTATTGATGCATATAATTAATCATTAATATTTCACTAGTGAATTATGCTAATCGTCATACTTCACTAATTTCTAATATAACCAGTATAATGCATGCATTAATAAAACAGTCAGCTTTAGAATTTTTAATTACTGTTTACATTGTGAGACTTTGGTCTTATTAACGTCACTCATGTTTTATCATCGTGTAAATTTATTGAAAATAAATAATACACGCTTGTTACAGAACGTTAATTGATACAGAGTTAGTTTGTTTAATGTAATTATGCATATATACTTCACAATCAATTGCTCTTATAGAACCTGAACAATACAGAAAATGCATACCAGTATATAGACTACCACTTCCATAACCAATACACAATGGTAGTCAGGCATCAACTAACTCCACCTCAGGAACAATTGGAATAGATTGTATTGCTGATAAATTTACAAATGATATTCTAAGAGCTGTGTCGAAGTTCTAAAAGCTGTGTGGAAGTTCTAGAGTAGTTGAGGTGCACGGAAGAAACATCAACCACATCAAATGTACATTTGTCATATTTATTTCATTGTTTTAACTCAGGAACACTAATCACCTACTACAAGTTTTATCTGTGGATACCATAATCAAATCGATAGGACTTATCTAATGGAAAACAAAACAACAAGAGGATGGTAACGGGTCGTGTTCACTAAATTGGATATCTACGATATATTAAACTAGTGTTACAATTTTTACAAGCGATTCAGAAGCAAGAAGAGCAAATGGAAAAAATATGTCTGGGAGTCTGTATTGTTTTAAATGTTATCACATCAATAAAGGCAACATGCAGTGGCAGAACTCACATTGTACCACCATCAGAAGTAGACAAACGTTTGCCAGGAAGTATATTGAAGACAATATAACACATTGGCCACAACGACTGTTTCGACGAATGCAGCCGTCGTACTAGCTGTAATTCGTTTAACTTCCAGAAAGATCAATTGACCTGTGAACTCAATACTGCTATCGGAACAGTGTCTGGAGATTATACTATTCATGTGAATTATGACTATACATCTATTGCAGGCCAGAGACAGGTAATAGACATAGTACTAAAGGGTTGTTGTTTGTATATATAAAAACATTGGTTCAGCTTAATAGCAAAAAGAACAAGACCAAACAAAGCAACAACAAAACAAAAACAAAATTTTTGTTTATATTTTTTTATATATGATTTGAAATATGAGTAATCAATTCCCTACTTCATTAAAATATTCATTTTTTATTATATGAAGACAATACAACTTTAAAAAGAGCAATACATACACTACTGTAGGATCAAGAAGTGTTTGATGGGGACATTCGCGTTTAAACTGAAATAGTTGTGAAACGGGACATTGACTTAAAAGTCAGTATCCACCAGTGTTTTCATTGGCAACTGTTTACCGTCATATCCACTAGTACTACTAACAGTCTTAAATCGTAACTATTTGGAGTGAGTGAGTGATTGTTCTATAACGCCAAAATGGGCAATTTTCAGCTTTAACATGGCGATTGCAAGTTGCATTTGAATTTTTTAATAGTGCTAGTTCACTGAAACAGCAATTCGTGTGAAGGCATGTAGCCTCACTCACTCATACATATTATCGTAATTCCGAGCCAATATTAATATTGCGTTGCTTTATGAATACCAAATGTTTGACGTTACAGACAAGTTGAAAATCGTCAGTCAAGAAAAAGAAACGCACAGTGGACTAAAATATAGATAGCTGGCGTTGTAAAACATTTCATTTGCTTCAAATCATGATTAAATCAATAAAAATGTAAACCGACTCAGTAAAACACATGTGCTATATAATCTTTAAGCCAAAATAGTACCGGAATCCAAATGGCCGACTTTTTAAAGGTTTTAAAAAAGGTGTTATTTGTACTCTTTAACGTTACTATATAAGAATTATATATACGAATTTGTATGAATATACCGATGTGTTAATTCGGCCTTTTACTGGCATAGGGAGCCATCGTGGTCGTGATCATATGATAGTTGGATTTACAACTACCTACGCAATCAGTGCCTCTCACCACTAACGTTGCAAGTTCGAATCCCGATCAGGCGAGGTGCACACTATACAACATTAAGTGATAAAGTTTGTCAGTCAATTGCGGCAGGTCTGGAGTTTTCTCCTACGCCATAACCCTAACCCGAACCCCCCTTTTTACTAACATAATTTTATCATCTTTTTTTAGTTACGTGACCGGGTTTGGACATCGATAAAATTCTACAAAATCATATTTTAATCTTAAAAAATATAAATATTTACCATGATAAATATTAGCTACTTCCCTATCTGCATTTTCAATATATGTAATGGTGTTTGGTGCTTGAAAATACAAACAGTATTGGTAGGCATATAGATACCAAGGAGATATTATGTCTGGTCTCGAGAGTTTCCGACCATTTGATGCATCAATAAAGGAACACTTAGAATAGATTATTGTATACGTGCTTCACTAGCCATAACAGGACTAAGTCTTGCTTAAATGACGGTATGTAGAACATAAAACATCAGTGTTTATACATACCAACACCCAGCCAATAAAACTGACCTCTACGATATAACTGAAATATTGTTGTAAGTGGCGTTAAACACCATAATCTCTACCCTGCCCTTAAGGGGAAGAGACCAAAGAGTCCATCGCAATAATAATCATTACACCATCATGGCAAACTCATGCATTTTACACCTTTTGGAGTTGTCAGTCGAGATACAAATATTACTGCTTACGTTCACACACCTTAAACTCGCAAACCGAGTTCATTCGCGACTCAAAACCGTAAACTCTCAACATTCTAACATAAAGTTATTAATGGTCAGGAGAAATAACCTCTACGATTTTTTTTCATGAAAATGTATCGAAGCTGTGATGATTTAATACTTATGAAAAGAAAGTTCTAAATAATGATGGTCAACAATATAACTCTCATCTTCACTGAACTCGTTGAACACAAACAAAAAGACCACGACATATGACGTTGGAAGTCCAGGACCTGGTTTGGGACAGGCACAAAAATGTGGCGGGGTTAAATCGATTTATGGGATCACAACACTCCCCTCTTGATAACTGAATCTTCAACGGCAATACATGTATAAACAAGATTTACTCTTTTGAAAATATGATAATATATTTTACTTCAGTTTATAAAATAAAACTGAACATTTTATTATAAGTGTGCAAAGTGCAAGAAATGAACTTAAGTATGGTATAATAAGCTCCATCTCAAAAATTAATAACAGAAACGAAACAAAACAAAAACACGTATTTATGTGTATTGTGTATTGTAAATCTGTACATATATTTTTGTCAACTTCGTTTTCATTTATGTTTTCCAGAGTAGGAGTTAAATGACAGATATTACACGATCAGAGAGAAAGTGTTCCATGCTGTAGTTCAATGACGTACAATGTATTGAAAAATTGACATGCTGTACATATAATTTAGAGTAATTTGTGGCTTGGAATATTTTGTTTTTAATACAATATTCATTTGTTCTTTTTAAGAAATGTTTATTTATTTTGTTGTCATATATCAATAACCATTCAACCCTTACACAGTCTTAGTATGAGTAAGGAATTATCATCAGGTACGTTAAAAATCGAAAGATTGGAAAGCGAAATAATTTCAAGTTTTGGGAGTAATAACATCAAAGGGCCTAAACAGAATAGCCAAAACCGGCTAAGGTCAAAATGGTGTGTACGTATGTACATTT
Source organism: Bathymodiolus brooksi (assembly GCA_963680875.1). Classification (NCBI taxonomy): domain Eukaryota; kingdom Metazoa; phylum Mollusca; class Bivalvia; order Mytilida; family Modiolidae; genus Bathymodiolus; species Bathymodiolus brooksi. Next base: position 16,180,255 of record OY804580.1, read on the forward strand.
TGCGTTAATGTTGCTAGGACCTTGACGACTCTTGTCAGTTTTTGTTATTAAGACAGATCCCTTTCTTAATGTATATTTAACACACTCGTTCAGGCAAAAATATTTGATTCTCTGTTACTATCGTCAATTAAAAACAATATTTGTTTCAATAAAATAATTCTTAAACCAAAAATGAACAATTACTCATCTCTATCGCGCTCGTACGTGTATTTTAATGATTTCTTGAACTAATTATGCACGATCGACTAAAATGAGTGGCTGTGTTCGCCGAGCGAAGCAACCAGCAGCAACAGACACAGCACCCCTTCTAAGATTCTTCATAGTAGCTGATCATCCTAGCAGAGAAGCACATTTTTAAATGTTTTGTTTGAGTCAGTCAATACGATGAACTAGACCGAATAATCTGTCTCTTGTGTGTCTATATTTGTCATTATATATTTCCTATTTATTATTTGGACATTTAAAAAAAAAAAATGTCCAAATAATAAAAAGGCACACTATAGACACACAAGAGACAGATTATTCGGTCTATACGATGAACATACACGTACTTTTCTGAATTATCTGTGGATCATTGTAATATTTCTGACATCCATCACTCCAAATATTGCATAAACTAGATGTATATCGGGTCATGATCAGTTGTTGGTGTCCTATCAGTTTTCGTTGCACAGCTACTCCAATTTGCTTTTCAGATTTATCCAGTTCTTCGTCGTCATTGTCTTTACTACATATCATCTCCCTGTTGAATGTGGAGAGGTGAAAATGTACAAAAAGAGTTAGTGAGTGAGTGTGATCATTTATGTACACATCGATCGGTACCTAGATGGCGGCTTATGGCCCTAACGCTTACCCTAACCCTAGTCCTAACCCTAGTGCTAACCATAACCCTAGTCCTAACCCTAACATTAGTCCTAACCCTATTGCTAACCATAACCCTAGTCCTAACCCTAACCCTAGTCCTAACACTAACCGTAGTCCTAACCCTACAGCTTACCCTAACCCTAGTCCTAACACTAACACTAGTCCTAACCCTAACCATGGCTTCTTAAAAGTAACCCTAATCCTTTGTTACTATTTTTCAATAAAGTAAATGTGAAATAGCAGTAGACAGACAAAGTAAATCCAAATATGCTAATGACATACATGTATAGGTGAAAAAAGCTAGTGAATGATAAGACACAATCTTAAGTGGACATGCACCTTCAATTAGGATTAGGGTATTCAATTAAAATTGTTTGATCAAAGCGAATGATAATGACATACATTTGCTTGTTGTCCTGGGTATATTTGATTAAAATAGTTTTGTTAAACCTATGTAATGATATATAGCGGCCATGTACCCCCGGTAGGCTGGTTGGTCATTTTGTATGTGAAAGTAAGGACTTAATGTTGATTTCTTAAGCTTAGGGTTAGGGTTAAGAAATTATGGCTAGGGTTAAGAAGTTAGGGAAAGGGTTAGGGTTAGGGTTAAGAAATTATAGCTAGGGTTAAGAAGTTATGACGAGATGATGATGATGATGATGATTATGTCCTCTTTGTGCTAGACCAACACCCTCAGTACATCTGAAACAAGATACGCCTTCTTCTACATTGCTTTTGGTGAAATTCATTTGATCATATATGCTATGGACGCATAACGGACGGATTAGTAGATTTTTAACGTCAAATGAGCAGTATTTCAGCTATATATATGGCTCCATGACCGGAACGAAAAATCAGACAATACAGAAATCAAGGATAACTATTGGTATACCGGTATGTGGGAAAAATTTACTTTGCAACGAACCACAACGTGTATACCTTTGAGCCGTAATGAAAGCGGGAGGTTTGGCGCTTTAAAATCTGATTCAACCCACCATTTCTTTAGAAATGCCTGTACCAAGTCAGGGTCATTACGGTTTTCACAGTTTTCCGGTTGTTGACTGATTTTGTCTGTTTATATACTTATGAGTTTTGACTTTCCCTTTGTAAGATTGTTCGGAGTTCGGTAATTTTGTTATTACCCTTATTTACAAGCTAAAGGAGCTGTTGTAAATTGTACGTTACGTGCACCGGATGTGAACTAGTGGGTGGTCGTCTGGCTGTACGTTTATTTAGTTGCTGTTATATAGTTCTTGTTTCTTATCAGTGTTCGTGATACTGATGACAGTTCCTCAGAGATCAGCCCGCAGAGCTGCTCTACACGTCAACAAGTGGTGGACAGGGAGGAAATGATTACCGTTAACCATTGTATGTGCCATAAAGTGTAGAGTAGGCGCATTGAAGCCGCAATAGAATGGTAAAATGTGTCGTCTCTACCAAACACACCATACTACTTTTCCAGTGTTAGCCCAAGATTATTGCCCCGGTTGACCCATCCCTCCCTCGTGTCTGTATTACAGTGCAATCCGACACCTGAAGTTTCCGACATCCTGTGACATCCGACAAAAATTTATGGTCCCAAAGTATTTCTGTTAACTAAAAAAAAACCTCTGAGTATTCCGTGATCCTGTACAATCCGACACATTTCTCTGGTCCCTTGGTGTGTCGGATTAGACAGGTTTCACTGTATATTTATATACTGTTGAATTTGTTCTCGTCCTGAGTATGTTCGCAATACTTGTTGTTGGATTTTAAGCAACTACCAATCACCCAAGCAATGTTAGCAGTGTTTCCTGTGGAGTTCTATATAGACGACAACATACTGCTTACTAACCCTTACTTTATACTTAGTGCCTACTCTACTACTAACAGTTTACTGTCCCAGTATCTACTAGGGTTAGGTTTGTGATAATTCATACTTTAAGAAGAGTTTGAAGATACCAAAGGGAGGTAATCAGAATCCGTAAATCGAAGAAGGACAGACAACACAACGAGCAAAAGAAAAAAGGACAAAAGGACAAACAACGATCTACAAAACACTACACATTAAACTAAAGATCGAGCAACACGAACGCCACTAAAAACGGAGTGTGAGCTCAGGTGATAAAAAGGGTAAGCAGTTCCTGCTCCACTAACATATGATGCAATAGACAATATACCAAAGAGGTAATCAGAAGTCATACATTGAAGAATGATAGACAGTGCAATGGCAAAAAAAAAAAAGACCAAAAGACAAAAAACAAAAACAAAATAAAAACAAACAAACAAACAAACAAAAACAAAATACAAAGCGAAACCAATGATTGAGCATCACCAACCTTACTAAAAATCGAGAGTGAACTAATATGTTCCAGAAAGGTAAGCAGTTTCTGCGCCTATAGATAGTCACGGGCACCGGTCGTGAACAAACTACTAATGTTGTTAGAAATCCATTGTTAACTTGTATTCGATGAATGACCAAATGACAGGATTGTGACAATCACAAACGGCCCATATTCCGTGATTATCTATGATATAGACATTCGGGTCATGATTACGGCCGTAAAACTTTACAATTGACGACTTGAGCTTTACCACTAGGAACCCTTGATGCTGTAGCTTCCTTGTTCGCAGCCACCCTCTGTCACTGAAATCCTGATAGGAAACGCAAGCTCTGAGATATCGTATCAACTGAGAGATATATTCTCCATATGCAGGTGAACTGGAATGTTGCTACATATGAATGGAAAGTTCACAATGTGAAAATTGAAATCATCTCTTTCGTAGTAAGTTTCGTTTTTAATTGACCCTCACGTCAATTTCTATGTGTATGTTAAGATATTTGTCAGACTTAGATGTAGTGTGATATTCTTTATTTCAAGTTAAGTGGGATAGACGGATCAACATACATTGTACATGTAGTCACCAAATGTTGTCATTATTTGGTGAAAAGACATCATGTGTGTATATATATATATATATACAGCGAAGCAGTGAAATTAAAGGACCGGGATAGCTTCGTTTCGTGTTTATTGAGAAGTCCCTGCATGTAGCTTGCATCATGTAAATAAAGGAACAAATGAATGAGAATAGCACAGCTGGTATCCACCAAATATCATGGTCAATCATGCATGCTTGATCTTAAGCATTAGAGTTGCAGATAATTCTTTGTTAGCACCAGAGTGTTTTTCAACTTTTCTTTCAAAGTGAAGGTTTTCCCTTCATTAAGCAAGATATAAGATCTTTTTTACCAGGTGACAGGTGAGCGATGTACAAGCTCTTGTGAACAAAGTCGCTCGTGACATGTAATTTACACCCCCTCCCCCCCTTTTAACTTTCTGTTTACATATTTATTTTCAATAAAATTTCTTTATTATTTAATCTCTCCTTTATTTATCATGTTCGTGTCCACAATATATCCATACAATTTATGGTAACAACATCTTGCATCTGCCCTCTACTCTTATTATCCACAAGGTCCGGCATATATGCAAGTTGATATTACCATAAGGTTGTATGGATAGCACGTGAAATATTAAAGATATTTCATTGAAAATAAATCTGCAAAGAGAAAACTTAAAGAGGGATCGGTGGAGGGAAGGGATAATTTCATGACACGAGCACATGTGCTTTTGAAAATCTAGTTTAAAATTAATTTGATGTTTTTGAAAATTATCAAATAGATGGCACAAGTTTGGTTGTGGGGGTCAGTTTTTTTAATTTCAAGACAGTCTGACATATAAATTAAATATTTTGGTTAATAAAACAATTAAAAAGTGCGGAGATCTAATTTTAATTAGAATGCAGTAGATAGTTCTTAAATTATTTTTTAGGTATTAGATATTATCCGAATATATGGCATTCGTTCCGCATTTGGTCTAAAACTATATCTAAAACGTTTTTATGACCCAATAAAACCGCGGGAAAATACATTTTCTTAAACTTGTCATATCTATTTCCCCTTAATAGTCTCTATCCCAAGTGGTGCTAATGTGAAAAAAGATTGGTAGGTGAAAAATGCTCAAATATAAATATTGCATGTTTGTTGTTACCTGTTTAATGCACTGACACAGGGGAACATGTACTCGATGGACACTGGGATATGATGGCCACGTTCGATTATCTCCCTTGCTTGCAGATGTAAACAACATTCCTATTAATTCCTTTTATATTCATTATTCTGAACAAATTCATGTTTAGGTTTTTTTTGTATTTAGAAATGATATAAATATTTGTACATCTCTCATTAAATAAGAATATTAATTGTCCACTACGGTGCAAAAAATCCAAATAACCAACATTGGGTTTTTAGAGATGACTATTTTTGAAATGAATAAATATCTGAAAAAAACTTAATAAAGGACAAAGTCCTTCTAACGGTAAGCTCTCCAATTTTTCCTTCTTTATTGATAGCCAAAAATCTGCTCACCGGAAGTTTAAAAAATAGATCAATTGATAATTTAGAAACGCAAAAGAAATCTATTTCAATGAAAAATTCCCAATTCTTTGATTATTTACTCTATGCAAAATCGAAATAAACTTTTATTAAAATTCTAATAAAAAAATCTCTTTCTACGAAACTCCCGATGGAATAGACTGACTCAATCTAGCCGAGATACGAGCCAGGGGACATAACTCGTCAGTTTACCGATGGAAGAGCGGCGTAGGTAAAATGAACGCCATAACAAATCGGCTACACAATTCATTCAAAATAAAAGATAATAGCCTCACCGGACGCAATTACGATCGAAATAAAAAGTATGTCCCCTAATTGTTCCTTCAAAACATGAATTAAAAAAATGCTTTTATAAATAGATACCCGCTAAATTACTCGTGTTTTGGGAGAAAATTATTCATTATTCATGCGCAGTTGTTGAATGTTGCAGACGACGGGTTTTCATATTTGTAAACAGAAAACGATCGACAATTGCACTTGGAATCTATCGCTAAAATTCATTGAGGTTCGCATATTTTGTTATCTTATGCCTGTAATTGGAAAGAATATGATCTCCTGGTTCTACGCACATGTAGAACACATTGAAATTAAAACAAAAACAGTCACATTTTCCTTACCTTGATCTATCCCAAAATGTCAAAATCCGTGATGTACCTTATTCATTGAAGAGTCCAAGGAATTCCGAATGCAAACTGGCACACATTTATGGTATGAATAAAGGAAAGGTTTTTATGTCATGTGTATTATATACAAATAGATATGTGAACGTAAATGAATGAATGCTCTTTCAATTTTAACAGTTGTCATTAAATAATTTACACTAGAAAGGTTATTATGATGTTCAAAATTGTGTCTGGATCTAAGTCACAGAGTGACTAGAACGGGGTCATGAAAATCTGTTCCAAGTTAAAACCCGTAACAATGCATTGAATAATATATGGGCTATGATTCAAAAGGAATATTGGTGTTTAATCTGAAATATGAACATGCAATCAGCTTCATCAATTTGGTCAAATTTATAAATTATTATCAAATGCCACGGTCAATATCATCGAAATTGTTCGTAATTGTGTCCGGTGGCGGTGAGGCTAACGTGTACGGATCATCGTATTATTGAAATTTTAGGACTTTTCCTTCAAACAGGTTGCCTGTCTCATATTAGATCAATAATCGTGCATATAATTGATTTAAATGTAAAGATAATGAATTTCTAAATAAGATTAAAACATTCTCTATATATTTGCAAACCTCAATTTTCGATAAATCTGATTATTTTTCCTTCGCTATCAACTTTGACAAATTTCCAATATGGCAGTAATCTCCCCTTTGATCAGGCCTGACTGATAATTGTACAAAATAAATTGATATTATTCAGAGCCGTATTGCAAGTCTGCATAGCTGATGATTCTGATTGTGAAAAAAGTTTCTCTATGTATATTTGGTATCAAAAGAAAGATAATTCTTCTTTATCCCTATTTACATTTTGTGTGCATGCGTAAGTCCAGTAATGTTATCCTACAGCTGATCAGCATTCTATAGTTAGTTGAGAACGATATGGAAAAGCAAGACCAAAATATCAGGTTGAAACAGGAATTTTTTTATAAAACAAGAAAATTATATGTCAGAATCTCCATATTTACTTGGCTCCTTTTCAGGTCACTTTCAACAATATTTCAGTTATGTTGTGCTCCTTTTCAACATCACCTTATAGCCGATATATATATATACAGGTACAGAAATCATCTCAAGTCACTGTGGAAGATTGTTGATATTCCAGTGATAGCGACAAGTGACAGGCCAAGCAAATTGTTGTAAACGGCAGCGGAGATGCGATCCATTACATTTTCTGCATCAAGTGACAAAAATCTGGCAACAATGACATGGTATAGAAATTGGTCCCATTTTTGGAGTGTTATTTTTATTTGTTATAAAGATGAGTATGCAAGGTGCTTGGCCTAATACATGTGACGTCATAGCTATTTACATATATATAAGGGACAAACTTGAAGGATGATATTGGAGCAACCATTGATTTGTGGCAAGTGTTTGTGTTCTCGTTGCAGTTTATCAGTTGATGAATTGTTTTGTATAATAAAGTTTTACAGGAATTATGTACAAATAGTTCATTATTGTGAATTAATCATTCCCCGATGAATATTGCACAAGTAATTCCTATTTTAAAACAAGTTACATATTTCTTATTTAAGATTTGTGAGACTTTCCAGAAGATGAGTTCACTAGATGATTGGTCACCACCTGTTTCTCCATCACTGATAGCTGCTATGGAAGTGAACGTTATACCAGAAACGTGTCCATCTCAAATTGATGGTAATAGACAATTTCTGTCATTCTGAAATGTCCTGCTAAAATTTGAGTTGGTCATAATATATTTCCCTTTTTACTCAGGCCAAATGTCTGATGGAAATAGTGTATTATTACAGGGAGTCTTGTAGGATAAAATCAAAAAGTGATGAGTCTCACTAGTGTAATTTTGTTATTTTTGTTGTAAAAAATGGTGAGTCCCAAACACAAATGACGAGTAAAGGACTTGCCTAGACGACATGAATTGCAAGTATTTTTGTTAGTACCATTTGTTTCTCTGGTATGAGTTTAATTAACAGATTACACAAAGCTCAAATTGCTTGCCGGTGCAAACCCCCCACTGTAGGGCATTGTAAGGACTGCCATTGACACATTCTTTTTTTCAGTTTAACTTACTGAAACGAAAGTCCATGGGTAGACATGTCGCTTCACATTTTCCTGATTCTGAGCCAACAAGTCATTGCTCTTACTCCTTAATACTGTATGCTTAGCCGACAAGCAATGAAAAAAACAAAGAATTTGAGTACAATTTTCTTATAATTTGTAGATATTTGAAACTTGTAAATAATCGGAGGATAATTTTATTTCAAATATAGAATTCACAATTGCAAGTAGTTACTAAATTGAAATTTTGTACAGATTATGAAAAAAGAATATGTTATTTTCATTGAATTTTGTATTAAAAGTACCCTCGAATCCCATCATGGTGACTGAGGTGTACTTAATACAATATTATGTGATGAAAGTTTTTCAGTGACATGCGGCAGGTCAGTGGTTTTCTTCAGGTACTCTGGTGTCCTCCACCAACAAAACTTACCACCACGATACAGGGTTCTCAAAATGTGCCGGCGACCACGATTTCGCAGGCTACTTCTGGTTGAGCGCCGTCTACAAATTTGTCAAAAATAAAAATAGAAGTTGGTAAAACTGAAATGTTATCAAGATATTTACTTTTTCCTCGTTCTCTGTTATGATTTCATTCCGCATTAGAAAACAACAGATCGCTCTTGATCTTTTTGAACCGGTGTAACCTATGACCGCAAAATGTTTTGTTGATCGCAGATTTTGATTCGGAGTCATCCAGAAATTGGAATGTATTAGAAGTTACCGATTTCCGGTAATGAATAAAAAACCATGATGCCAAGATGTTATCCTAACATCTACAGGTGTACTCAATGTTTGCCATGGCATTGTCAGTCGGTTCTAATTTTGTGGCATTTTGACTGTAGCTTGGATTTCTTCAATTTCTCTTTGAGAGGAACAAAAATTCACCCTAAAAAACCTGCATTTTTGAGACCAATTAAAAGCTTCATTTTCCTCAAATATATGCCCAGATTGCATCTTCTGCCATCTAGAATTTCAGGGGGAGGAACCCCCTGCCCACCTAGAGGGGGTCACACGCCTACGGCGCTCGGGGACATGCCTGTGGCATATCCAGTCTCCGCCTACTTCCAAAAATTCTCCATCTACTTGAGAACCCTGACGATATAGTTGAAATATTGTTGAAAGTGACATTAAATATAACCTTCTACATTTGCCAATAGATAAAATGGAATATTTTCAGGATATAGGAAGGATAATATTTCTCCTACAGAATTAAGTGATATGAGTAATATCCTCTGTCAAATAGATGAACAGATGATAGATGATTTCCCTGTTAGCTCAACACATAAGAATTTTAATGATGATTTCCCTGTTAGCTCAACACATTATGAAGATTTTAATGATGGACAAGTAAGTTAAATAATAACAACAGTATTGACAGCTTTGCTGTCTGAACAGTTCCAAAATCCAATAGTAAATTCATAGAAATAGGCAAAATGTAACACACATATAAATGCTGACTGACTTCCTAGCTTGTTGTAAAAGTCTATGGGAGATAGAATAGGATATTAATGGCAGCACTGAGAATACAAAAGATTTAATTTTTTTTATCAATAGTCGTTAAATAAGATTTTTTTTTATACACAAAGATCTAAGATGGGTTGGCTCAGAATCGGTATAATGTGTCAGTGGGGCGACATGTCTACCCGTGGACTGTTGTTTCAGTGAGCTAGCACTGTAAAAATCCAACTAAGCATGTTGGTCTAGTACAAAGTGGACCTCATCATCATCTCATTGAAAATTAAAATGTTCCCGCCATGATATGGCTGAAAAATACTATAATCTTGGTATTGCTTCCCACTAAGCATGCAGCATTAAGGAGTTAGAGCAAAGACTGGTTGGCTTGGAATCATGATAATATGTCAGACTGGAGCGACATGTCTCAGGGCTCACCACACATAGTAAAAACAGGGCGACTTGACTTCTCTCTCTCTTGACTTAAGGGCGAAGTGAGGGAAAATCTGGGAGACTTCCGAAAATCGATCCAAATTTTAACCTTTCTTTCCCCACTACCGCATGTTCCCCTACCTTTCACAAAACGAACGTGCTGCACAATGATCTTAAAAAGGATGCAATTAACGAGTTTAGAATAAAATATTGAACAACAAACCCTGTATGGGTCAAATTTCAGAAACATGGGAGCTCCTTTTTTGTGAATATTGAAGAAAAAGTATGATTATTGGTGAAAAAAATACGGACTTGAAAAGACTGACAGGGCAACTAAAACTTCGCTTTTTGACAGGAATTGGGCGATTTCATTGAAACCAAGGCGAAGAAGTCGCCCACTTCGCCTGGTTTGGTGAGCCCTGATGTCTACCCGCATTATAAAAATCCAATTCAGCATGTTGGTCTAGTACAAAGTGGACATAATGATCATCATCTCGTCGATATGTAACTTGTTCCCTCCATGATATAGCTGAAAAATTGTTCACTGGGCGTTAAACAACAATCACTCACTCTTTCAGTCTTCACCACTCCACTTAACAGAAGTAGATACAATACCAGACAGTTTAATGGTAGAAGAACAGCAACAGAAACAAGGTTGGTCTTATTTCACAAGTCTAATTATTCTAAGAGCCATTAACACTGTCGTCAAAGAGCTCCGGTCGGAAATGCTCTGTCATCTTCCGGTACAAGTCAATTAGGCATGTTTGACATACAGGCGACGACAAAAAGTAAGTATTATGATCATATAGTATTATTATATCTTGAATCCAGAAGATGTCGTTATCGGTCGATTATTTTTGCTTGTTTTTACTTATATATTACTGTAGTTATCTTCATCGATTACTCAGATATACAGCACGCACAGCGCGTTTTAGCAAGAAATCACCTTGGTCGGTGATTTTTCGTGGTGAAATGTCGGTGATATGTCATAAAATCACCGTAAAATGTCGCTGAAATCACGGTGAAAATTTCACCGCAAAAATATACAAATTAGGGCCTAAATGTCGGTGAAATATTTTAATTGTCGGTGAGAACACCGCGACGAAAAATTATACGTATATACACGTACATGTATCTGCACTTCATGTGTTCTTTTGTTTGTTTAGTTTAGTTTTTTTTACTATTTCATACTGTATATTTCAATTTCAGTGAGTTAAACATGCGACCTCATATTACGATACATCGTATTTGATTGACTGTTACGAACATGACTGAAAAGATATATATTATTCAATTTTGTGATATGATTATTTGTGCTAGTACAAACGTGAATGGTAAAAACAATTTTGAGACATTGATGAACCTTCTTTTCCAATATACGACAACTTAGATTTGTAAAAAAAACCTGTGTGATTTGTAGTTTTTATGAGAGTTTCCAATGTGACGTATACATTTTGTATATTCGAGATACTCGGGTGGCTCAATGAGTAAGGTCATATCTAACAGCTCATACTGGCCTATCACTAATACGAAGTGGGTTCGCTCCCAGCTTTGAAAATTACAAAAAGGGTGCCCTCGACTCACAGCCGCTAGTGATAAAAGTTTACCAGTTGCTTGCCGATGGTCGGTGGTTCTCTCCAGCTTTCTCCACCACTAAAACTGGTCGCCATGATATAGCTGAAATATTGCTGTGCTTAATGATAAATTTTAAACCGGAAAACACATAAACATAACGTAAATTAATACGAAATATCAATTAGAAAAAAATATAACTTCGGAAGTAAAACAACCAAATGTTCGACCCTCGAGTGCAGTACGTGTGGACAAAAACAATCCTTCCAGTAAAAAATCATTAATCAGTTAAATATTGATTTATTAACATACACATGAAAAGAAGTACAATTGTCAACAAATATGTTTATAAATGTAAAAGAAAGTATATGCATGTTTTATTTATGCATGCAAAATTTATAGAGCTCTACTTTAGCAAATTGTAGTATTTAAAGAGTTAACATTTTTAATGATCTGTTGGCTTTACCGGGCAACGTAGCATCTCATTGATCTTGACAACAACAATGTTCTGATAAAATTTCGGATCTTTAACATCAGGGTGCAAGTACAGGACATACCGTTGGATGTACCCTTTGCGGATTGGATCCAGCTCAAACTTGTTGGTTTTTCCTTGACCATGGTATGAATACTTTGTCCTTAAGTGGTCTGGACCAAAGAGTTCTGGAAACAGCCTGTTTACTAACTTACAGGAAAAGTTACCGGCGTTAAAGGCGGCTTTATCTACTTTTATTAGTTCCTCCAGTGAAATGTGGTACGGCTCTGGTATATCACAGAACAGGTTTGAGTCAGTTGGCGGTTGTGGTTGTTGTTGCTGTGGTTGTGGCTGTTGTGGTGGTTGTTGTGGTGGTTGTTGTTGTGGTGGCTGTTGTTGTGGTGGCTGTTGTTGTTGTAACGACTGGAGAATGTGACCAAGGATATTCTTTATGTCGACCTGATTTCTTTCTAAAGTATTTAATCTTTTGTTCATTTGGTCAAGTTTCTTCTCGATGACATTGTTGCGGGGTCGATGTGGTGTGGGCAAGAAGTCTGTAAGACTGGCATCCAGGAAATCAATTTGTTGGTTGGTTGATGTGTCTTCTGTTGAGAAGAGCAGGTCACTGAAATTCTGCATTACTGGCGAAAAGAAGGATTGTTGTGGCACTGAAGTTGATTGTCCTGACTGATTCTGTGTAATGTGTGATGGTGAATGTAGTGAGGTTGGTACAGTTGGGTTGCAAAAGGATGACAACGGTGCTAAAGTGGGTGGCTGGTAATCTGCTTCTGGTTCATCATCTGATGATTGTGATGACTGCGATCTATTGATCACGTTTGCGGTCTTTTTCTGAAAGAAAAAAGTAAATAAATAAAATTACACATAAAGTTAATAAAAATGAATCACATATATGCATGATACATAACGTAATTACTGTGTTGCGTCCGTATTTGTTTGTAGTATTTATTTAAAAAAAAATGGCGATCATGCTTCAGGTGAACCAATTCTGTGTTTATTAAATACGTATTCTTTATATTACCGGTACATTAAATATGTATTTTGCAAGTAAATAATGATACGTTTTATCTTGTTTTATTTGTGCAAGTACTGATTGCCCAGGATTGCCCAGTAAAAGGAAAATAACATCAAATCTCCGCGATCAAATCAGAAACGACTTTAGTTTAACGAGTCATGCATACCGGTCACATGCGACATGTATCCCTGGTTATACTCGTAACCATGCATTTCAGAACAAAACAAAAACTTTGGAACGAGACTGTTAATCACCATTCAAACTGACAAAAAAAATCAAAACTTTCAGAATGTTCATATCGTGGTTGTCAAGGGGAGATTATTATAGTCTATAAATAGAATAAAATAAAAGCACTGAACGTGCTAATTGCCCAGAAAAGAGGCAATTGTTCTGTAGCCCTTTTCACAAAAAATTTTACTATAAAAAAGTGTCGTAAGTGTAAAACTAACATTAAAAAGAGTTTCACAAAAATACTTACGATAATCTTAAGTGTAAAAATACCTTTTCAATGCAGCAAAGTGTATTGTTTACATGACCAAAAAAATCAGGATAATTCTTTTAATTTTAGATTTCAAATTGGGAATGATGGACAATCGAAAAGACTACTTGTAAACTTGGGGAGAAATCTTCTTTTTCATTATTATTTTATTTTATTTTTATTTGATAAAAACAGGAATACGGGATTTTCTTCTGGACATCTACTCCGCTTACAACAATTTTGTATGAACAGCCGCTTTAGAAATGGAAGTTTCTGGATCCAATGATACACTCTGGCAATACATAAACTTGTGTACATTCTTCTGTTATATTAATATATAACAGGGATATTTATTCGTCTTCATGATTGATAAACAGATCTTAATTTGGGTTATCTCAGAAAAACCGGGATAAATAGCCAATAAAATGAATTATATGAATAGGTTTTTTTTTCATACTCCAGATGCACTCCCTTTAAAAAAATACTTCTACCAGTACTGAAGTACTCGGAAAAAACCATTGACCTGTCACAAATCACTGACAAACTTGGGAATTGTCGTAAGATAATCTTAAGTGAAAAAGTTAGGACTATAGTTACGATTTTTTGTGAAAAGGGTTACAGTTAACAATTACTATTAACAATACATAAGACTTTGTATGGTGAACGTGGGGAAATCACTGGAATAAGTCACAAAATCAACAGGAGAAAAATGGCATGAAAAAGGGTCAAAAGAAAAAGAAAAGAATTTAAAAAAATCGCAATATACATACAGGATCAAATTAAATTGAATTTATTGGAATGTATTGGAACATGTCACAATATAAATAATATCACAGCACATTTTTATTAAACATTACCGTTTTATTTGTACTTTTATTTCTTAAAAATTGAATTAAAGTTTGCTATTAATTAACCAGCAGGAACAATATATTTTTATTTTTGTTTTCGTTAATTTTATTCATTTTTTAATCCTCAAGTTGTATTTCTCTAGTATGGCTTCCTACTAATAAAGGAAATAAAATATATAGAAAAAGAGAAAGGTGCTATGTGAAGCCACTTGTTAATCTTTTATACAGTCCTTGTTGATAATTGATGTAAATACTTAACTACTTTTTTATGGGAATAATTTGTTTGTTGAACACTTTATTAATTATCAACCACAACAGTTGTGAATAATTAAGCTGGTGTATAATGCCAAACTTGAGTGACATAGACGTACCCGAATACCTCCCCCCTGACCTTTCCCTAACAAGTAAAATAAAACAGTAATTAAATCTTCTAATTGGCGCCGGTCTGAATTTTAGCAATATGCATGAATTTATTTAAAGGTGCATAATGTTAATCATATCAGACACAGGTATGTGTTATTTTAAATTTGATGACAAAATAAATATGGTAATAAAATAGGTACATGTATTTGGAAAGGCACCCCTGTCAAAATCTGTCAAAATCTGACAATTCACATATCTATTTAAAAATGGAAGGGGATTTGCCAAACAACCATTCAGTCTTCAGAATGCCTAAGGTACAACATCGTGATAAACTCCAAATTGTACGTTTGTACGAGGAAGGCTGGAAACATTCATCTATTAGAAGAATAATGGCTAAAGAAAATGGCGACTATACGTATAGTAACATCAGATACGTCATTGACCAGCACTGTTTAGGAAACCTGAGTCCAGTCACCACCGTATCTACAAAACCACCTTCATTCAAAAAAATTTGTCAAGAAGATATAGAAACCATTCAGACTGTCTTGGGAGAAAACTGCAATATGTCTTCAAGAGATATTCAACGTGTTCTTCAAGGGAAGAATGTTAATACTAGCCTGACAACAGTAAGAAAAGCCATCGACGCTGCTGGATTTGTTTCAACCAAACCCCGTTATTGTCAGCTCATAAGAGACGTTAATAAAGCAAAAAGAGTAGATTTTTGTAAAGAACTGATAACTTCCGACGAGAAATTTGAAGACGTTATTTTTACTGATGAAACATCCATCCAACTGCACGACAATAAAACCGTAGCCTACCGCCAGAAGGATGCCGTCGCACCAAATCATTGCAGACCAAAGCATGCCCTTAAAGTACATTTATGCGGAGGCATCAGTAAACGTGGAGCAACAAAACTTCTTGTCTTTGATGGTATAATGTGCGCAGACTTTTATGCACCAGAGATACTTGGCAACACGTTACTTCCATTCATTCGGAAAGTTTACCCTGAGGGACACCGCTTCATGCAAGACAATGACCCAAAGCATACATCGAATCTTGCCAAAGAATTGATGCAGGTTAACAGCATAAACTGGTGGAAATGGCCTTCAGAGTCGTGTGACCTAAATCCGATCGAAATGATCTGGAATGCCCTGAAGAGAAATGTTTCGAAAAGGAGCCCAACAACAAAAGATCAGCTCGTCCAGTACGCAATGGATTGTTGGGAAAAAGAAATAACACCAGCAACATGTGCAAAATACATTGACCATATTTATAAAGTTGCACCTGTTGTTATTGCTGTAGATGGAAGAGCAACCGCCGACCTTCCAAGGAAACTGTTTCCAGAAAGTTCTGAAGGAAAAGGATTGAGTTATTTTCATAGCCATATACAACACCCATGTATCCAACAGAAGCTCTTCTCGCTGATTTCAAAGGAATTCGTATAGTGACTGTATTTAACATTTAATTCAGTGTGACATTACATTTTACCAAAACGGATTAAGAAACTGATAGTTATGAAGGGTTAAATAATTGTTGTTTTAATATTGTTCTTTGCAAAACAATCATAATAGTGTTTATTATTGTATTTAAAGGAATAAAACAAATATCTCTTTTTTTTATCTTCTTTATTATAATTCAAAATAGAGGTATACCTTATCCTGGACAGTTGTCTTTTTCTGTACTGTTTTGCGTCTTTTGTTGTTTGGTGTGTCATCTGTTGTTTCTGTTACATGTCTTCCATTGTGCAGCTTCTTCATTTCGGCCTCTGTCCCAGCTCCTAGTACCAGTGCAGTGGAAACCTGGCCAGCTCTCCCCCACTGAACTTCATATAGTGCAGACACTTTAACCTAAAACAAAAAATCATGCTTAGATGGAACTTGTAATACAAATTTAAAAAAAAAAAAAGATTATTCCTACAATTACAATACAGTTATCTCCATTCTAATGATTTGATTGATTTTGGGTGTTTTAACGCCACTTTCAACAATATTTCAGCTATATCATGGCGACCAGTTTTAGTGGTGATGGAAGCAACATTAATTAAGAATTAATTCATGGAAGCCATATGCATATATTGTTTTTACCACAGGTAGGCCTTTATGTCACGAAGTTTTACCCCGAGCGTAAAAAGCTGACATAAAGGCCTACCCGTGGTAAAAACAATATATACATATGGCTTCCATGAATTATTTCGATTCTAATATGTAAAATATTGTTATAAATTGTCGATGACGTCATAAATTTAATCGGTCATAGATTAATATTATTTTTACCACGGGTTTGGACTCAAAGGTTTGAAGGACATTATATTAGAATTGACAATATGACAGATTCTAATATGACGTCCTTCAAATGCTTCGAGTCCAAACCCGTGGTAAAATTAATATATACCTACACCCATTGTAATTTATGATGATTATCGAACACTCCAACAATACATAGACTTGTGTACATTCTTCTGTTATATTAATATTACTATACAACAGGAATATTTATTCGTCTTCATGGTTAATTGGAAAAAGGGGGTAAATATTTTGCTGACAAATAACCGATAAAATGAATTTTATAGATCATTTTAATATACATGCATTAGAAATGTCTCTCTATACGAAAATCATACCCGTCCAGTTATTGGTAACCGATACATATATTAGATAAAAATTCAATATAAACATACAAACACATCATAGCATAAAAACTGCTTATAAATTAGCTTAAAATTTAATTCATAAATATATTTCATGCCGGTCTCACGAAATCAAAGAACACAAGCTGTGAGGTATATAATTCGTTTGTGTTTGTAATTTGTTTCAACGTTGTTTAACTCATACCAAGCTTACATGTGCATACAGAACCAAAGCCATCAATTAACGAAAATAAATAGGTCAAAGATATAAAATAATCCCCAATTCCAATCAATAATTGTAATGATGAAATCAACAAATCATTAATTTCAATTAAACTTTTCAAAACTTATTCCTAATAATTGCTTGAAAAGAACTTGAATAAATTCCAAAAGCTCACATATTTGTTCTTTAAATTAATACTTTTCTATATCATTACTTCTTTATTTTAAATTAAAATATTCATATGATAATGTTCATTAAAATACATTTTAATTATCGGGGCGAACGTACCCAATTTCAGGGCGAATGAACCCATGGCGTTTGTGTAGTTAGGGCTCCATACCGTCCGTTAATGATCTGTTTTAAGGCATTTACTTTTGTTTGGTTACTGTTATAATATATTGCAAGATTTCAACACATGATATAAATTCCATAATAAAGAAGAGATTAACGGCTTTAATTAGATATGAACCGTGTTTTTTTTTTTTTTTTATATAAATATTGACATTTGATACCCTAAATCGTGGCAGGACAGTATTTGTATGTATGTCAAATAAATGTTACACCATTTTAAAGCTTGTATCTCAAAGATTAATAAAATAGTTTATTATTTTTGGATAAATCGTGGCAGAACAGTGGACAGTTCAGCTTCATAATCGGACATTCAGTATGTCATTTCTTAAAAGTAAAAGTATACTATTCATTGCAAATATCCAACATTATATAAATTAATTGATACAAATACAAATTAGAATTGTATAATCAAATAAAATATATTAAACTAAAGAAAGCATTTGAGTATTCATATTATATTGAACTGATTTCGTGATTGTAAGCGACCGGATCGAGATCGGGATCGTTTGATATTGTCCGTAAAAACTGACTATTTTGTTGAAATTCATGGGGGAAAAAACGATTAGAGGAGCTAATAAATCATTAATTATTCATAAAGCATTTCAAAATAATAGAAATAATATAATCTGAAGCTGTATTTGGGTAAAAAGTCACACCGCTATAAGTGGGCATAATTCTATTTTTTTTTTAATGTAATTTCTTTTCGCACATGTTAAGTGCCGTATAGTAATAACGTATAAAAAGATATATAGATATATATATGCAATAAAATAAACATACCTCATCTTCAGTCTTTATCAACCCTCTGGTTCTGATTTGAGTTTTCTTGTCGATGGTGTACTTTACTAGAAAGTGTGTTGGATCTTTTTTGAGCAACGTGCGTAACGACATTTTGGAAGGTAGTGTGCGATAAAGAGCCGAAAAGAAGGGAAACTATATATTACGACGATAGGGCTTCTTGTTAGACCATGGAGTAAAACAATGATTGGCCAAGTAATTAGACATGTATTCAATAGAATATTGAGTAAAAAGCATGATTGGTCAAATAATTAGACAGGTATCTGAATAGTTTTTGATTGATCTTAATTGGCTTCGTATTAGCTTTCACCCACCTTGAAGCCACAAAAGTTTATTTTTTTTAATTAAAAAATAATACAATACATTGTTTTCTTAACATAATAGATTAAAACAAAAGCAAATATCAGAATTAAAGAACGAAAATATGATGACAGCTTGCACACCTGAAAAAGGAAATAATTATTTGTTATGAATCATTCATATTATCAAAAATGATAGTTTTATATACAAATCTCAAGAACATACAAATGTACAAATAAAGGTTAATATCCTATTTCTTTATTTCGTGGCGTTTAATGGTCGATGTCGGTGTTTTGGCGGCGTTTTATAGTAAATCACCGAAAACACTGTGTTCGATTTTCTCGGACATTTCGCGTTGTTAACACTGCGTTTTTTTCAAATTTCACCGACATTTTCGTGATTTCACCGACGTCGGGCCAGAGTGATTTCTTGCTAAAACGCGCTGTGCGTGCTGTAGATAGAATGATGGACATAAACAATGAAAAATGCTAATAATGAGATTGAAATCATCAAATAAAGCTATAAAAAGTAGTTCATATATGTAATTAAAGTACACAAACCCTTTGTAATGTTTATATACATGATAGTTTGCACTGGTGTGCTACCATGAATAGTTTTAGATTTAATACATTGAAAAACACAATGCTTATTTACGTACATTCGTTACGGCTCTGTCAGCCACTACTTTCCGGTTTGGTCGCAAAAAATTGTGTTTCAGTAGAACTGGTTTTGTCTATGTAAAAAATTGAAAGAATAGCGAAAACAGCTCAATATCACAATTATGTTTTCTTTTTGTAATTTATTTAAGGTTCATTATAACACTTGTCAAGGGTATGTTCGACTTGCAAATTGATAACAAAAATAAAAAAAATGTCATCAATGAATAAGTTGTGAAAAAAAATAACAGCACATAGTCAAACTATTTTACATGTGGATGTTTTGTATAACATTAAAAGGAAGAAATAGAAAACGGTTTGTGCAGAATTGGCATTCACCAAGTCACCTTCGACAGAATGGTCATGATTTTCTATAGAACTTATAATTCTTTTTCTTTATTTGCTATGCAGTTGGATTATTACAATATTCAAAGTGTTTGATCAAAAGTAGGAACTCTCACTGTTTATATAGATATCAAGTAACTCTTATTCTTTTGGATTAATTTTTGTTTTCAAATAATATATTGAAGGACAGTAAGAAATTTTTATTAAACAAATTAATAAAAAAATAAATAAAAATAGGGAACCGCATCAGTAGCGTAATGGTTAGCGTGCTCGCCTCGAGTGCGATAGATTGTGGGTACTAGATAAGATAACGTAACCATCATTCCGCTTGTGCTGCAGTTAGGGTTACGAATCGGTCCCATTCAACGTATGGGAGCAAATTAAAATTTTCGTTAACTGAATATTTCAACTTTCTTTTTGCATATCTGGTCATAACTTATTATTCCCTACAATTTTTAAGTAATGGCGATACGAAATAAGTGTTACAATACCTGTTTCTACCATCACGATCGATTTAGTATTCGAAAATTATTTCTTGTCCGCCATGGCACCTTACGTATACTCTCGGGATGGGCGGAGCCTATCCATATATGGATCTGAATGCCAAATATGAAAAACTTTACTATTAATTTTTACTACGATTGATCCAAATAAGGATATCTCCAAAACGAGGCAATTGCACGTGAAATAGCAACTTGTAAACAAAATGTCGGACAGAAAGAAGATTTCATGCATTCAAATTTTCAGATGGATATAAGTCTACCATGGATTGATGCAGCGTTTACTTAACACCTCAAGGTTTACCTAAATATATTTATCTTTCACCCCCGTTAATTTTTCCAACCACTTACAACGGAATTAGGACAAAAAAACCACCCGGTGTGAATCACTGCGGGCGCTGCTCCCATACGTTGAATAGGACCGATTCGTAACCCTCGCTGGGAGCAAAAGCGGACTGAGGGTTACGTTATTGTATCTATGTGGGTACGAGCCGCGGTCTTGTCAAACAAAAGAATATACAATTGGTATTTGTTGCTTCTCCGCTAAGAACGCATCATTAAGGAGAAAGAGCAAAGACTGGTTGGCTCGGAATCAGAATAATGTGTCCGAGTGGAGCGACATATCTACCCAATGACTGTTGTTAGCTCACCTTGCCAAAGGCAACGTGAGCTTTTACCATCACTTGGCGCCCGTCGTCCGTCGTCTGTCATCTGTTTACTTTTCACATTTTAATCTTCTCCTCTGAAACGCCTCAGCCAAATGAAGTGAAACTTAAGTAGGAAGCATCTATGGAAGGTCCTCTGTAGCGATTACTCATTTCGTCCAGATCCGTTAACAAACATGGTCGCCACAGGCGATTCTTGTTTCTGATTGGCAGATTTTTTTAAATATTCTCCTCTAAAACTTCTTAGCCAAATGAACCAAAACTTAGTAAATGCAACTATGGAAGGTCTTATATAAAGATTGCTCATTTCATCCCAATCTCACAAACTGAACACAAATATGACTTGTCCCGCATTTCATGAAACGACTCCTCAACGGCTGTTATACTGAAAGGATTCATCTGTAAATTAGCAGATACTAGTAAGTGAATGCTGAATGTAAAGATACACAAACATATGTATGGAGCTCACAATAAAATATAAATTTAGCATTCAAATTGTCTGAAGCTTATACAAATAAAATGAGGGTAATTGCAAGATTGAAACATGAGATGTTTTAATAGTATTTCTTCGCTGCCCAGTTAATGTTTTTTTTTATCCTGTTCTATTCGAGTAGTCGCATGGTATTGACCGGATATTTTTTGCTATATATTTGTATTTTGTACCTGATTCATGTTGAGCGACGGTAAGAAACAGTAACAGCATTCAATATGCTTATAAACTTATAAGCGCGGACTTCACAGAGGACACAATCAAAAACGATAAGAACAATGCTTGTTTCTGCTCTTTTTAGACAATTTGACAGTTTCTTTGGGGCTTTTGAAATAACACGATAGATACAATATACGTACATTGTCAGAAAATATATAATTCATTTCCACTCGCTGCGAAACGGGTAAGAAAAACTCGTCAAAACTCGTATATATAAATTTAATATTTTCGACAATGTATATACATGTAATTATATTGTCTATTTTTTTCTCTCCCTTGTTTCACTCCTCAGAAAATATTTTTTTATTTACTAAAATAATGTAATATAAATAAGACTGGACACAGTGTAGGGTTTTGCTTTCGTTACAAGATCGCATAGCATTATTATAAATATAATTATATCAACATAACAAATTCATTCAGTCTGTCATTTCTACTCCCCCCCCCCCCAAAAAAAAAATACAAAATATATACGAGTGATTGAAATTCTTTTGGCATTAATATTGGTGGATGGGCAGGGGACTATAACATCCAAAGCACGAACTTTTGTTGTATTACAACTTGTAACGAACGTTGCATTAATCGAGTACACCTAACATTTTCTGTATATACAAACTGCCAAAATCGTTCGTCCGGAAAGGAATTCAATACTACAGCCTTTGTTAATTTGCTTATCTGTAATGTTAATGTAAACATTATACTGTGAAGAAATGTAAATATCGTTTCCACGAAGTTATTTCCACAGAGTGACTTACTTCGTTATCAACGAGTATAAAATCAAAATATTGTATTATAAAAAGAATCTCCCACTACTCAAGTGATGCGCCTGTACAGTGAGTGTAGCGTATTGAGCACCAACCGTGATGCCAGTGCCACAAAAAGCATAACAAAAATCAAGTGTTCGCGACAGTTAAAAATGGCGGCTGAGTTGATGGCAGCTTGAAAAACAGCTCAGCAATTTTTGCAGTTTTTTGATGTTTTATGAAGTTCTAATGCAAAAAATTTTTGGAAAGATAATTGCCTATATAATGTGTTAAAGGATGATGTTTCTGTTGATGAAAATTTTGGATTTTTGAACATTTATTGAGTGTGTACAGATATTTTCATTGGAATTTATTGTTAGTGAAATTGACATTATGTCTGGAGGCAGTAATTCACTTAAACCTGGACAACCTAGAAGTACAAATATAAATACTGTTCAAACACTGCTCAAAGCAAAATTGGGTTCAACAAAGGAGAAAGCACATAAGAAGGGTAGAACACATTCTCAGCTATCTAATGACTCAAACAATAGTATTGAATTTGATCTGTCAGGATTGGACCATATACAAAAGGACCTTGAGGAAATAAAATCAAGTCTTCAAGGTGTGACAAAGATAACTGATCTTAACGAGGCAACAAAAGATCTGGTAAAAAGTACTGAATTAGAAACATTAGTTACTGTTATAGTTAACAAACTACTCAACAATTTTGAAAGTAAATTGGAAACAAAATTTGAAACTAAACTTACACAAGTTACAAACAATATGCAGGAAAAAATAGATGCATTATCATTGGAAAATGAAAACTTGAAAGGCCAACTAGATGCCACAAAAAATGTACTTGGAAATGTAAAGACAACTCTTAATAGGAATGTTATACTGACCAAAGACGCTACCATACAAAGTAACTACAATGAACAATATTCGAGGAAAAACAATATAAAAGTGTTTAACATGAAAAAAAGAGACAAACAAAACCTGAGAGAGGATTTCATTGATCTTGTTAAGAAAGACCTTAATGTGGATTTAGAACTAAGGGATGTTGTAGCCATACACCGTTTACCTTCAGATCGACCAGGAGAAAAACCAATTATTGTCAGACTATTTAACAGTGATGCCAAAAGGAATGTCATGCGTGCAAAGAAAAACTTGAAAAACAATGTTCGTTTTGTAGACGACATTACAAAACAAAATCATGAACTAATGAAAAGGATGCATGATTCCAATAGATTTGACTCGGTGTGGTTCTACCATTGTGGCATATATGGAAGAACACCTGATGATAAACAATTCAAATTTGGTTTGTATGATGACATTGACTTTAAAATCAGACAAAGAAGGTAAATGCTTACTTTTTTACCATACATTAACTGTCCATATTTATTTAACTTTATATTTAATTTGTCTTTACCTGTTATGATATGCATATTGAATACACAGTAAAAAAGATTATATAGAATGTACATAAGATGATATCTACATACCGGTACCAGAAAATATACTGTCATGATTATTGATATACATTACATTTCATTTATGATTTTTATTACCGTATACATGTAGTACCCTGTATTTGATTCTGTATGGATTCTTTGGTTTTTTTTCAGAAATACATATTGTGACTACTTGCAACTGTCTTAGCACAAAATTTTAATTATTTACATTTGCATATTGAAGATAATATATACTATTACCTGCGCTACCAACAGTGGACATAGGCTTAGGGGCCATATGACTCCACCTGTTTGCCCAAATATATATATACATGTACCTAGGTAGGTTATGTAATCTGGAACTCTGAGTTTTTGGTATAACATGTCTTAGATTTGACCCATGTCTATGAGGCGGAATAATGGTGTGCACCTCCTGTATTCATAAGTATTGGAAAAATTTTATCATGAACTTTTCGAATAATTATGTGTATTAAACTTGTTGGTTTGTTCACTGTAACATTAGTTTGTGTAATTGTTAATGATCCTTTAGTTTTGTTCATCACTTTTCTAATGTACCCAGTGTTACCCACTCATGTATTTGTGGATAGATTCAAGATGTGCATTGGAAAAGGGGGGGGGGGGGTATTTCCAGCATGTTGAACATAGTTATTGGTTTGTTGTCTGGAACAAGGGCAGTAACTGGTTTTTTGTGATCTAGAATTGAAGTAGTTTATATTCTGGCCTGGCTGCATGAAATAATTGCACACCTCCTTTTCATAGGTGATTTTTTTTTTTGTGGATTTTCCCACAACTGAAACACTAATGGTACATTGTACATGGGTGAAAATCCTACATGTTATAGTTCATATAATTAAATGTGGCCTTCTCTAGTTGTTTGCCACCTTGAATCTTTGAATCTTAAATTGAAGTAGTAGATTTTCTGCATGTGTGACTTGCTCAGGGTATGGCCGTATCTATTGTTTGGGACAACAGTGAGTAGAGTGGGTATGAATTCAGTGTTGGTCTTGTATCTTAATTGATAAATATTATAGAAATGATATGTATAATACTGATAACTTATTTAATTTTTGTTTTGTTTACCAGTTACATTTTAACAGAATGAAACAGAATATTGATGTGTATGATTTTGATTTTGCTGATACTATATGAAATTAAAAGGATATAATTTATAACTGTAAAAATTGCAATATATTATGTTGTTTAGCTTTTTGTAGCCATGTTTGATTACAGTCATTGTTTTTATTGTCTCTTTCTTTTGTCTTCTTTCTCTTTGTACTACTGTTCATTACATTTTTTCTGTTGTCTTCTTTCTTTTTGTACTACTTTTAATTTCATTTTTGTGTACTTATTATTATATTGGTTGGTCTGGTGCAGAATTTATGTATATTGTCTGTTTATTTATGATAATCAATCAGTGTGTTATGTTATAAGATTACTTAATGGCTAGTGTAAGAATTCTTTCAGTAAACTGTCAGGGACTCGGTAACATTGTAAAAAGAACAGATGTCTTTAATTATCTAAAAAAAAAGCAGTGCAACATCTACTGTCTACAAGATACTCATTTTACTTGTGAAAATGAAAAGAGCATATGATCAAGTTGGGATTATGAATGTTATTTTAGCTCATTTACATCAAATGCCAGGGGTACTGCTATTCTTTTTAACAATAATTTTGAATTTAATATTCTTAAAGAGAAAAGAGACATAAATGGGAATTATCTTGTTTTAGATATTAATGTTGACAAAATTAACTTTACACTTGTTTCTATTTATGGACCGAATGATGATAATCCTCAATTTTATGAGAATATCATGTCAATAGTTGAGGAATTTGGAAATGAAAATTTTATAATTTGTGGTGATTTCAATCTTGTATTATGTCCAGTTAGATTACTGTAACTATTTGCATGTAAATAACCCAAAGTCGAGAGAGAAGGTTTTAGAATTAATTGAAGAAAGAAGTCTAATAGACCCTTATAGGCAACTTTATCCAGATAGTTTTCGTTATACTTGGAGGAAAAAAAATCCATTTAGACAGGCTAGATTGGATTTTTTCCTTTTTACAGAAAGTATGCTTACTAATTTAAAAAATTGTACTATTGATCCAAGTTACAGATCTGATCATTCAATGATTGTTTTAAGCCTTGTGTTTAATCCCTTCAATAAAGGTAGAGGCTTGTGGAAGTTTAACAACTCACTATTATACGAAAAGGACTACAGCAAAATTGTAAGGGAAAAAATCATTGATCTGAAAAAACAATATGCAGCATTAATCTATAATAGGGATAAAATTCAAGAAATTGATGATAATGAACTACAACTTACTATTAACGTTCAACTGTTTTTGGAAATGTTACTTTTAGAAATACGAGGAAAAACAATTTCATTTGCAAGCTATATAAAAAAAATTAAGGAACAGAGATTTAGAGATCTTCAAGAAGAAATTGCTACCCTTGAAAAAAATGTTACTGAAAACTCAATTGAAAATTTAGAAACAAAAAAGCATGAATTGGAATCTCTTAGAAATGAAAAAATGAAAGGTAAGTTAGTAAGATCAAGAGCTCAATGGGTAGATGAAGGAGAAAAGCCAACAAAATATTTTTATGGGCTAGAGTCTAAAAATTATACCAGTAAGATAATTCCAAAAGTTGAAAAAGATAATGGGGAAATTGTTACAGATCAGAAGGAGATATTAAAAGAAGTACAATATTTTTATGAAAATTTGTACAAAAATAAAGATGAAGATAAAGGTTGTAGTCTTAAAGATATAGTGGAGGGTTTGAAGGGGGCAAGTATAAGAAAACTCACAGAAGAAGAAAAAGATAATTTAGAAGGGGAAATTGGGAGCTTTGAAGCTGGGGAAATTTTGAAAAAAATGAAAAATAACAAAAGTCCTGGATCAGATGGGTTTACATCAGAGTTTTTAAAGTTTTTTTGGAAAGATCTGAAAGTTTTTGTTATTGGTTCTTTAAATTATGGGTATAGTTTAGGAAGTTTATCTGTTACACAAAAACAAGGTATAATCACATGTTTACCAAAGGGAGACAAATCAAGACATTTTCTAAAAAATTGGCGGCCAATCTCATTGTTGAATACAGTATATAAGATAGGGTCTGGGGTGATAGCAAATAGAATTAAAAAAGTTCTCCCCACATTAATTAATAATGATCAGACTGGTTTTATTGCAGGTAGGTACATAGGGGAAAATATTAGGCTTTTGTTTGATATAATGGAATATGCAGAGGAGAATGATATACCTGGTTTATTTTTGTTAATAGATTTTGAGAAGGCTTTTGACTCAATATCATGGAACTTTCTTAATAACATTTTAAAATTTTTCAATTTTGGGGAATCTATTCAAAAATGGGTTAAAACGTTTTATAACAACATTAAATCTGCAGTCAATCAGGGAGGGAATTTATCTGAGTTTTTTAGTATAGAGAGAGGCTGTAGGCAAGGGGATCCGTTGTCCCCTTATTTATTCATACTATGTGCTGAAATAATGGCTATAAAAATAAGAGAAAACCCTAAAATAAAAGGAATTAAAGTCTTGCACTCAGAACACGAAATTTCTCAGTTCGCTGATGATACATCAGTAATTTTGGATGGATCAGAAGAATCATTAAATGAAACACTTTTGGAATTGGAAGGGTTCAAAAAGATATCAGGCCTTAAAATAAATTTTTCAAAAACACAAGTTATTTGGATAGGAAGCAAAAAATACAGCAGTGATAGACTATGTGAAAACTGGAATCTCTCCTGGGGAAAAACTACGTTTACTGTTCTGGGAATAAATTTCGATGTTGATATTTCTAAAATTACAAAGATCAATTATGAAAAATATTTAAAAAAAATGAAAGGACTCTTTAAACAGTGGAACAAAAGAAATTTAACTCCTATAGGTAAGATTACTGTGGTTAAATCACTAATTCTGCCAGTACTTAACCATCTTTTTATTGCACTTCCAAACCCTAGTATAGAAATTATAAAAGATATTGAAGCTATGTTATATACATTTATTTGGAAATCATCTGTTAATAGAGTGAAAAAGGATATCATGCAAAAGAAGTATCAAGAGGGGGGACTTAAGATGATTAATATACATTCTTTTATTTTGGCTTTGAAGTCCACATGGATCAGGAGACTCTTTTTCAACAATTGTAAATGGCAGAATATTTTTATGTCATCAATTGATATAAATAAACTATCATGTGGCGGTAGTGGATATATAGAACAAGTAATAGAAAGTGTAAAAAATCAATTTTGGAAGGATGTATTATATGCTTGGAAATCTGTTATTGAAAAAGACGAAAACAAAGATTGGACAAACTTTCTTGCCAATACAGTTTGGTTGAATAAACAGGTAAAAATTGACAAAAGAACTATCTTTTATCCAGAGTGGTTCAATAGGGGTGTAAAGTTTGTTAACGATTTTGTCAATGATGATGGTTCTTTTCTGACTTTAGATCAGTTTTCAAACAAATTTGGACTTTGTGTAAATTTTCTGCAATATAATGGGGTTATTAGTTCTTTACGACAAATGCTAAAATTATATCCATATGGAGACAAATCATCTAATTTACAGACTCCTTTTGTCCCATCATCTCTACAAAATATTTTTCGAAGTTCTAAAGGTTCAAAAGATATGTACACAATTCTAAATAAAAACAGTAGTGTTCCTACAGCTCAAAGAAAATGGAATACAGTTTTCGATATTAATTCAAATGAGTGGAAACAAATTTATATACTCCCATTTAAAGCTACAGCATGTACAAAATTACATTGGTTTCAATTTAGAATAAACCACAATATTCTGGCTACTAATTATTTCCTGAAAAAAATTAAAATTATTGATGATGCAAATTGTAATTTTTGCCAAAAGGAAAATGAAACCATTGAACACATTTTTTGGGGTTGTGAAAATGTACAAAATCTTCTAGGGCAAGTAAATTCTTGGTTCGGTGACAAAGACATAAACCAAACATTTTTAAAGAAGACTCTAATTTTTGGGGATGTTGATAAAGTATATAAAGATGATGTATACAATGCCATTTTACTAAACATAAAATACTATATATATACAAACAGATGTCTGAAGAAAAAATTATCCTTTCTTTCGCTTAAAGCCTGTTTGATAAATTTATATAAAACTGAAAAAATGATTGCTGTCCGAAATCAAAGAATTGCAGAATTTCAATTACATTGGAGTACTTTTGAAAAACTGTTTGAGGATTGTTGACATAGTTTTTATTCTTATGTAAATTCCCTTTCCATAGAGACACCACTAAATACTAACTGATATAGTCTATCTAAATATACTTTTCTTGTTTATATTTACTATACTATAGTATACTTTATAGTATACTCATTACAGGATAATTAAAACAATATGAATGTTTGATCCATCCAAATAATACTTTTGTATAGTCCAATTGATTGTTTGCACCAGGCCAGACCATAACAGTTTTATATATAAATGCCAATATAAAGTACAATCTCATCTTCTCAATGTCTTCTCTTTTTTTTTCTTCTTCTTCTTTTTAAAAATACATTAAATTCTTATCTACTTTTTTTTCCTAATTATACAAAAAAATATTTATCACATATATCAATAGTAAACAATTTTAAACTCTGCAAAATACCTCTTTTCTCATCTTTTATATTCTAAAAAAAAAAAATAACCTCCACTGCAATATACATATGATTATATATTGGAAAAGATTGTAAGAAGATTTAATTGTACTTTACTATATAGATTGTATGATGTTTTATATGTTATTATATTATTGTACTCTATTCTGTATTGATGTATTTTGCAGTTGAGAAAAAAAAAAAAATAATAAAAAAAAAAAAAGTGTTCGCGACAGTAGCAATTTAACATAGAAACAACGATTTTTTTATTGTACAAAAAGCTGAAATTAGCAGCCATGGCGAATCTTCATACCATGGATCAGTATTTATCGCTTCTGAGATATTTCCTAATCATAACTATTGCTAAATTGCAATATAATGCTCAATAATAATACGATCAGTCGTATTTACATACTGACAAATCCGTTTCTTAATAAATGACACAGCCGGTTTCTATACATGTTTACATTTTGACCAAGCCGGATTTCAAAAACATCTGTTGACATCATGTTTTAGGGTATGACTAGTTACTAACTGACTTTTCCTCAACAAAATAATATTTCTAAGTAAAATCAATCATTCATCAATACTTTTTTCTTTTTTGGCAACATTTAATTCATTCGTAAATGCAAGATATAGCGATATTTCAGTTGATTGTAGTGATTTTGATGCCGGATTCCTTATAACTTATAGAAAAATCTAATTTTATACTGCAAAATTTTTTTGATATTTGGACAAAAAATGAAATTAATAATAATAACAATCATGAAGCTTCATAATTCAAAACATTATATACACAGTATATTCATAAATACTTACGATAATTATCTGTGTCTTCTTTAAAAATACCGCTTTAAAATATCCCGGATGTTGACCAAGCATTTTCGATCGGAGCTCTTTGACGACAGTGATTAAGGTGATTTATTTCACAAGTCTGTTGTTGCACTATTCAAGACAGGGATTTGACTTTGTTGGAATTCTGGGTAATGCAATGTAAAGTGGAAAGGAACACACAGTTTTATTTCTTTGTCTCACTTTTATGGCATCCCCAGGGTTAGGATTATGGTGTTTAATGCCACGTTCAACAATATTTCAGTTATATTGTGGCTGTCAGTTTTATTGATGGAGGAAACCGAAGTACCAGGAGAAAATCACCGACCTGCCACAAGTCACTGACAAGCTTTATCACATAATGTTGTATCAAGTACACCTCGCCATGAGCGGGATGCAAACTCACAACGATAGTGGTAATAGGCACTGATTGAATAGGTAGTTGTAAATCCAACTACCATACGATCACAACGGTCCCTTGAATTATTTAAAGATTAAATGTGTAAATTAGTGGTGGTGTTATGGTTATCGTGCTCCGTTAAGTGTGGTAAGGTCGTGGGAGTGTAAATTAGTGGTGGTGTAATGGTTATCGTGCTACGTTAAGTGTGGTAAGGTCGTGGGAGTATAAATTACAGTGGTGGTGTAATGGTTATCATGCTCCCTTAAGTGTGGTAAGGTCGTGGGAGTGTAAATTACAGTGGTGGTGTAATGGTTATCGTGCTCCGTTAAGTGTGGTAAGGTCGTGGGAGTGTAAATTAGTGGTGGTGTAATGGTTATCGTGCTACGTTAAGTGTGGTAAGGTCGTGGGAGTGTAAATTACAGTGGTGGTGTAATGGTTATCGTGCTCCCTTAAGTGTGGTAAGGTCGTGGGAGTGTAAATTACAGTGGTTGTGTAATGGTTATCGTGCTCCGTTAAGTGTGGTAAGGTCGTGGGAGTGTAAATTGCAGTGGTGGTGTAATGGTTATCATGCTCCGTTAAGTGTGGTAAGGTCGTGGGAGTGTAAATTAGTGGTGGTGTAATGGTTATCGTGCTCCCTTACGTGTGGTAAGGTCGTGGGAGTGTAAATTAGTGGTGGTGTAATGGTTATCGTGCTCCCTTACGTGTGGTAAGGTCGTGGGAGTGTAAATTACAGTGGTGGTGTAATGGTTATCGTGCTCCGTTAAGTGTGGTAAGGTCGTGGGAGTGTAAATTAGTGGTGGTGTAATGGTTATCGTGCTCCCTTAAGTGTGGTAAGGTCGTGGGAGTGTAAATTAGTGGTGGTGTAATGGTTATCGTGCTCCCTTACGTGTGGTAAGGTCGTGGGAGTGTAAATTAGTGGTGGTGTAATGGTTATCGTGCTCCCTTAAGTGTGGTAAGGTCGTGGGAGTGTAAATTACAGTGGTGGTGTAATGGTTATCGTGCTCCCTTAAGTGTGGTAAGGTCGTGGGAGTGTAAATTACAGTGGTGGTGTAATGGTTATCGTGCTCCCTTAAGTGTGGTAAGGTCGTGGGAGTATAAATTAGTGGTGGTGTAATGGTTATCGTGCTCCCTTAAGTGTGGTAAGGTCGTGGGAGTGTAAATTAGTGGTGGTGTAATGGTTATCGTGCTCCCTTAAGTGTGGTAAGGTCGTGGGAGTGTAAATTACAGTGGTGGTGTAATGGTTATCGTGCTCCGTTAAGTGTGGTAAGGTCGTGGGAGTGTAAATTACAGTGGTGGTGTAATGGTTATCGTGCTCCGTTAAGTGTGGTAAGGTCGTGGGAGTGTAAATTACAGTGGTGGTGTAATGGTTATCGTGCTCCCTTAAGTGTGGTAAGGTCGTGGGAGTGTAAATTACAGTGGTGGTGTTATGGTTATCGTGCTCCGTTAAGTGTGGTAAGGTCGTGGGAGTGTAAATTAGTGGTGGTGTAATGGTTATCGTGCTCCCTTAAGTGTGGTAAGGTCGTGGGAGTGTAAATTAGTGGTGGTGTAATGGTTATCGTGCTCCCTTAAGTGTGGTAAGGTCGTGGGAGTGTAAATTAGTGGTGGTGTAATGGTTATCATGCTCCGTTATGTGTGGTAAGGTCGTGGGAGTATAAATTAGTGGTGGTGTAATGGTTATCATGCTCCCTTAAGTGTGGTAAGGTCGTGGGAGTGTAAATTACAGTGGTGGTGTAATGGTTATCGTGCTCCGTTAAGTGTGGTAAGGTCGTGGGAGTGTAAATTACAGTGGTGGTGTAATGGTTATCATGCTCCCTTACGTGTGGTAAGGTCGTGGGAGTGTAAATTACAGTGGTGGTGTAATGGTTATCGTGCTCCCTTAAGTGTGGTAAGGTCGTGGGAGTGTAAATTAGTGGTGGTGTAATGGTTATCGTGCTCCGTTAAGTGTGGTAAGGTCGTGGGAGTGTAAATTACAGTGGTGGTGTAATGGTTAGCATGCTCCCTTACGTGTGGTAAGGTCGTGGGAGTGTAAATTACAGTGGTGGTGTAATGGTTATCGTGCTCCCTTAAGTGTGGTAAGGTCGTGGGAGTGTAAATTAGTGGTGGTGTAATGGTTATCGTGCTCCGTTAAGTGTGGTAAGGTCGTGGGAGTGTAAATTACAGTGGTGGTGTAATGGTTATCGTGCTCCGTTAAGTGTGGTAAGGTCGTGGGAGTGTAAATTACAGTGGTGGTGTAATGGTTATCGTGCTCCCTTAAGTGTGGTAAGGTCGTGGGAGTGTAAATTAGTGGTGGTGTAATGGTTATCGTGCTCCCTTAAGTGTGGTAAGGTCGTGGGAGTGTAAATTACAGTGGTGGTGTAATGGTTATCGTGCTCCCTTAAGTGTGGTAAGGTCGTGGGATTTGTCCCCATGGTAAAGTCAAACCAAAGACTATAAAATTGATATTTGCTTGTTCTCGGCATCAAAGAGTAAGAGGAAAGAATGGTTGCCTCGGATTTAGGATAATATGTCCAATTTGAGCAACATATCTACCAGCGGACTGTTGTTTCAGTGAACTAACACTATAAAAATCCCAACTAAGCATGTCGGTCTACTATAAAGTGAACAATCTCAGTAACTTATATATCTGAAAAATTGCTCTCTTGGTATTAGACAACAATCACTCACTCACTCTGTGCTGTCTAATGTCAGACTTTACGTGATGATGGAATGAAGTGGTACAAAATAATGTAAGTTCTACATGTATATTGTGTTGATGTTTTAGTTTCAGATGAATTTTATAAACCAGTTCCATTTTGTTGCAAGAGGCATAGAGGTCAATCAGGGGACAGATTCAAAGCATTTAGAAGGTAGTTTTATTAAGCTCATTATTACGTTATATTGGTTTTTAGCTTTTTAGGATTCTACAAAGAATAATCTTCCATACAGCCGTATGCAAAATCAACTTTACACTTCTATATGTTCGTACCGGTAAATGGCTGAAATTGTGCTGGATTAAGAATATACCGATTTTAAAATATTTGGCATAAATGATTGTTCAATTATGGAAATAGTTTCTCACAAAGAATAACGTAACGCTGGTATTTAAAACACAAATGCAAATCAAAGCAATTGTATAAAATACATCACTGAAAACATTCATTGACTCTTAATATTGTTATCTTAGAGAGCCCATGGTTGTTCTGAGGAGTTTTATAGATTTAATTGGCTTGAAATTTGACTACCAATGGAACTTTAAATCATCTGTATGTTTTAAAATATAATGGAACCAATTCAATGGTGTAGTTGTTGGCTTTGTCCACTGTTTTGAACAAACAAGCCCTGATCTTTGGAAGATGAAGGACAGAAGTGTTTGTCATTTTATTGGGTTAGGGTTAGGGTGTTTATTGCCACTTTCAACAATATTTCAGTTATATTGTGGTGGTCAGTTTTATTGGTGGAGGAAACCACTGACCTGAGTCACTGACAAACTTTATCACATAATGTTGTATCGAGTACACCTCGCCATTAGCGGGATTCAAACTTGCAACATTAGTGGTGATAGGAACTGATTGCATAGGTAGTTGTAAATCCAACTACAATATAATCACCACCAGGACGGCCCCATCATTTTACCCAAATTCTATGTTCTTTACAGACTTTTAAAAGAGCCACCAGAACCAATGCTTACAAATGATAGTGAGATTACAGAAATTTTTAATTGTCATATAGTAATGGATATCCTCCCAGAGAAAATAGGCCACTTGTTCTACACTCTGAAGTAAGTATGTTTGTTGTGTTTGATGGTGTTTAATGCCACTTTCAACAATATTTCAGTTATATCGTGACTCAGTTTTATTGGTGGAGGAAACTGGAGGACACGGAGAAAACCACTGACAAACTTTATCACATAATGTTGTACACCTTGCCCTGATCGAGATTCGAACACACAACATCAGTGGTGATAGGCACTGATTGCATAGGTAGTTGTAAATCCAACTACCATTCGATCATGGCCACGACGGCCCCTCTCTGAAGTAAGTAAATGTTACACATTAGCCATATCATAGGAAGCAATCGGCACAGGGTTAGTTGTTATGTAGTTGTCCTATCTTTGTACTGTAAAAAAAATTGAAACCTAAAATACCACACCACGAGAACAGATCCAAAATCTAATCTGAAAATCATAGAAACGGAGCCAAAATGGATACCCCTAACACACATATACAGTGAAACCTGGGTAAGTCGAAACCGGAATAACCGGAATCCTGTATAAACAGAACATTAAATTAAGTGCAAACATAGGAGCTAGAGACATCAACTATGGTATGTTTGGATTTGTCATGGTGACATCAGTATAATGTCCCATAGATACATATAGATATCAATGATGACGTTTGTAGCAAGCTTGTCACTTGATAATGGATTTCATCTAACATTATATACGTTTTCCTTTGAAATTAACGAAAGTCGCCTGCCTGATACAAGATGTTGTATCACCACACTGTGGTGATAAAAGAATGGCGCGACGTTGCACGTTGTCTGTTTCGTGAACTAACTGCATCACAACTCGTCGCTATCGCGACTCGTAGTGATACTGGTTCACACAACAGACTCGACCTGATACAAAGTCTTTTACCACCACACTATGTATGTAATGGGTATCTATTGTATGTCAAGATCAAAGTGGAAATTTTCAAATGATTGATAAAATTAGTTATCGCCATGATGTCACAATATATAAGAATGTTCATTGGCATTAGACTGTTTGCTCATTCACTCACTCACTTGCTGTTTTCATATGAAAGGAGGCTAGATTGTGTTTAAATACAAATCATGTGACTTCAGAAATAATTAAATTTGTCATCCTTCTATTTCAGGCAAATTTTATCAAAGATAAACAACAACAATATAGAATCTGGTAATGTATATGTACAGATATTACAGATCACTTTGGGGAACTTCATTGTTTTCAAATGGATTTGGTGAATTTTGACTTGTTTTTGAGGGGGTTTCCTAGCTTTAAAATTGTTTCCTTTTGCTTAAATTTATTTCTGACTAACATTGAGAAAAATGCAATAAAATAGATTTTGTCGCTTCTAAAATTTATACTTTTTTTCTACTCCAAAATCCATTCTGATAAAATAATCCATGTATATGCATTTTTTATTAAAGCATAAAGCATTTTTTTTTTTTTTTTTACAAAAATCATATTTGATGTTTTATTGAATACCATAAACTGAATAATCTGCACATTTTATAAACATGTATTTATATTCATCTTATAGATTCTGATTTTCAAAGCTACAGAAAAGAAATTGTTGCTCTTTATTCTTTTCTGAAGAAGTATATACTCAAGTAAGTCATTATTTAAGTATTTACGACTACCTATGCAATCAGTACCTATCACCACTACTGTTGTGAGTTCGAATCCCACTCAGACGAGGCAACATTATGTGACTTACGGCAGGTGGTTTTCACTGGGTACTCCGGTTTCCTCAACAAATAAAACTGACCGCCACAATATAACTGAAATATTACTGAAAGTGGCGTTAAGCACCAGAGACCTAAACCTAAGCCTAATTTAAATAAAGATTTTATTTACTACTGCAACGGAACTAGGATGTCTTAGTGAGGTATTGTGACAGAATGATGAAATCTTGCTTTATATTGGTTATAGCATGCCATATTGTTCCTCTTGATAAAGGGTTAAACATTTTTTTAAAATTTTTTAACACCAATATCACAGATTTTATTCAGTATCTCTTGTTACATTTTTACTTCAGAGTCCAAGTTCCTCTGAAGTATCCCTGTGAAATTCTGTTTTGACTATCCAGGGAAATATTCAAAACTATAATTACATATAAAGCTACCGTATTTAGGGTTGTATAATGCGCAGGATTTTGCCCAGATTCTTTAATTTGTAGGAGGGGTGCGCATTATAAACAGGAACAATGTGCTTCACTCTTTCCCAGACCGGGAAATCACATGTCCGCCAATAAAACCCAACACATTTAATATTTTGCAACTTTATTGAAGATGAAAAGAGATAAATGGTTCTTAAATTCTCCCAGCAAATGAAACATGCTCAAAGGACTGAAAAATATATACGATTGATATTTAATTCTTACATTTCCGACAGCGATTTTTTTAAAAGTACATGCGCATTATATACACGAACTAGTTTTTTTCTGGAGATTTTCAAGGCCAAGAGGGGGTGCGCATTATGCACCAATGCGCATTATACAACCCTAAATACGGTATACTATATAATTCTAACATTTTCTATTGCATACAGTATGATAAAGAGTTAACCATAGTACTAAAGACTATTGCTCAAATATTAGAACTAAAGAATGGAAATTTTCAAATAAATTTAGTTTCAATACAAGATAACCACTTTATTATAATGAAAGTCTCTGTACTTGTGTGGACCACTTTATTATAATGAAAGTCTCTGTACTTGTGTGGATTTTTTTTTATCAATCCACACATTTAAGAATCCATCAGTACAATGTTATCTTGCCGCTGATAACAAAACTCATAAATAACTCATTTTTTTTATCTTTATTTTTTGACATTTTAAAAAATATTTTGGAAATTCAGAATCCAGTGAGTGATTGTAGTTTAATGCTAAATAATTCAGCAATCTTTCAGCTATATCATGGTGAGAACAAAATAATTTTCATTGAGATGATGATGATGAGGTCCGCTTTGTACTAGACCAACACGCTGAGCTGGATTTTTATAGTGCTAGCTCACTGAAACAACAGTCTGTGGATAGACATGTGGCTCCATTTGGACACATTATTCTGATTCTGAGCCAACCAGTCTTTGCTCTTTCTCCTTAATGCTGAGTGCTTAGCGGAGAAGCAACACATACCAATTTTATAGTCTTTGGTTTGACCGAACCGAGGCTCGAACCCATGATCTAACGCATTTCAGGCGAGCACACTAACCATTACGCCACCGATGTGGTTTATTCAGAATCCACAAATTAAAGAACCCACGAATATGCCATTAATGAACAAACAACTTAATTTGAGATCCACAAATTTAAGATCATTACAGTATTTAAATGAAATGTGAATTTGTTATATTTTACAATGTTATACCTGATTATCCAGTCACATTGATTTACAGGTTGCCAAGCATCCTTAGCAACAAGGAAGAAGAAACATTACAGAGGGTTGTCTCCCTTTTAAGTAGTACTGTTACATATGTAGACAGATTGAGTGAAATGAAGTATGACGTCACATTAACTGTAAGTAACATTATCAAGGATTTGTACAATTTCCCTTTGATCTTTTGCACGTGTAAATCTCTATTATCAAGCAACTAGCGTAGCGTGATATTAACATAATATCACTGTTTTCTAATGTGACATCATAATGACTTCACTTTACCAAAATCCTCCATAAGCATACTATTGTTGATATGTTTTTCTCGAAATGGACTTCTCATCACATTTCATATCTTGGGCTGCGCCTCTAATGTGATATGTGATATTGCTCTGAGAAATCCATTCTAGCAAAGCAAATCAACGATCATATGTATTTATCCTCCTGTTATATATAGAGGGACTGGGTAATATAAAGTATGATACAGTGATACCTGCATAAATCAAACCCACGGAATTGTGTAAAAACTTAGCTTAAAATTAAGTCCCAATTTAGTCAATCTTTGTTAGTTTAACTTGTATAAATTGATCAGTTGTTTGTCCCGATCACAAAAGTTGGTCCCAAGGAGGTTCGCTTTATGCAGGTGTTACTGTATCTTATTAGCTGTAAGTAACATTATCACCCTATTATACAATGTACATTATCTTTGTATGTAGAGCGAGTGAGTGATATAAAATATGATGTTGCATAGCATCTCTTATTATGACCCTGTTATCTAAATGTACATAAGTAGAGGGGTTAGGTATTATATATGCCACGGGTCTTATGAATTAACTTATTTAAACAAACGAATCCGAAGGATGAGCTTGTTTAAAATAGGTCATGAGTGTGACACGTGGTATATA
Source organism: Bathymodiolus brooksi (assembly GCA_963680875.1). Lineage (NCBI taxonomy): Eukaryota > Metazoa > Mollusca > Bivalvia > Mytilida > Modiolidae > Bathymodiolus > Bathymodiolus brooksi. The sequence goes on from OY804580.1 coordinate 16,219,164, forward strand.
TGTTTTGTAACAGAAATAAAGTGATTGACAGTTGTCATAAGCTTAAGGTATGGTACTACAATCAGACCTACATGTTGTACCATGGAATAAGCCCCGTCCATTTGCATTTGATTCAGCAAAGTTTTGATGTCTGGCTGAATGATGACTTGAGTATAGTACAATATCACAGATAATAGACCATGGTTTTCTACAAACACATTTTTTAAGTTGAATAGTTCATAAAAAGCATTAAAGAAAGAAAGGTCATTTATGTCACAAGTGATGTTATACATTGAGCTTTACATGTGATAAAACAGACTTCAATAGTTATATTAGTATCACTGACTAATGTGAGGTCTTCTACTGTAGGCTAAGGCCTCTAGACAAAGTGACTGGTGAAAGATTTGTCCATGTCATCTTATGGTGACCAGGAAATTCTACATTTCAAATGATGCAAAATAAATGTTACTGACTATATATTTAGGCGAGGTGTACTCGATACAACATTATGTGATAAAGTTTGTCAGTGACTTGCAGCAGGTCAGTGGTTTTCTCTGGGTACTCAGGTTTCCGCCACCAATAAAACTGACATCCATGATATAACTGAAATATTGTTGAAAGTGGTGTTAAACACCATAACCCTAACCATAGCCTATTTATTTTGTGTGATTTCCATTGATATTTATTTTCCAGACATCCTTGATTGATTTCCATAGATTTTTATTTTCTAGACATCCTTGGTTGATTTCCATGGATTTTTATTTTCCAGACATCTTTGACTGATATCCATAGATTTTTATTTTCCAGACATCCTTGGTTAATTTCCACGGATTTTTATTTTCCAGACATCCTTGGTTGATTTCCATAGATTTTTATTTTCCAGACATCCTTGGTTGATTTCCACAGATTTCATGTGAACCTTGACCTTTACTGGAATACATTAGAAATATTGTATATATTAGACAATAAATATACTGGTGAGTTGACAATAAAAAAAAAAGGCAAGTTGTTTGTCTGATGTTACTCCATTTTCCTCCATTTCTAATATTTTTTGTGTTTATCTTTATTTTCAGCAATCTTTTGGCTATATTGTGACTGCCAGACTAATTGGGTAAAGAAAGCCGAGACAAACATAGGGAAATGACTGGTAAAGCACCTGGTTGTGGATAGGTGTCTGGAAACCATAACACTATAGTTAACAGGGCTCGCACCCACATCAGTGGTGTTTAGACTTGTTGTTAGCAGTCACCTACCTTTGCCATTTGACCATCCAGACACCCAATATTTTTGGAGTAATGCATGTATTTTCTCAATATTCTGATATTTCATAAAGAAAATTCCAGTTTTCTAATAATTTTGGGGGGTTTTGGTGTTTAATGCCACTTTCAACAAAATTTCAGTTATATTGTCTAATAATTTCAGATAGTCTTGATCATCAGATTGATGTCTTTGAATGTAACTTGTTCTTGCCATGATATAGCTGAAAAATTAGTCATTTGGCATTAAGCAACTATCACTCACTCACTCATATTCATGTTGCTATTGTAGACATATTTCCATTGAAGAGGATAAGTTCCAGTTACTGTTGTGATGAAAGTGAAAGTAGGTCACTGCTGTCACAAATGACACAAATTGTTCAGTGGGAACTTGTTGCAATTGCCATTTCTAAATTCCAAAAAGTAGGTAAACACAGATATATTTAGTATGTATGTATGTATAGGCAATGGGGTTTTATTTTCTGTAGAGCTTTTGCAGAATAAACTCTTGTAGGTGCGTTTTTATGCCCCCACGACGAAGAGTTGGGGGGGGGGGGGAGGAGACATTAATTTACCCCCTGTCCGTCCGGATATAGATACATGGTTTGTCCGGCTATCTCCTACAGTTTTGGAGCTACAGCTTTAATATTTTGTAGGATGTGTATACACACAATGGAGGTGTGCATGTCCACAGAATTTTGATTTTCTTCAAATATTCTCAAAATGACAGGTAGTTGAACTTAGTCATTTTTTTCATACTAGCTGCATAAAGGGAACATGGTTTGTCTGGCTAACTCCTCCTACAGTTTTAGAGTTACAGCTTTATTATTTTGCAGGATGTTTATACACATAATGGAGGTGTGCATGTCCACGGATTTTGATTTATATCAAATATTCTCAAAATGACAGGTAGTTGGACTTTTGTTCGTCCGTCCGGATATAGATACATGGTTTGTCAGGCTATCTCCTCCTACAGTTTTGGAGTTACAGCTTTAATATTTTGTAGGATGTTTATACACATAATGGAGGTGTACATGTCCACAGGATTTTGATGGTCAGACGGGGGCATCATTTGTATCTTACAGACACACTTCATTTTAAAAAAAATCACTCCTAACAAAACAACTTTGTCCATAATTATCAAGTGCGAGGGCATACTTCTTTTCTAGTTTAAGGATTGTGAATGTATATGTTACATGTTACAATTGAATAAGATTTCATGTATTGTAGAAATTTGTCTTCCAACAGCTGACCAACTTATACTGGAATGGATCGAAATTTGGAATATAAGATAACTATTTTGATTATAGAGCTCATTCTGTCAAATGTATTCTTTTATGAAGATATATTAGGATGATTGGTTAATTCGTGTGTTCCATTTATATTTAACCATACAGCTTCATCACTGACAGTTCTCTTAATTACATAAAAATGTTGCACTATAATGATTGTAATGTCATAAAATCTGATTGGTTAAAAATGTATTTTGTTATATATATTTTTTTCAGAAAAACAACCAAGACCTGATTCAAAGTTCTCCATTTGATTGTTGTTGTGTAAAAGAAATGTGGACGTTACTAGCTTGCCTGTTAAATGAAAAAAGGGAGGTAAATCTTGGAATACTGATATCTTGATATACTTGTACAACTAGAAGTTAGAAAATGCTCCTTCCTCATAATAAAATCTGCCAGCAGGTCTTTGTAACTTTATTATTTGGAACACCCAATCATTTGGCTTAATGAACATGTCTCTGGAAATAAACATTTATTTATTTTTAATTATTGATGACATAATCAAGAAAAACAAAGCAAAAACAAGGGCCCGGGTGGCTCAATGAGTTAGGTAGTTGGATTACCTAACAACTCATACAAGCCTATCACCAATATGGTGTGGGTTTGCGCCCGGCTTTGTAAATTGCAAAAAAGGGTGCACTCGACTCGCAACCGCAAGTGATAAAGTTTACCAGTTGCTTACCCATGGTCGGTGGTTCTCCGGGTACTCCGGCTTCTTCCACTAAAACTGGTTGCCATGATATAGCTGAAATATTGCTGAAAATGGCATTCAAAACCAAAAATCAATCAAAGCAAAAACACAACACAATATATGTTAGACACCGCTATACGCAAACAAACACAAATAACGTAAATAAGATATGAGCCTACAAACAACTATAGTTAAAGAGGAACCAAACCTCTTCTTCTTCTTTTTTTTTGCGGAAATCGTAGCAGATATCACAATACGGAATTCAGAATGTAAAGACATAATAGGACAACCTAAAAAACTAAAAAGATGAGCAACACAGACCCCACCAAAAAAGGAACTATCCATAGTTTGATATGAGGCCTAGTTTTTTGTGATGTTGTCTCTTATTACTTTCAGTCATTTTGGGTCAACCTGCATGAAGTGATACAGATTTTATTAGATACGGAAACAAAAGTTCCAGATGACATCGAAATAGGTAGATATATCTTTAATTCTCTAGAAATGGTTGGATCAGGATAATGTGTACGAATGGAGTTCGTGTCTACCATTGGATTGTTGATTCAGAGAGCTAGCAATAAAACAAATCCAACTAAGCATGTTGGTCTAGTACAAAGAGGACATTATCATCATCTGGAAATGTAACTTGTTCTCGCTTGGGTAATTCTTGTGAAACTGGGTGAAATAAACATGATTCCTCTTATTATTCTATTAAGCAAAACTCAAAGTTTTATCACACAGTAAAATTTTAGCTATATTATCTACAAGTATTTGATAAAATGGATTTTTTAATCTTTTCTAGACAGTGACGTTTACATGTACCCACCAATTGACAACATTAGACTACATGACAACAGTAAATTCTGTATGTGGATGTTGACTAACGTGGCAGTTTTAATTAATGGAGGGCAAAATAAGGTAAAAACGATATTTAAGAAACGATGATGTTGCTATTACTACTGTGCTTCTGGTTGATATCGTTATTGTCTCGTCAGAATATGGCTGCAGGGGAGACATAGATATTGCTACATGTATTCCGGCAGTAGCATTTTTTGTTATTAGATCAGTTTCTCCATTACCATACAACCTAGGCTCATCACAAAATTGTATTAATTTGTAATATTAATGGTTCTCAAACACTTTCTAGTGTGGCATGCTTACTTGTGTATGTTTGTGTCAATGTCAGTTTTTAGCTCACCTGGCCTTTAGGCCATGTGAGCTATTGTCATCACTTTTCGTCCGTCATCCGTCCGTCAACATTTCACATTTTAATCTTCTCCTCAGAAACCACTGGGCCAATTGCAACCAAACATTGGTTGAATGGTCCTTGGATGGCCCACTTCCAAAATTGTGTCCGGTGATCCCGACTTCCAACGAAGATGGCCGCCAAGCTCAAAATAGAAAAAAGGGGGGATGAAATTTTTATTGTCCATTGCTCTTTTAGTATAAGTCAAAATGAGCTCAAATTTTAACTGCATCTACATGGCAATGAGTAGTTTAACATATATTCCGGGTTTTTCTGTGAAATTTTTCTTTCAGCCGATTTATACCGATTATGCAAATTAGGCATATTTTGATAAAAGATCACATTTAAATCTTCTTCTCTGAAACCGCTGAACCAAATTAAACCAAACCTGGCAGGGATGGTCCCTGGGTGGGTCCCTTTCAAAATTGTGTCCGACAGCCCCGCCCTCCATCCAAGATGGCCACCATTACTAAAAATAGATATTTCTTCAAATGGCCAAAACTGCTTTATTTTAAGCCAGAATGTGCCCAAATTTGAACTGTATAAACATAATGATGAGCTTTTTAACATGTATTATGGGATTTTTTATGAACTTTGAACTTTTGCCGATTTTGACCGATTATGCATATTGGAAAAAAGGGGGGATGAAATTTAAAAAAAATCTTCTCCTCTGAAACTACTGAGCCAATCTCAACCAAACTTTGCTGAAATGATTCTTGGGTGGTCCTCTTCCAAAACTGTGTCCGGCATTTCAGAACTTCGACCAATATGGCTGCCACAGCCGAACTTAATTTAACATGGGACCCTATGGGAAATTCCCATAAAAATCTTCTTTTCTGAAACCATTTGCTCAATAAGAACAAAATTTTGATGAAATAGTCATTGGATGGTTCTCTTTCAAAAATAAGTCCGGCGGTTTGGCCCTTTGACCAAGATAGCCCCCACAGCCGAACTTAGCTTAACATAGGACCCTATGGGAAATTCACATAAAAATCTTCTCCTCAGAAACCACTGGGCCAATTGCAACCAAACTTTGGTGGAATGATCCTTGGATGGCCCCCTTCCAAAATTGTGTTCGGTGTTCCCGACTTCCAACCAAGATGGCCGCCAAGCTAAAAATAGAAAAAAGGGGGGGTGAAATTAAAAAAAAATCTTCTCCTCTGAAACTACTGAGCCAATCTCAACCAAGCTTTGCTGAAATGATCCTTGGGTGGTCCCCTTCCAAAATTGTGTCCGGCATTTCATACCTCCAACCAAGATGGCCACCACAGCCGAACTTAATTTAACATAGGACCCTATGGGAAATTCCCATAGAAATCTTCTTGTCTGAAACCATTTGCTCAATAAGAACAAAATTTTGATGAAATAGTCATTGGATGGTTATCTTCCAAAAATGTGTCTGACGGTTCGGCCCTTCGAACATGATGGCCCCCACAACCGAACTTAGCTTAACATAGGAACCTATGGGAAATTCACATAACCTTTGAGTTGCTCAATTGGAACCAAACTTTGATAAAAGAGCCATTGGATGGTCCTTTCCAAAATTGTGTCTGGTGGTCCCGCCCTCTCACCAAGATGGCTGCACAGCTGTACTTAGTTTAACATAGGACCCTATGGGAAATTCACATAAAAACCATCTTGTCTGGAACCAGTAGCTCAATTAGAACCAAACTTTGATGGAATAGTCATTGGATGGTCCTCTTCCAAAATTTGTGTCCGGCAGTTGTACTCTCCCACCAAGATGGCTGCCACAGTGCAGTTGCGTTGTTATTGAAAGCAACTTTGATCCAGGTGAGCGATTACAGGCTCCTGGGAGCCTCTGGTTTGTTTTGCGCGATTGCATTGCAATCTATTAAAATGGAGTTACCTCCCTTTTTTATTTTGCGCAATTGCATTGCAATCTATTAAATTGGAGTTACCTCCCTTTTATATTTTGTGCGATTGCATTGCAATCTATTAAATTGGAGTTACCTCCCTTTTTTATTTTGCACGATTGCATTGCAATCTATTAAATTGGAGTTACCTCCCTTTTATATTTTGCGCGATTGCATTGCAATCTATTAAAATGGAGTTACCTCCCTTTTTTATTTTGCGCAATTGCATTGCAATCTATTAAATTGGAGTTACCTCCCTTTTATATTTTGGGCGATTGCATTGCAATCTATTAAATTGGAGTTACCTCCCTTTTATATTTTGCACGATTGCATTGCAATCTATTAAATTGGAGTTACCTCCCTTTTATATTTTGCGCGATTGCATTGCAATCTATTAAATTGGAGTTATCTCCCTTTTATATTTTGCGTGATTGCATTGCAATCTATTAAATTGGAGTTACCTCCCTTTTTTATTTTGCACGATTGTATTGCAATCTATTAAATTGGACTTGCCTCCCTTTTTTGTTTTGTGCGATTGCATTGCAATCTATTAAATTGGAGTTACCTCCCTTTTTTATTTGCGCGATTGCATTGCAATCTATTAAATTGGAGTTACCTCCCTTTTTAGTTCACCTGGACCAAAGGTCCAGGTGAACTATTGCCATCACTTGGCGTCCGTCGTCTGTGGTCTGTCATCTGTCGTCTAATCTTTTCACATTTCAAGCTTCTTCTCCGAAACCACTGGGCCGATTGGAACCAAACTTAGCAGGAATGTTCCTTGGATGGTCCTCTAGAAAGTGACTGTTTTTCGTTCCAGTCGGATATTCAATATGGCTGCCAAGGCCAATAATATGCTCTGATTGGTGAAATTTCAAAGATCTTCTTCTCTGAAACTAATGAACTGACTGAACCTAAACTGTACATGAATGATCATTGGAATGTCCTTTACCAAGTTACTGTTTTTTATGCCGATCGGAAATCCAAGATGGCTGCCACCGCAGGACATAGATTAACATTGGACCCTATGGGAAAATATTCAAATGCCTTCTTCTCAGAAACTACAAATATGATTAAAGCCAAACTGTACATGAATGTTCATTAGATGGTCCTCTACAAACTTTAGGTTTTTTGTTCCGGTATGAAATTCAAAATGGCGGCTACCGCAGGACTTAGTTTTTACATTGGACCCTATGGGAAAAATGTTTCAAAATGCTTTTTCTCTGAAACCACTTGGACAGTTGAAACCAAACTGCCCAGGAATGATCATTGGAAGGTCCTCTACAAATTTTCTGTTTTTTATGCCGATCGGAAATCCAAGATGGCCACCACCGCAGGACATAGATCAACATTGGACCCTATGGGAAAATATTCAAATGCCTTCTTCTCAGAAACTACAAATATGATTAAAGCCAAACTGTACATGAATGTTCATTGGATGGTCCTCTACAATCTTAAGGTTTTTTGTTCCGATATGAAATTCAAAATGGCGGCTACGGCAGGACTTATTTTAACATTGGACCCTATGGGAAAAATGTTTCAAAATGCTTCTTCTCTGAAACCACTTGGACAGTTGAAACCAAACTGCCCAGGAATGATCATTGGAAGGTCCTCTACAAACTTTCTGTTTTTTATGCCGATCGGAAATCCAAAATGGCCACCACAGCAGGACATAGATTAACATTGGACCCTATGGGAAAATATTCAAATGCCTTCTTCTCAGAAACTACAAATATGATTAAAGCCAAACTGTACATGAATGTTCATTAGATGGCCCTCTACAAACTATAGGTTTTTTGTTCCGGTATGAAATTCAAAATGGCGGCTACGGCAGAACTTAGTTTAACATTGGACCCTATGGGAAAAATGTTTCAAAATGCTTCTTCTCTGAAACCACTTGGACAGTTGAAACCAAACTGCCCAGGAATGATCATTGGATGGTCCTCTACAAAGTGTCTGTTTTTTATGCCGATCGGAAATCCAAGATGGCCGCCACCATAGGACATAGATTAACATTGGACCCTATGGGAAAATATTCAAATGCCTTCTTCTCAGAAACTACAAATATGATTAAAGCCAAACTGTACATGAATGTTCATTGGATGGTCCTCTACAATCTTAAGGTTTTTTGTTCCGATATGAAATTCAAAATGGCGGCTACGACAGGACTTAGTTTAACATTGGACCCTATGGGAAAAATGTTTCAAAACACTTCTTCTCAAACCACTTGGATAATTGAAACCAAACTGCCCAGGAATGATCATTGGAAGGTCCTCTACAAGGTGTGTGTTTTTTATGCCGATCGGAAATCCAAGATGGTCACCACCGTAATACATAGATTAACATTGGGCCCTATGGGAAAATGTTCAAATGCCTTCTTCTCAGAAACTACAAATATGATTAAAGCCAAACTGTACATGAATGTTCATTGGATGGTCCTCTACAAACTTTACGTTTTTTGTTCTGATATGAAATTCAAAATGGCGGCTACGGCAGGACTTAAATTAACATTGGACCCTATGGGAAAAATGTTTCAAAACGCTTCTTCTCTGAAACCACTTGGACAATTGAAACCAAACTGCCCAGGAATGATTATTGGAAGGTCCTCTACAAAGTTTCTGTTTTTTATGCCGATCGGAAATCCAAGATGGCTGCCACCACAGGTCATAGTATTAACACAGTACCATATGGGGAAAATACAGAAATATATTCTTCTCTGAAGCTATTGCACTGATTGAACCTAAACTGTGCATCAATCATTGGAAGGTCCTTTACAAACTTTGTGTTTTTTATGTTGATCGTAATTCCAAGATGACTACCACTACAGGACATAGTTTTTACATAGGACCAATTGGTTTTTTTTATAACCAGGTGAACGATACAGGCTCTGGTATATTTTGTGCGATTGCATTGCAATCTATTAAATTGGAGTTACCTCCCTTTTTTATTTAGTGCGATTGCATTGCAATCTATTAAATTGGAGTTACCTCCCTTTTTTGTTTTGTGCGATTGCATTGCAATCTATTAATTTGGAGTTGCCTCCCTTTTATATTTTGTGCGATTGCCATTGCAATCTATTAAATTGGAGTTACCTCCCTTTTTTGTTTTGCGCGATTGCATTGCAATCTATTAAATTGGAGTTACCTCCCTTTCTTGTTTTGCGCGATTGCATTGCAATCTATTAAATTGGACTTGCCTCCCTTCTATATTTTGCGTGATTGCATTGCAATCTATTAAATTGGAGTTACCTCCTTTTTATATTTTGTGTGATTGCATTGCTATCTATTAAATTGGAGTTACCTCCCTTTTTTATTTTGCACGATTGCATTGCAATCTATTAAATTGGAGTTGCCTCCCTTTTTTGTTTTGTGCGATTGCATTGCAATCTATTAAATTGGAGTTACCTCCCTTTTATATTTTGCACGATTGCATTGCAATCTATTAAATTGGAGTTGCCTCCCTTTTTTATTTTGCTTGATTGCATTGCAATCTATTAAATTGGAGTTACCTCCCTTTCTTATTTTGCGTGATTGCATTGCAATCTATTAAATTGGAGTTACCTCCCTTTTATACTTTGTGCGATTGCATTGCAATCTATTAAATTGGAGTTACCTCCCTTTTTTGTTTTGCGCGATTGCATTGCAATCTATTAAATTGGAGTTACCTCCCTTTCTTGTTTTGCGCGATTGCATTGCAATCTATTAAATTGGACTTGCCTCCCTTCTATATTTTGCGTGATTGCATTGCAATCTATTAAATTGGAGTTACCTCCTTTTTATATTTTGTGTGATTGCATTGCTATCTATTAAATTGGAGTTACCTCCCTTTTTTATTTTGCACGATTGCATTGCAATCTATTAAATTGGAGTTGCCTCCCTTTTTTGTTTTGTGCGATTGCATTGCAATCTATTAAATTGGAGTTACCTCCCTTTTATATTTTGCACGATTGCATTGCAATCTATTAAATTGGAGTTGCCTCCCTTTTTTATTTTGCTTGATTGCATTGCAATCTATTAAATTGGAGTTACCTCCCTTTCTTATTTTGCGTGATTGCATTGCAATCTATTAAATTGGAGTTACCTCCCTTTTATACTTTGTGCGATTGCATTGCAATCTATTAAATTGGAGTTACCTCCCTTTTTTGTTTTGCGCGATTGCATTGCAATCTATTAAATTGGAGTTACCTCCCTTTTTAGCTCACCTGACCCAAAGGGTCAGGTGAGCTATTGTCACCACTGAGCGTCCGTCGTCTGTTGTCCGTTCGTTAACTTTTCACATTTTAATCAACTCCTCTGAAGCCACTGGGCCAATTTGAACCAAACTTTGGTGGAATGGTCCTTGGATGGACCCTTCTAAAATTGTGTTCGGTGATCCCGACTTCCAACCAAGATGGCCACGAAGCTAAAAATAGAAAAAAGGGGGGGGATGAAATTTTTCTTTCAGCCGATTTATGCCGATTATGCAAATTAGGCATATTTTGATAAAAGATCATATTTAAATCTTCTCCTCTGAAACCACTGAACCAAATTAAACCAAACCTGGCAGGGATGATCCTTGGGTGGGTCCCTTTCAAAATTGTGTCCGACAGCCCCGCCCTCCATTCAAGATGGCTGCTGTTACTAAAAATAGAAATTTCTTCAATTGTCCATTTCTGCTTTAGTAGAAGTCAAAATGAGCTCAAATTTGAACTGCAGCTACATGGCAAGGAGTAGTTTAACATATATTCCGCATTTTTCTGTGAAATTTTTCTTTCAGCCGATTTATACCGATTATGCAAATTAGGCATATTTTGATAAAAGATCACATTTAAATCTTCTCCTCTGAAACCGCTGAGCCAAATTAAAACAAATTTGGCTGGGATGGTCCTTGGGTGGTCCCCTTTCAATAGTGTGTCTGACAGCCCCACCCTCCATTCAAGATGGCTGCTGTTACTAAAAATAGAAATTTCTTCAATTGTCCATTGCTGCTTTAGTATAAGTCAAAATGAGCTCAAATTTTAGCTGCCGCTACATGGCAATCAGTAGTTTAACATATATTTTGGGTTTTTCTGTGAGATTTTTTCAGCCAGTTTATTCCGTTTAGGAATATTATGAGATAAAAATCACATCTAAATCTTTTGCTCTGAAATTTGAGTTGAAATGATCTTTGGGTGGCCCACTTTCCAAATTACGTACAACACCCCCATTTTCTATTAACTTTAGATGTCAAATTGAAAACCAGGTGAGCGATTACAGGCTCCTGGGAGCCTCTAGTTTATTTTGCGTGATTGCATTGCAATCTATTAAATTGGAGTTACCTCCCTTTCTTATTTTGCACGATTACATTGTAATCTATTAAATTGGAGTTACCTCCCTTTTTTGTTTTGCACGATTATATTGCATTCTATTAAATTGGAGTTACCTCCTTTTTTTATTTTGCATGATTGCATTGCAATCTATTAAAGGGATATTGTCTACCAGCTGCGTAATTTTTTCATACCCAAAATTATTGTCGATTTCCATACTGACCTTCATAAAATGAAGATTAAACACCGAATTATTGATGAATACGCTCCGAAACGTTGTTTTTTCGACTAAAAAAGCTGATCATCGTTACCGGAAGCTAATTAATTATGCACTGACCTGGGCGAGGCCAACTCTATTTATTTATCTATTTTTATGTCAGTAGCCCGGATGCTGCAGCATGGATATTGAGGTAAGTTTCTATAAAAGTTGAGGAAAAAAGCTATTTGCGAATCGATTGTATCTAAAAGACGTAGAATAAATAATTTCTGTATCAGGAATAGATTTTCTTTGATGAAAACTACATGCCTTAACAGTTTCAGCCGATATTTCCACGATAACCATTGAAAACATGCCAGGAGGCACCCTATGGGGACAAGCTCAACTACGTATTTTCGATCGAAAATTTTTGCCGGCGTTAAAAATAACTAAATTAGTTTTTTTCTTATAAGTTATGAAGTTGTTTCCCGAGATTTTGATACACGTGTTAAATTAATTTATTTTAGCCAGTTTACCGACAATATGAAAACAGAGACATACATGTAGAACACAGTGAAATACATGTCTGATGAAAACGAATGACGTAGCCAGTGTTGTTTTATTTGTTAATTGACTGGAATGTTTCAGAGAAATTTGGGCTGGATTAGAAACAAAAGAGACCTTACTTCTAGTTCCACAAGACAGTTGCTGCAAAATAATATGGGACTGACCATTTACCTTGAAGGGGGCTATGTCACGTTTTTTCGCCGTAGAAATGTTTTTTTCAGACGCCACAGAAATCTTATTTTCCGGCGAAGTGCCAATCTAATTAAAACAAGGTGAACTGTGATCTAATGTTCACTTATGATACCCCTGCCACTTCTTATGATATAGGGTACCTATATGAAGCTTGTGACCAAATACCAGATTTCTGCCCAATAGTTGTTGAGAAAAATGTGCATATATGTTCAATGTGGATAAAAACCAACTAAGTCGGCAAACAGGAAGTAGGAATCTGATGGTTCCAAAAACGCTTCCCACGATATGGCATACCTATGTGAAGCTTGTGACCAAATATCAGATTTCTGCCATCAATAGTTGCTGAGAAAAATGTGACGAAAAATATTTTGGAAGGACGGACGGACAGAGGTAAAACAGTATACCCCCCCCCCCCCCCTTCGGGGACCGGGGGTATAATTAGATCTAAAATAGGGAGCAAGCGCATAGATCTAATTTTTATTAGATTGGCGAAGTGCTGGAATCATTTTTTTTATTCAAAATTTTGTATATGATTATACTGTGAAAATGTCAAGTCGGAATATATTTTTTTCTCCTGTCCAGCCAAATTTTTTTCTTCAAGATTCAGAATCAAAATAATTTTTAGGAAAAAAAACCATAAAATTAAAATTGAATAGTTTGAGGGGTAAATTGATAAAAAAAAAATTGCAAGACCAAAATGGTTCTCCCATATACCAACAAAAAACGAAATAAAACTGTGGTCATAAGAAAGTCCCACGAGAAAATCTTTCCTTCCAAAATAAGACTTTTTTTCATTTCTCTAAACTGAATTTGTGCAAACTATTTCACTTATAATGAATTATATTTCTTTTTTAAATAGAGCTCATTTTTCTAGATGAATGTATAACCATCTGTCTTTACTCTGTTTTTATTAAATCTCTTGTCTTTATTACAGGACTTTGATCGGATTGTCCTTGATGAGGCAGTGTTGGGGGTTGCTAGAATGTTTCGAGAGGAACTTGTAGTAATGCCCCATGATGAGGATTACAACAGATCCAATAGGTATGCAGCCTACCGCCAGTATACCATTTGGGCACATGGCCGACTTGGAGCTGGGGTCAGACGTGTGATCCCAAGCTGTTGTACTTGGAAAATTAGGGACACATATCCTGATCTATATGGACAATACAAGGGTTTCATTCCTAGACGATTTAATTAAAACTTGTTCATGAAATATTTTGTATTTTATCCCATATACCCTTTAATGATAAAGTTTACCACTTGCTTTACTATGGTCGGTGGTTGTCCGGGTACTCTGGCTTCCTCCACCACTAAAACTGGTCGCCATGATATAGCTGAAATATTGCTGAAAGTGGCATTAAAACACCAAAAATAAAAAATAAATCAACCCTAATGAGTTGTTAATTTCACAAGTTGGTCAGTTTGAATTGTAAATATAATTTGAAAGTTTTGCCATCTTACTATTATTTTTTGTTCTATCAGCACTGACAATTTCTTCTAAAATGGACTGACAGTCTTTTATATAATTCAAAACCAAACTTGGCAGAGATGTTTTCTATGAGGTCCTACACAAGAGTTGTTACTTTTGTGCAGATTCGTCAAAAAACATAGCCACCATGTGACTTTGAAAATTCTGATTGGTCGATTTTCAAGAAACTTCTTCTCAAGAACCGCTGAAGGGATTGAATTGAAATCTGGTATATATGTTCCTATGAATGTCTTTAACATGTGTTGTTACTGTTTGCACCATTTGAAAATTCAAAATGGCCACCAGCTATCATTATTGTGCATTGGACAATTTGTAATGGCCATTATCCTGACTTGGGTACTTTTCTGCTCTAAATGTGCAGAACTTCTGTTAGACCAGGAAAAACAAAGAGTGACAATCTAAATTTATTTTATGCGACAATATAGTCAATTGTTTTGTCTTGGTCTTCAAATCTGGATTTCTGAGATGCTACAATATCATCCCGAGTTGGAGGTTGTGGAATTGGTGCAAGATGGACCGAAATTCTTCTGGGATCATCTACTTCCAACTGCACATGTTAATTCATTCCTTCATTATCTTGCAGTCTCATACAAATGATGACCCTTAATAGTCTTGGAACATAGGAATATGACTTGTCAGCTTTAACAGGCTGCACAGACCATCTAGCTGTCTTTTTGTTGTAACTTCTCTGCCACCTGAAGTAGAAAAATACATACAATGTAATTCACAAGAATAAAACAATAGAATTGAGATTATGATCTATGGAGCCCTAACTTTCAATTCAAGATGAATATCTCGAATGTATAGTGAATGACAAACTAAACATATCATTACAAGTCCACTTTATGAAGGATTTGAATGATTTGTAGACAGATTTTAGGTTGTGGTCATCCCTCGAGATGTTCTACGGCAGGCATCACGAGCTGGTCAATGGTTACAGGGTGTCTGTTACCCAAATCAGACCTGATCTTCATTTGTTGTTGATGTCTTTCTCTTCATCGGATGGGACTTCTACCGGACTTGACCATGGACAACACAGCGGATTTGCGACTTTCGATTGACCCTTCTGAAGCCTATGATCAAATATCAGATTGCTGCCATAAATAATTACTGAGAAAAATGTTATGAACATCTTGGGACGAACAGATGGACAGAGGTAAAACAGTATACCCCCTCCCCCTTTCATTGGAGCGGGGGTATAATAAAGCTCCTATGACATATGATCATGCATGGTTCTGTTATTAGGACAAAATTTCAAGTATGTAAGTTACAACTGAAACATATGAAATTAACATGACAAACCTTAGAGTGAAGTTGAGGCTAGGTTCAAAATCTCCATCGTCAGAATCATCACTGCCCTCTTCAGTAATATCTATTGAGAGACTAAGAATAAAAAATAATTGTTTATTACAGTGTATGTGTATAATATCGAAACAAATTTTGCTATATGGTTCTGATGTGCAGCTGTATAACGAAAAAGCTTTTCAAAATAATATTAAATCTATATACATGTATCCAGCACACATCTACACAACCCAATATAAAGAGACAAAATTACATCAAAGTTCCAGGAAAAAATTTGGTGTGCCAGACGTGCGTCAATTCTGTCCCAGTTTGGTTTCATTCCCGTAAGTAGCTAAAGAGGACGGGCCATTTCAGCTTGTGGATTGATGAAAATGTAACGATGACGCAGAAGCCAACATGATCCCTATATAATATAGCTACTAGTAGTATCACTATGCAAGCCACAATAATTAATAGGAAACTGTTATACGAGTGACTGTGTTGAACAATATTGACAATGTTACCTATAAACATAATGTAGAATATGTCTAATCTTTAACAAAATGAACATACTCAAATGGGTTCACAAATGAACTCGATTTCTCCAGTTTCATCCGTTTCGTTGAAATGTGATGGCTGCTCATTTCTTCTACTCTAGAATTACCTTGGTCAGAATATCTAAATCAAAAGTACAAATATCAATCACTACAAAATCACATTTGTCTGAAATTACCAGTTTTTGTAGTAATTTGCCTAAAAAATTTAGATAATTTTACAAAAACCTGCATGATTTTAACACAGACATGGGCCATCGGTCTACTGTTAAATTCACACACTGTGAAACATGCAAATTACTATGGATCTTCACATTATTTCTTAAAAATCTTGTTTATAAATCATACTTACAAGATCCAAACTAAACAAGGGCAAAGTGTGGCGTATCCCCTTGCCTAAAAATTTTACCCGGTGACCTTGACCTTTGACTTTGAAAATCAATAGGGTTCCAGATTCTCTTAAGGACTAAGTATGTACCAAGTTTGGTCAAAATCCATTGAAGGATGTTGATTCTAGAGTGTTCACAAGGATGTTACGTGGTAAAATTTTGACCTGGTTATCTTGACCTTTGACCTATAAGGCTATGACCTTGAAAATCAATAAGGTTTCGATATCTTCAGGACTAAGTATGTACCAAGTTTTGTCAAAAATCCATTGAAGGATGTTGATTCTAGTGTTCACAAGGATGTTATGCGGTAAAAATTTTAGCCTGTGACCTTGATCTTTGACATACGACCTTGAAAATCAATAGGGTTCCAGATTCTCTTAAGGACTAAGTATGTACCAAGTTTGGTCAAAATCCATTGAAGGATGTTGATTCTAGAGTGTTCACAAGGATGTGACGGACGGACGGTAGCATTACTATATCCCTTGGCAACTTCGTTGGCGAGGGGATAAAAAGCAGTTCAAATGACAATTCTTTAAATAGAAAGCCTTTATATGAAAAATACATATTGATTTCCCTCTATCATGTCTATGTTGATAATTCTAAGATAGTAAAGTATAATTTTGGCTTCCTGAACTAAAATTGTTGAAATGTAGTAAAAAACTAGTTAATGTAATGTTTTTAGAATAGTCAAGAAATAAACTTGGTTTGCATAAGGAAATTGAAAACGATTTTCATTTAGTCATAGTCTAAAAATATGCAGTTCAGGACATTTCAGTAAAATTTTATAGTCACATATATAGAAAAGTTTCTGAAACTTGCAAATTTCTATGGATCTTCATATTATTTTTTAAAAACCTTGTTTATGTATCATACTTACAGGATCCAAACTAAAAATGCTACTGAAATGACACTTATTTAAATGGAAAGCTTTTTATATAAAAGATACATACTGATTTTCCACTATATGGTGATAATTCACAGACAGGAAGATATAATTGTATTGTGCGATTGCATTGCAATCTATTAAAATGGAGTTACCTCCCTTTTTTGTTTTGTGCGATTGCATTGCAATCTATTAAAATGGAGTTACCTCCCTTTTTTGTTTTGCGCGATTGCATTGCAATCTATGAAATTGGAGTTGTCTCCCTTTTTTATTTTGTGCGATTGCATTGCAATCTATTAAAATGGAGTTACCTGCCTTTTTTGTTTAGCGCGATTGCATTGCAATCTATTAAATTGGAGTTACCTCCCTTTTATATTTTGTGCGATTGCATTGCAATCTATTAAATTGGAGTTACTTTTCCCTTTTATATTTTGCGCGATTGCATTGCAATCTATTAAATTGGAGTTACCTCCCTTTTTTATTTTGCACGATTGCATTGCAATCTATTAAATTGGAGTTACCTCCCTTTTTTATTTTGCACGATTGCATTGCAATCTATTAAATTGGAGTTACCTCCCTTTTTTGTTTTGTGCGATTGCATTGCAATCTATTAAATTGGAGTTACCTCCCTTTTATATTTTGCGCGATTGCATTGCAATCTTAAATTGGAGTTGCCTCCCTTTTATGTTTTGCGCGATTGCATTACAATCTATTAAATTGGAGTTACCTCCCTTTTTTGTTTTGTGCGATTGCATTGCAATCTATTAAATTGGAGTTGCCTCCCTTTTTTATTTTGCGCGATTGCATTGCAATCTATTAAATTGGAGGTACCTCCCTTTTATATTTTGTGCGATTGCATTGTAATCTATTAAATTGGAGTTACCTCCCATTTTTATTTTGCGTGATTGCATTGCAATCTATTAAATTGGAGTTGCCTCCCTTTTATATTTTGCACGATTGCATTGCAATCTATTGGAGTTACCTCCCTTTTTAGCTCACCTGACCCAAAGGGTCATGTGAGGTATTGCCATCACTTGGCGTCTGTCGTCCGTCCGTTAACTTTTCATATTTTAATCTACTCCTCTGAAAGAACTGGACTAAATGGAACCAAACTTGGCAGAAAGCATCTATATAAGGTCCTCTATAAAGTTTCTTCATTTCGTCCCATTGCACCAACAAATATGGCTGCCAAGGGCAATTCTTGTTTCTGATTGGCTAATGTTAAAAAAATCTTCTCCTCTGAAACTGCTTGGCCAAATGGAGCCAAACTTGGCAGGAAGCATCTATGTAAGATCCTCTATAAAACTTCTTCATTTAATTCCATTCGGCCAACAAACATGGCCACTGTTACTAAAAATAGAACATAGGGTAAAATTGCACGTTTTTGGTAACATCTCAAAAACCGTTAATAATATCAGAAATCTGACATGGGGAAAAATGATCAGCACAGGAAGATCTAACTACTCTGAAATTTTGAAGAAAATCTGATTACCTATCTTGGAGTTGTTGCCCTTTTTAGCTCACCTGGCCTTTAGGCCATGTTAGCTATTGTCATCACTTTTCGTCCGTCGTCTGTCGTCAGACGTCAGTCCGTCAACATTTCACATTTTAATCTTCTCCTCAGAAACCACTGGACCAATTGCGACCAAACTTTGGTGGAATGGTCCTTGGATGGCCCCCTTTCAAAATTGTGTCCGGTGATCCCGACTTCCAACCAAGATGGCCGCCAAGCTAAAAATAAAAAAAATGGAGGATGAAATTTTAATTGTCCATTGCTGCTTTAGTGTAAGTCAAAATGAGCTGAAATTTTAACTGCAGCTACATGGCAAGGAGTAGTTTAACATATATTCTGGGTTTTTCTGTGAAATTTTTCTTTCAGCCGATATATACCGATTATGCAAATTAGGCATATTTTGATTAAAGATCACATTTAAATCTTCTCCTCTGAAACCGCTGAACCAAATTAAACCAAACCTGGCAGGGATGGTCCCTGGGTGGGTCCCATTCAAAATTGTGTCCGACAACCCCGCCCTCCATTCAAGATGGCTGCTGTTACTAAAAATAGAAATTTCTTCAAATGGCCAAAACTGCTCTATTTTAAGCCAGAATGTGCCCAAATTTGAACTGTGTAAGCATAATGATGAGCTTTTTAGCATATATTACAGGATTTTTTATGAACTTTGAACTTTTGCCGATTTTGACCGATTATGCAAATTAGAAAAAAGGGGGGATGAAATTTAAAAAAAATCTTCTCCTCGGAAACTACTGAGCCAATATCAACCAAATTTTGCTGAAATGATTCTTGGATGGCCCCCTTCCAAAATTGTGTCCGTTGATCCCGACTTCCAACCAAGATGGCCGCCAAGCTCAAAATAGAAAAAAGAGGGGATGAAATTTTAATTGTCCATTGCTGCCTTAGTGTAAGTCAAAATGAGCTGAAATTATAACTGCAGCTACATGGCAAGAAGTAGTTTAGCATATATTCCGTGTTTTTTTGTGAAATTTTTCTTTCAGCCGATATATACCGATTATGCAAATTAGGCATATTTTGATAAAAGATCGCATTTAAATCTTCTCCTCTGAAACCGCTGAACCAAATTAAACCAAACCTGGCAGGGATGGTCCCTGGGTGGGTCCCTTTCAAAATTGTGTCCGACAGCCCCGCCCTCCATTCAAGATGGCCACTGTTACTAAAAATAGAAATTTCTTCAAATGGCCAAAACTGCTATATTTTAAGCCAGAATGTGCCCAAATTTGAACTGTATAAGCATAATGATGAGCTTTTCAGCATGTATGACAGGATTTTTTATGAACTTTGAACTTTTGTCGATTTTGACCGATTATGCAAATTAGAAAAAAGGGGGGATGAAATTTAAAAAAAATCTTCTCCTCGGAAACTACTGAGCCAATATCAACCAAACTTTGGTGAAATGATTCTTGGATGGCCCCCTTCCAAATTTGTGTCCGTTGATCCCGACTTCCAACCAAGATGGCCACCAAGCTCAAAATAGAAAAAAGGGGGGATGAAATTTTAATTGTCCATTGCTGCTTTAGTGTAAGTCAAAATGAGCTGAAATTTTAACTGCAGCTACATGGCATGGAATAGTTTAACATATATTCCGGGTTTTTCTATGAAATTTTTCTTTCAGCCGATATATACCGATTATGCAAATTAGGCATATTTTGATAAAAGATCACATTTAAATCTTCTCCTCTGAAACCACTGAACCAAATTAAACCAAACCTGGCAGGGATGGTCCCTTTCAAAATTGTGTCCGACAGCCCCGCCCTCCATTCAAGATGGCCGCTGTTACTAAAAATAGAAACTTCAAATGGCCAAAACTGCTCTATTTTAAGCCAGAATGTGCCCAAATTTGAACTGTATAAGCATAATGATGAGCTTTTCAGCATGTGTGACAGGATTTTTTATGAACTTTGAACTTTTGCCGATTTTGACCGATTATGCAAATTAGAAAAAAGGGGGGATGAAATTTAAAAAAAATCTTCTCCTCTGAAACTACTGAGCCAATCTCAACCAAACTTTGCTGAAATGATTCTTGGATGGCCCCCTGCCAAAATGTGTCCGGTGATCCCGACTTCCAACCAAGATGGCCGCCAAGCTCAAAATAGAAAAAAGGGGGGATGAAATTTTAATTGTCCATTGCTGCTTTAGTGCAAGTCAAAATGAACTGAAATTTTAACTGCAGCTACATGACAAGAAGTAGTTTAGCCTATATTCCGGGTTTTTCTGTGAAATTTTTCTTTCAGCCGATATATACCGATTATGCAAATTGGGCATATTTTAATAAAAGATCGCATTTAAATCTTCTCCTCTGAAACCGCTGAACCAAATTAAACCAAACCTGGCAGGGATGGTCCCTGGGTGGGTCCCTTTCAAAATTGTGTCCGACAGCCCCGCCCTCCATTCAAGATGGCCGCTGTTACTAAAAATAGAAACTTCAAATGGCCAAAACTGCTCTATTTTAAGCCAGAATGTGCCCAAATTTGAAATGTATAAGCATAATGATGAGCTTTTCAGCATGTGTGACAGGATTTTTTATGAACTTTGAACTTTTGCCGATTTTGACCGATTATGCAAATTAGAAAAAAGGGGGGATGAAATTTTAAAAAAATCTTCTCCTCTGAAACTACTGAGCCAATCTCAACCAAACTTTGCTGAAATGATTCTTGGATGGCCCCCTGCCAAAATGTGTCCGGTGATCCCGACTTCCAACCAAGATGGCCGCCAAGCTCAAAATAGAAAAAAGGGGGGATGAAATTTTAATTGTCCATTGCTGCTTTAGTGCAAGTCAAAATGAACTGAAATTTTAACTGCTGCTACATGACAAGAAGTAGTTTAGCCTATATTCCGGGTTTTTCTGTGAAATTTTTCTTTCAGCCGATATATACCGATTATGCAAATTGGGCATATTTTAATAAAAGATCGCATTTAAATCTTCTCCTCTGAAACCGCTGAACCAAATTAAACCAAACCTGGCAGGGATGGTCGCTGGGTGGGTCCCTTTCAAAACTGTGTGCGACAGCCCTGCCCTCCATTCAAGATGGCTGCTGTTACTAAAAATAGAAATTTCTTCAAATGGCCAAAACTGCTCTATTTTAAGCCAGAATGTGCCCAAATTTGAACTGTATAAGCATAATGATGAGCTTTTCAGCATGTGTGACAGGATTTTTTATGAACTTTGAACTTTTGCCGATTTTGACCGATTATGCAAATTAGATAAAAGGGGGGATGAAATTTAAAAAAAATCTTCTCCTCTGAAACTACTGTGCCAATCTCAACCAAACTTTTCTGAAATGATTCTTGAACGGCCCCCTTCCAAAATTGTGTCCGGTGATCCCGACTTCCAACCAAGATGGCCGCCAAGCTCAAAATAGAAAAAAGGGGGGATGAAATTGTAATTGTCCATAGCTGCTTTAGTGTAAGTCAAAATGAGCTGAAATTTTAACTGCAGCAACATGGCAAGAAGTAGTTTAACATATATTCCGGGTTTTTCTGTGAAATTTTTCTTTCAGCCGATATATACCGATTATGCAAATTAGGCATATTTTGATAAAAGATCGCATTTAAATCTTCTCCTCTGAAACCGCTGAACCAAATTTGTGTCTGGTGGTTCCGCCCTCTGACCAAGATGGCTGCACAGCTGTACTTATTTTAACATAGGACCCTATGGGAAATTCACATAAAAACCATCTTGTCTGGAACCAGTAGCTCAATTAAAACCAAACTTTGATGAAATAGTCATTGGATGGTCCTCTTCCAAAATGGTGTCCGGCAGTTGCGCTCTCCCACCAGGATGGCCACCACAGTGCAGTTGCGTTGTTATTGAAAGCAGCTTTGATCCAGGTGAGCGATTACAGGCTCCTGGGAGACTCTGGTGTATATTGGAGTTGCCTCCCTTTTTTATATTGGAGTTACCTCCCTTTTTTTATATTGGAGCTTTTTTTTATATAAAAAAGGGAGATAACTCCAAAATAAAAAAGGGAGATAACTCCAAATAAAAAAGGGAGATAACTCCAATATAAAAAGGGAGGTAACTCCAATATAAAAAAGGGAGATAACTCCAATATAAAAAAGGGAGATAACTCCAATATAAAAAAAGGGAGATAACTCCAAAATAAAAAAGGGAGATAACTCCAATATAAAAAAGGGAGATAACTCCAATATAAAAAAGGGAGATAACTCCAATATAAAAAAGGGAAATAACTCCAATATAATAAAGGGAGATAACTCCAAAATAAAAAAGGGAGATAACTCCAAAATAAAAAGGGAGATAACTCCAATATAAAAAAGGGAGATAACTCCAAAATAAAAAGGGAGATTAACTCCAATATAAAAAAGGGAGATAACTCCAAAATAAAAAAGGGAGATAACTCCAATATAAAAAAGGGAGATAACTCCAATATAAAAAAAGGGAAATAACTCCAATATAATAAAGGGAGATAACTCCAAAATAAAAAAAGGGAGATAACTCCAAAATAAAAAAGGGAGATAACTCCAAATTAAAAAAAGGGAGATACCTCCAAAATAAAAAAGGGAGATAACTCCAATATAAAAAGGGAGATAACTCCAAAATAAAAAAAGGGAGATAACTCCAATATAAAAAAGGGAGATAACTCCAAAATAAAAAAGGGAAACAACTCCAAAATAAAAAAAGGGAGATAACTCCAATATAAAAAAGGGAGATAACTCCAATATAAAAAGGGAGATAACTCCAATCAAGATGGCCGCCAAGCTAAGAATAGAAAAAAGGGGGATGATATTTTAAAAAAGTTTTCTCCTCTGAAACTACTGAGCCAATCTCAACCAAACTTTGCTGAAATGATCCTAGGGTGGTCCCCTTCCAAAATTGTGTTCGGCATTTCAGACCTCCGACCAAGATGGTCGCCACAGCCGAACTTAATTTAACAGGACCCTATGGGAAATTCCCATAAAAATCTTCTTGTCTGAAACCATTTGCTCAATAAGAACTAAATTTTGATGAAATAGTCATTGGATGGTTCTCTTCCAAAAATGTGTCCGGCGGTTCGGCCCTCTGACCAAGATGGCTGCACAGCTGAACTTAGTTTAACATAGGACCCTATGGGAAATTCACATAAAAACCATCTTGTCTGGAACCAGTAGCTCAATTAGAACCAAACTTTGATGGAATAGTCATTGGATGGTCCTTTTTAGCTCACCTGGCCTTTAGGCCATGTGAGCTATTGTCATCACTTTTCGTCCGTCGTACATCCGTCATCATTTCACATTTTAATCTTCTCCTCAGAAACCACTGGGCCAATTGCAACCAAACTTTGGTGGAATGGTCCTTGGATGGCCCCCTTTCAAAATAGGGTCCGGTGATCCCGACTTCCAACCAAGATGGCCACCAAGCTAAAAATAGAAAAAAGGGGGGATGAAATTTTAATTGTCCATTGCTGCTTTAGTGTAAGTCGAAATGAGCCTCAAATTTTAACTGCAGCTACATGGCAAGGAATAGTTTAACATATATTCCGGGTTTTTCTGTGAAATTTTTCTTTCAGCCGATATATACCGATTATGCAAATTAGGCATATTTTGATAAAAGATCGCATTTAAATCTTCTCCTCTGAAACCGCTGAACCAAATTTGTGTCTGGTGGTTCCGCCCTCTGACCAAGATGGCTGCACAGCTGTACTTATTTTAACATAGGACCCTATGGGAAATTCACATAAAAACCATCTTGTCTGGAACCAGTAGCTCAATTAAAACCAAACTTTGATGAAATAGTCATTGGATGGTCCTCTTCCAAAATGGTGTCCGGCAGTTGCGCTCTCCCACCAGGATGGCCACCACAGTGCAGTTGCGTTGTTATTGAAAGCAGCTTTGATCCAGGTGAGCGATTACAGGCTCCTGGGAGACTCTGGTGTATATTGGAGTTGCCTCCCTTTTTTATATTGGAGTTACCTCCCTTTTTTTATATTGGAGTTTTTTTTTATATAAAAAAGGGAGATAACTCCAAAATAAAAAAGGGAGATAACTCCAAATAAAAAAGGGAGATAACTCCAATATAAAAAAGGGAGATAACTCCAAAATAAAAAGGGAGGTAACTCCAATATAAAAAAGGGAGATAACTCCAATATAAAAAAGGGAGATAACTCCAATATAAAAAAAGGGAGATAACTCCAAAATAAAAAAGGGAGATAACTCCAATATAAAAAAGGGAGATAACTCCAATATAAAAAAGGGAGATAACTCCAATATAAAAAAGGGAAATAACTCCAATATAATAAAGGGAGATAACTCCAAAATAAAAAAGGGAGATAACTCCAAAATAAAAAGGGAGATAACTCCAATATAAAAAAGGGAGATAACTCCAAAATAAAAAGGGAGATTAACTCCAATATAAAAAAGGGAGATAACTCCAAAATAAAAAAGGGAGATAACTCCAATATAAAAAAGGGAGATAACTCCAATATAAAAAAAGGGAAATAACTCCAATATAATAAAGGGAGATAACTCCAAAATAAAAAAAGGGAGATAACTCCAAAATAAAAAAGGGAGATAACTCCAAAATAAAAAAAGGGAGATACCTCCAAAATAAAAAAGGGAGATAACTCCAATATAAAAAGGGAGATAACTCCAAAATAAAAAAAAGGGAGATAACTCCAAAATAAAAAAGGGAGATAACTCCAATATAAAAAAGGGAGATAACTCCAATATAAAAAGGGAGATAACTCCAAAATAAAAATGGAAAAAACTCCAATATAAAAAAGGGAGATAACTCCAAAATAAAAAAGGGAGATAACTCCAATATAAAAAAGGGAGATAACTCCAAAATAAAAAAGGGAAACAACTCCAAAATAAAAAAAGGGAGATAACTCCAATATAAAAAAGGGAGATAACTCCAATATAAAAAGGGAGATAACTCCAATATAGAAAAGGGAGATAACTCCAATATAAAAAGGGAGATAACTCCAAATAAAAAAAGGGAGATACCTCCAAAATAAAAAAGGGAGATAACTCCAAAATAAAAATGGAAAAAACTCCAATATAAAAAAGGGAGATAACTCCAAAATAAAAAAGGGAGATAACTCCAATATAAAAAAGGGAGATAACTCCAAAATAAAAAAGGGAAACAACTCCAAAATAAAAAAAGGGAGATAACTCCAATATAAAAAAGGGAGATAACTCCAATATAAAAAGGGAGATAACTCCAATATAGAAAAGGGAGATAACTCCAATATAAAAAGGGAGATAACTCCAAAATAAAAAAAGGGAGATAACTCCAAAATAAAAAAAAGGGAGATAACTCCAATATAAAAAAGGGAGATAACTCCAATATAAAAAGGGAGATAACTCCAATATAAAAAAGGGAGATAACTCCAATATAAAAAAGGGAGATAACTCCAATATAAAAAGGGAGATAACTCCAAAATAAAAAAGGGAGATAACTCCAATATAAAAAGGGAGATAACTCCAAAATAAAAAAGGGAGACAACTCCAAAATAAAAAAGGGAGATAACTCCAAAATAAAAAAAGGGAGACAACTCCAAAATAAAAAAGGGAGATAACTCCAAAATAAAAAGGGAGATAACTCCAATATAAAAAAGGGAGATAACTCCAAAATAAAAAAAGGGAGATAACTCCAAAATAAAAAAGGGAGAAAACTCCAAAATAAAAAGGGAGATAACTCCAATATAAAAAGGGAGATAACTCCAATATAAAAAAGGGAGATAACTCCAATATAAAAAAGGGAGATAACTCCAAAATAAAAAGGGAGGTAACTCCAATATAAAAAAGGGAGATAACTCCAATATAAAAAAGGGAGATAACTCCAAAATAAAAAAAAGGGAGATAACTCCAAAATAAAAAAGGGAGATAACTCCAATATAAAAAAAAAGGGGGATAACTCCAATATAAAAAAGGGAGATAACTCCAATATAAAAAAGGGAGATAACTCCAAAATAAAAAAGGGAGATAACTCCAAATTAAAAAAGGGAGATAACTCCAATATAAAAAAGGGAGATAACTCCAAAATAAAAAAGGGAGATAACTCCAATATAAAAAAGGGAGATAACTCCAAAATAAAAAAGGGAGATAACTCCAATATAAAAAAGGGAGATAACTCCAATATAAAAAAGGGAGATAACTCCAATATAAAAAAGGGAAATAACTCCAATATAATAAAGGGAGATAACTCCAAAATAAAAAAGGGAGATAACTCCAAAATGAAAAGGGAGATAACTCCAATATAAAAAAGGGAGATAACTCCAAAATAAAAAGGGAGATTAACTCCAATATAAAAAAGGGAGATAACTCCAAAATAAAAAAGGGAGATAACTCCAATATAAAAAAGGGAGATAACTCCAATATAAAAAAAGGGAAATAACTCCAATATAATAAAGGGAGATAACTCCAAAATAAAAAAAGGGAGATAACTCCAAAATAAAAAAGGGAGATAACTCCAATATAAAAAGGGAGATAACTCCAAAATAAAAAAGGGAGATAACTCCAAAATAAAAAAGGGAGATAACTCCAATATAAAAAAGGGAGATAACTCCAATATAAAAAGGGAGGTAACTCCAATATAAAAAAGGGAGATAACTCCAATATAAAAAAGGGAGATAACTCCAAAATAAAAAAGGGAGACAACTCCAAAATAAAAAAGGGAGATAACTCCAATATAAAAAAGGGAGATAACTCCAATATAGAAAAGGGAGATACCTCCAAAATAAAAAAGGGAGATAACTCCAAAATAAAAAGGGAGATAACTCCAATATAAAAAGGGAAATAACTCCAAAATAAAAAAAGGGAGATAACTCCAAAATAAAAAAGGGAGAAAACTCCAAAATAAAAAGGGAGATAACTCCAATATAAAAAAGGGAGATAACTCCAATATAAAAAAGGGAGATAACTCCAATATAAAAAGGGAGATAACTCCAATATAAAAAAGGGAGATAACTCCAAAATAAAAAAAAGGGAGATAACTCCAAAATAAAAAGGGAGGTAACTCCAATATAAAAAAGGGAGATAACTCCAATATAAAAAAGGGAGATAACTCCAAAATAAAAAAAGGGTGATAACTCCAAATTAAAAAAAGGGAGATAACTCCAATATAAAAAAAGGGGGATAACTCCAATATAAAAAAGGGAGATAACTCCAAAATAAAAAAGGGAGATAACTCCAAAATAAAAAAGGGAGATAACTCCAATATAAAAAAGGGAGATAACTCCAATATAAAAAGGGAGATAACTCCAATATAAAAAAGGGAGATAACTCCAATATAAAAAGGGAGATAACTCCAAAATAAAAAGGGAGGTAACTCCAATATAAAAAAGGGAGATAACTCCAATATAAAAAAGGGAGATAACTCCAAAATAAAAAAGGGAGACAACTCCAAAATAAAAAAAGGGAGATAACTCCAATATAAAAAAGGGAGATAACTCCAAAATAAAAAGGGAGGTAACTCCAATATAAAAAAGGGAGATAACTCCAATATAAAAAAGGGAGATAACTCCAAAATAAAAAAGGGAGATAACTCCAATATAAAAAAAGGGAGATAACTCCAAAATAAAAAAGGGAGATAACTCCAATATAAAAAAGGGAGATAACTCCAATATAAAAAAGGGAGATAACTCCAATATAAAAAAGGGAAATAACTCCAATATAATAAAGGGAGATAACTCCAAAATAAAAAAGGGAGATAACTCCAAAATAAAAAGGGAGATAACTCCAATATAAAAAAGGGAGATAACTCCAAAATAAAAAGGGAGATTAACTCCAATATAGAAAAGGGAGATAACTCCAAAATAAAAAAGGGAGATAACTCCAATATAAAAAAGGGAGATAACTCCAATATAAAAAAAGGGAAATAACTCCAATATAATAAAGGGAGATAACTCCAAAATAAAAAAAGGGAGATAACTCCAATATAAAAAAGGGAGATAACTCCAATATAAAAAGGGAGATAACTCCAATATAAAAAAGGGAGATAACTCCAATATAAAAAAGGGAGATAACTCCAATATAAAAAGGGAGATAACTCCAAAATAAAAAAGGGAGATAACTCCAATATAAAAAGGGAGATAACTCCAAAATAAAAAAGGGAGACAACTCCAAAATAAAAAAGGGAGATAACTCCAAAATAAAAAAAGGGAGACAACTCCAAAATAAAAAAGGGAGATAACTCCAAAATAAAAAGGGAGATAACTCCAATATAAAAAAGGGAGATAACTCCAAAATAAAAAAAGGGAGATAACTCCAAAATAAAAAAGGGAGAAAACTCCAAAATAAAAAGGGAGATAACTCCAATATAAAAAGGGAGATAACTCCAATATAAAAAAGGGAGATAACTCCAATATAAAAAAGGGAGATAACTCCAAAATAAAAAAAGGGAGATAACTCCAAAATAAAAAGGGAGGTAACTCCAATATAAAAAAGGGAGATAACTCCAATATAAAAAAGGGAGATAACTCCAAAATAAAAAAAAGGGAGATAACTCCAAAATAAAAAAGGGAGATAACTCCAATATAAAAAAAAAGGGGGATAACTCCAATATAAAAAAGGGAGATAACTCCAATATAAAAAAGGGAGATAACTCCAAAATAAAAAAGGGAGATAACTCCAAATTAAAAAAGGGAGATAACTCCAATATAAAAAAGGGAGATAACTCCAAAATAAAAAAGGGAGATAACTCCAATATAAAAAAGGGAGATAACTCCAAAATAAAAAAGGGAGATAACTCCAATATAAAAAAGGGAGATAACTCCAATATAAAAAAGGGAGATAACTCCAATATAAAAAAGGGAAATAACTCCAATATAATAAAGGGAGATAACTCCAAAATAAAAAAGGGAGATAACTCCAAAATAAAAAGGGAGATAACTCCAATATAAAAAAGGGAGATAACTCCAAAATAAAAAGGGAGATTAACTCCAATATAAAAAAGGGAGATAACTCCAAAATAAAAAAGGGAGATAACTCCAATATAAAAAAGGGAGATAACTCCAATATAAAAAAAGGGAAATAACTCCAATATAATAAAGGGAGATAACTCCAAAATAAAAAAAGGGAGATAACTCCAAAATAAAAAAGGGAGATAACTCCAATATAAAAAGGGAGATAACTCCAAAATAAAAAAGGGAGATAACTCCAAAATAAAAAAGGGAGATAACTCCAATATAAAAAAGGGAGATAACTCCAATATAAAAAGGGAGGTAACTCCAATATAAAAAAGGGAGATAACTCCAATATAAAAAAGGGAGATAACTCCAAAATAAAAAAGGGAGACAACTCCAAAATAAAAAAAGGGAGATAACTCCAATATAAAAAAGGGAGATAACTCCAATATAGAAAAGGGAGATACCTCCAAAATAAAAAAGGGAGATAACTCCAAAATAAAAAGGGAGATAACTCCAATATAAAAAGGGAAATAACTCCAAAATAAAAAAAGGGAGATAACTCCAAAATAAAAAAGGGAGAAAACTCCAAAATAAAAAGGGAGATAACTCCAATATAAAAAAGGGAGATAACTCCAATATAAAAAGGGAGATAACTCCAATATAAAAAGGGAGATAACTCCAATATAAAAAAGGGAGATAACTCCAAAATAAAAAAAAGGGAGATAACTCCAAAATAAAAAGGGAGGTAACTCCAATATAAAAAAGGGAGATAACTCCAATATAAAAAAGGGAGATAACTCCAAAATAAAAAAAGGGTGATAACTCCAAATTAAAAAAAGGGAGATAACTCCAATATAAAAAAAGGGGGATAACTCCAATATAAAAAAGGGAGATAACTCCAAAATAAAAAAGGGAGATAACTCCAAAATAAAAAAGGGAGATAACTCCAATATAAAAAAGGGAGATAACTCCAATATAAAAAGGGAGATAACTCCAATATAAAAAAGGGAAATAACTCCAATATAATAAAGGGAGATAACTCCAAAATAAAAAAGGGAGATAACTCCAAAATAAAAAGGGAGATAACTCCAATATAAAAAAGGGAGATAACTCCAAAATAAAAAGGGAGATTAACTCCAATATAAAAAAGGGAGATAACTCCAAAATAAAAAAGGGAGATAACTCCAATATAAAAAAGGGAGATAACTCCAATATAAAAAAAGGGAAATAACTCCAATATAATAAAGGGAGATAACTCCAAAATAAAAAAAGGGAGATAACTCCAAAATAAAAAAGGGAGATAACTCCAATATAAAAAGGGAGATAACTCCAAAATAAAAAAGGGAGATAACTCCAAAATAAAAAAGGGAGATAACTCCAATATAAAAAAGGGAGATAACTCCAATATAAAAAGGGAGGTAACTCCAATATAAAAAAGGGAGATAACTCCAATATAAAAAAGGGAGATAACTCCAAAATAAAAAAGGGAGACAACTCCA
Organism: Bathymodiolus brooksi; assembly: GCA_963680875.1. Classification (NCBI taxonomy): domain Eukaryota; kingdom Metazoa; phylum Mollusca; class Bivalvia; order Mytilida; family Modiolidae; genus Bathymodiolus; species Bathymodiolus brooksi. Next base: position 16,250,214 of record OY804580.1, read on the forward strand.
AAATAAAAAAGGGAGATAACTCCAATATAAAAAAGGGAGATAACTCCAATATAGAAAAGGGAGATACCTCCAAAATAAAAAAGGGAGATAACTCCAAAATAAAAAGGGAGATAACTCCAATATAAAAAGGGAAATAACTCCAAAATAAAAAAAGGGAGATAACTCCAAAATAAAAAAGGGAGAAAACTCCAAAATAAAAAGGGAGATAACTCCAATATAAAAAAGGGAGATAACTCCAATATAAAAAAGGGAGATAACTCCAATATAAAAAGGGAGATAACTCCAATATAAAAAAGGGAGATAACTCCAAAATAAAAAAAAGGGAGATAACTCCAAAATAAAAAGGGAGGTAACTCCAATATAAAAAAGGGAGATAACTCCAATATAAAAAAGGGAGATAACTCCAAAATAAAAAAAGGGTGATAACTCCAAATTAAAAAAAGGGAGATAACTCCAATATAAAAAAAGGGGGATAACTCCAATATAAAAAAGGGAGATAACTCCAAAATAAAAAAGGGAGATAACTCCAAAATAAAAAAGGGAGATAACTCCAATATAAAAAAGGGAGATAACTCCAATATAAAAAGGGAGATAACTCCAATATAAAAAAGGGAGATAACTCCAATATAAAAAGGGAGATAACTCCAAAATAAAAAGGGAGGTAACTCCAATATAAAAAAGGGAGATAACTCCAATATAAAAAAGGGAGATAACTCCAAAATAAAAAAGGGAGACAACTCCAAAATAAAAAAAGGGAGATAACTCCAATATAAAAAAGGGAGATAACTCCAAAATAAAAAGGGAGGTAACTCCAATATAAAAAAGGGAGATAACTCCAATATAAAAAAGGGAGATAACTCCAAAATAAAAAAGGGAGATAACTCCAATATAAAAAAAGGGAGATAACTCCAAAATAAAAAAGGGAGATAACTCCAATATAAAAAAGGGAGATAACTCCAATATAAAAAAGGGAGATAACTCCAATATAAAAAAGGGAAATAACTCCAATATAATAAAGGGAGATAACTCCAAAATAAAAAAGGGAGATAACTCCAAAATAAAAAGGGAGATAACTCCAATATAAAAAAGGGAGATAACTCCAAAATAAAAAGGGAGATTAACTCCAATATAGAAAAGGGAGATAACTCCAAAATAAAAAAGGGAGATAACTCCAATATAAAAAAGGGAGATAACTCCAATATAAAAAAAGGGAAATAACTCCAATATAATAAAGGGAGATAACTCCAAAATAAAAAAAGGGAGATAACTCCAATATAAAAAAGGGAGATAACTCCAATATAAAAAGGGAGATAACTCCAATATAAAAAAGGGAGATAACTCCAATATAAAAAAGGGAGATAACTCCAATATAAAAAGGGAGATAACTCCAAAATAAAAAAGGGAGATAACTCCAATATAAAAAGGGAGATAACTCCAAAATAAAAAAGGGAGACAACTCCAAAATAAAAAAGGGAGATAACTCCAAAATAAAAAAAGGGAGACAACTCCAAAATAAAAAAGGGAGATAACTCCAAAATAAAAAGGGAGATAACTCCAATATAAAAAAGGGAGATAACTCCAAAATAAAAAAAGGGAGATAACTCCAAAATAAAAAAGGGAGAAAACTCCAAAATAAAAAGGGAGATAACTCCAATATAAAAAGGGAGATAACTCCAATATAAAAAAGGGAGATAACTCCAATATAAAAAAGGGAGATAACTCCAAAATAAAAAAAGGGAGATAACTCCAAAATAAAAAGGGAGGTAACTCCAATATAAAAAAGGGAGATAACTCCAATATAAAAAAGGGAGATAACTCCAAAATAAAAAAAAGGGAGATAACTCCAAAATAAAAAAGGGAGATAACTCCAATATAAAAAAAAAGGGGGATAACTCCAATATAAAAAAGGGAGATAACTCCAATATAAAAAAGGGAGATAACTCCAAAATAAAAAAGGGAGATAACTCCAAATTAAAAAAGGGAGATAACTCCAATATAAAAAAGGGAGATAACTCCAAAATAAAAAAGGGAGATAACTCCAATATAAAAAAGGGAGATAACTCCAAAATAAAAAAGGGAGATAACTCCAATATAAAAAAGGGAGATAACTCCAATATAAAAAAGGGAGATAACTCCAATATAAAAAAGGGAAATAACTCCAATATAATAAAGGGAGATAACTCCAAAATAAAAAAGGGAGATAACTCCAAAATAAAAAGGGAGATAACTCCAATATAAAAAAGGGAGATAACTCCAAAATAAAAAGGGAGATTAACTCCAATATAAAAAAGGGAGATAACTCCAAAATAAAAAAGGGAGATAACTCCAATATAAAAAAGGGAGATAACTCCAATATAAAAAAAGGGAAATAACTCCAATATAATAAAGGGAGATAACTCCAAAATAAAAAAAGGGAGATAACTCCAAAATAAAAAAGGGAGATAACTCCAATATAAAAAGGGAGATAACTCCAAAATAAAAAAGGGAGATAACTCCAAAATAAAAAAGGGAGATAACTCCAATATAAAAAAGGGAGATAACTCCAATATAAAAAGGGAGGTAACTCCAATATAAAAAAGGGAGATAACTCCAATATAAAAAAGGGAGATAACTCCAAAATAAAAAAGGGAGACAACTCCAAAATAAAAAAAGGGAGATAACTCCAATATAAAAAAGGGAGATAACTCCAATATAGAAAAGGGAGATACCTCCAAAATAAAAAAGGGAGATAACTCCAAAATAAAAAGGGAGATAACTCCAATATAAAAAGGGAAATAACTCCAAAATAAAAAAAGGGAGATAACTCCAAAATAAAAAAGGGAGAAAACTCCAAAATAAAAAGGGAGATAACTCCAATATAAAAAAGGGAGATAACTCCAATATAAAAAGGGAGATAACTCCAATATAAAAAGGGAGATAACTCCAATATAAAAAAGGGAGATAACTCCAAAATAAAAAAAAGGGAGATAACTCCAAAATAAAAAGGGAGGTAACTCCAATATAAAAAAGGGAGATAACTCCAATATAAAAAAGGGAGATAACTCCAAAATAAAAAAAGGGTGATAACTCCAAATTAAAAAAAGGGAGATAACTCCAATATAAAAAAAGGGGGATAACTCCAATATAAAAAAGGGAGATAACTCCAAAATAAAAAAGGGAGATAACTCCAAAATAAAAAAGGGAGATAACTCCAATATAAAAAAGGGAGATAACTCCAATATAAAAAGGGAGATAACTCCAATATAAAAAAGGGAGATAACTCCAATATAAAAAGGGAGATAACTCCAAAATAAAAAGGGAGGTAACTCCAATATAAAAAAGGGAGATAACTCCAATATAAAAAAGGGAGATAACTCCAAAATAAAAAAGGGAGACAACTCCAAAATAAAAAAAGGGAGATAACTCCAATATAAAAAAGGGAGATAACTCCAAAATAAAAAGGGAGGTAACTCCAATATAAAAAAGGGAGATAACTCCAATATAAAAAAGGGAGATAACTCCAAAATAAAAAAGGGAGATAACTCCAATATAAAAAAAGGGAGATAACTCCAAAATAAAAAAGGGAGATAACTCCAAAATAAAAAGGGAGATAACTCCAATATAAAAAAGGGAGATAACTCCAAAATAAAAAAAGGGAGATAACTCCAAAATAAAAAAGGGAGAAAACTCCAAAATAAAAAGGGAGATAACTCCAATATAAAAAGGGAGATAACTCCAATATAAAAAAGGGAGATAACTCCAATATAAAAAAGGGAGATAACTCCAAAATAAAAAAAGGGAGATAACTCCAAAATAAAAAGGGAGGTAACTCCAATATAAAAAAGGGAGATAACTCCAATATAAAAAAGGGAGATAACTCCAAAATAAAAAAAAGGGAGATAACTCCAAAATAAAAAAGGGAGATAACTCCAATATAAAAAAAAGGGGGATAACTCCAATATAAAAAAGGGAGATAACTCCAATATAAAAAAGGGAGATAACTCCAAAATAAAAAAGGGAGATAACTCCAAATTAAAAAAGGGAGATAACTCCAATATAAAAAAGGGAGATAACTCCAAAATAAAAAAGGGAGATAACTCCAATATAAAAAAGGGAGATAACTCCAAAATAAAAAAGGGAGATAACTCCAATATAAAAAAGGGAGATAACTCCAATATAAAAAAGGGAGATAACTCCAATATAAAAAAGGGAAATAACTCCAATATAATAAAGGGAGATAACTCCAAAATAAAAAAGGGAGATAACTCCAAAATAAAAAGGGAGATAACTCCAATATAAAAAAGGGAGATAACTCCAAAATAAAAAGGGAGATTAACTCCAATATAAAAAAGGGAGATAACTCCAAAATAAAAAAGGGAGATAACTCCAATATAAAAAAGGGAGATAACTCCAATATAAAAAAAGGGAAATAACTCCAATATAATAAAGGGAGATAACTCCAAAATAAAAAAAGGGAGATAACTCCAAAATAAAAAAGGGAGATAACTCCAATATAAAAAGGGAGATAACTCCAAAATAAAAAAGGGAGATAACTCCAAAATAAAAAAGGGAGATAACTCCAATATAAAAAAGGGAGATAACTCCAATATAAAAAGGGAGGTAACTCCAATATAAAAAAGGGAGATAACTCCAATATAAAAAAGGGAGATAACTCCAAAATAAAAAAGGGAGACAACTCCAAAATAAAAAAAGGGAGATAACTCCAATATAAAAAAGGGAGATAACTCCAATATAGAAAAGGGAGATACCTCCAAAATAAAAAAGGGAGATAACTCCAAAATAAAAAGGGAGATAACTCCAATATAAAAAGGGAAATAACTCCAAAATAAAAAAAGGGAGATAACTCCAAAATAAAAAGGGAGATAACTCCAATATAAAAAAGGGAGATAACTCCAATATAAAAAAGGGAGATAACTCCAATATAAAAAGGGAGATAACTCCAATATAAAAAAGGGAGATAACTCCAAAATAAAAAAAAGGGAGATAACTCCAAAATAAAAAGGGAGGTAACTCCAATATAAAAAAGGGAGATAACTCCAATATAAAAAAGGGAGATAACTCCAAAATAAAAAAAGGGTGATAACTCCAAATTAAAAAAAGGGAGATAACTCCAATATAAAAAAAGGGGGATAACTCCAATATAAAAAAGGGAGATAACTCCAAAATAAAAAAGGGAGATAACTCCAAAATAAAAAAGGGAGATAACTCCAATATAAAAAAGGGAGATAACTCCAATATAAAAAGGGAGATAACTCCAATATAAAAAAGGGAGATAACTCCAATATAAAAAGGGAGATAACTCCAAAATAAAAAGGGAGGTAACTCCAATATAAAAAAGGGAGATAACTCCAATATAAAAAAGGGAGATAACTCCAAAATAAAAAAGGGAGACAACTCCAAAATAAAAAAAGGGAGATAACTCCAATATAAAAAAGGGAGATAACTCCAAAATAAAAAGGGAGGTAACTCCAATATAAAAAAGGGAGATAACTCCAATATAAAAAAGGGAGATAACTCCAAAATAAAAAAGGGAGATAACTCCAATATAAAAAAAGGGAGATAACTCCAAAATAAAAAAGGGAGATAACTCCAATATAAAAAAGGGAGATAACTCCAATATAAAAAAGGGAGATAACTCCAATATAAAAAAGGGAAATAACTCCAATATAATAAAGGGAGATAACTCCAAAATAAAAAAGGGAGATAACTCCAAAATAAAAAGGGAGATAACTCCAATATAAAAAAGGGAGATAACTCCAAAATAAAAAGGGAGATTAACTCCAATATAGAAAAGGGAGATAACTCCAAAATAAAAAAGGGAGATAACTCCAATATAAAAAAGGGAGATAACTCCAATATAAAAAAAGGGAAATAACTCCAATATAATAAAGGGAGATAACTCCAAAATAAAAAAAGGGAGATAACTCCAATATAAAAAAGGGAGATAACTCCAATATAAAAAGGGAGATAACTCCAATATAAAAAAGGGAGATAACTCCAATATAAAAAAGGGAGATAACTCCAATATAAAAAGGGAGATAACTCCAAAATAAAAAAGGGAGATAACTCCAATATAAAAAGGGAGATAACTCCAAAATAAAAAAGGGAGACAACTCCAAAATAAAAAAGGGAGATAACTCCAAAATAAAAAAAGGGAGACAACTCCAAAATAAAAAAGGGAGATAACTCCAAAATAAAAAGGGAGATAACTCCAATATAAAAAAGGGAGATAACTCCAAAATAAAAAAAGGGAGATAACTCCAAAATAAAAAAGGGAGAAAACTCCAAAATAAAAAGGGAGATAACTCCAATATAAAAAGGGAGATAACTCCAATATAAAAAAGGGAGATAACTCCAATATAAAAAAGGGAGATAACTCCAAAATAAAAAAAGGGAGATAACTCCAAAATAAAAAGGGAGGTAACTCCAATATAAAAAAGGGAGATAACTCCAATATAAAAAAGGGAGATAACTCCAAAATAAAAAAAAGGGAGATAACTCCAAAATAAAAAAGGGAGATAACTCCAATATAAAAAAAAAGGGGGATAACTCCAATATAAAAAAGGGAGATAACTCCAATATAAAAAAGGGAGATAACTCCAAAATAAAAAAGGGAGATAACTCCAAATTAAAAAAGGGAGATAACTCCAATATAAAAAAGGGAGATAACTCCAAAATAAAAAAGGGAGATAACTCCAATATAAAAAAGGGAGATAACTCCAAAATAAAAAAGGGAGATAACTCCAATATAAAAAAGGGAGATAACTCCAATATAAAAAAGGGAGATAACTCCAATATAAAAAAGGGAAATAACTCCAATATAATAAAGGGAGATAACTCCAAAATAAAAAAGGGAGATAACTCCAAAATAAAAAGGGAGATAACTCCAATATAAAAAAGGGAGATAACTCCAAAATAAAAAGGGAGATTAACTCCAATATAAAAAAGGGAGATAACTCCAAAATAAAAAAGGGAGATAACTCCAATATAAAAAAGGGAGATAACTCCAATATAAAAAAAGGGAAATAACTCCAATATAATAAAGGGAGATAACTCCAAAATAAAAAAAGGGAGATAACTCCAAAATAAAAAAGGGAGATAACTCCAATATAAAAAGGGAGATAACTCCAAAATAAAAAAGGGAGATAACTCCAAAATAAAAAAGGGAGATAACTCCAATATAAAAAAGGGAGATAACTCCAATATAAAAAGGGAGGTAACTCCAATATAAAAAAGGGAGATAACTCCAATATAAAAAAGGGAGATAACTCCAAAATAAAAAAGGGAGACAACTCCAAAATAAAAAAAGGGAGATAACTCCAATATAAAAAAGGGAGATAACTCCAATATAGAAAAGGGAGATACCTCCAAAATAAAAAAGGGAGATAACTCCAAAATAAAAAGGGAGATAACTCCAATATAAAAAGGGAAATAACTCCAAAATAAAAAAAGGGAGATAACTCCAAAATAAAAAAGGGAGAAAACTCCAAAATAAAAAGGGAGATAACTCCAATATAAAAAAGGGAGATAACTCCAATATAAAAAGGGAGATAACTCCAATATAAAAAGGGAGATAACTCCAATATAAAAAAGGGAGATAACTCCAAAATAAAAAAAAGGGAGATAACTCCAAAATAAAAAGGGAGGTAACTCCAATATAAAAAAGGGAGATAACTCCAATATAAAAAAGGGAGATAACTCCAAAATAAAAAAAGGGTGATAACTCCAAATTAAAAAAAGGGAGATAACTCCAATATAAAAAAAGGGGGATAACTCCAATATAAAAAAGGGAGATAACTCCAAAATAAAAAAGGGAGATAACTCCAAAATAAAAAAGGGAGATAACTCCAATATAAAAAAGGGAGATAACTCCAATATAAAAAGGGAGATAACTCCAATATAAAAAAGGGAGATAACTCCAATATAAAAAGGGAGATAACTCCAAAATAAAAAGGGAGGTAACTCCAATATAAAAAAGGGAGATAACTCCAATATAAAAAAGGGAGATAACTCCAAAATAAAAAAGGGAGACAACTCCAAAATAAAAAAAGGGAGATAACTCCAATATAAAAAAGGGAGATAACTCCAAAATAAAAAGGGAGGTAACTCCAATATAAAAAAGGGAGATAACTCCAATATAAAAAAGGGAGATAACTCCAAAATAAAAAAGGGAGATAACTCCAATATAAAAAAAGGGAGATAACTCCAAAATAAAAAAGGGAGATAACTCCAAAATAAAAAGGGAGATAACTCCAATATAAAAAAGGGAGATAACTCCAAAATAAAAAAAGGGAGATAACTCCAAAATAAAAAAGGGAGAAAACTCCAAAATAAAAAGGGAGATAACTCCAATATAAAAAGGGAGATAACTCCAATATAAAAAAGGGAGATAACTCCAATATAAAAAAGGGAGATAACTCCAAAATAAAAAAAGGGAGATAACTCCAAAATAAAAAGGGAGGTAACTCCAATATAAAAAAGGGAGATAACTCCAATATAAAAAAGGGAGATAACTCCAAAATAAAAAAAAGGGAGATAACTCCAAAATAAAAAAGGGAGATAACTCCAATATAAAAAAAAGGGGGATAACTCCAATATAAAAAAGGGAGATAACTCCAATATAAAAAAGGGAGATAACTCCAAAATAAAAAAGGGAGATAACTCCAAATTAAAAAAGGGAGATAACTCCAATATAAAAAAGGGAGATAACTCCAAAATAAAAAAGGGAGATAACTCCAATATAAAAAAGGGAGATAACTCCAAAATAAAAAAGGGAGATAACTCCAATATAAAAAAGGGAGATAACTCCAATATAAAAAAGGGAGATAACTCCAATATAAAAAAGGGAAATAACTCCAATATAATAAAGGGAGATAACTCCAAAATAAAAAAGGGAGATAACTCCAAAATAAAAAGGGAGATAACTCCAATATAAAAAAGGGAGATAACTCCAAAATAAAAAGGGAGATTAACTCCAATATAAAAAAGGGAGATAACTCCAAAATAAAAAAGGGAGATAACTCCAATATAAAAAAGGGAGATAACTCCAATATAAAAAAAGGGAAATAACTCCAATATAATAAAGGGAGATAACTCCAAAATAAAAAAAGGGAGATAACTCCAAAATAAAAAAGGGAGATAACTCCAATATAAAAAGGGAGATAACTCCAAAATAAAAAAGGGAGATAACTCCAAAATAAAAAAGGGAGATAACTCCAATATAAAAAAGGGAGATAACTCCAATATAAAAAGGGAGGTAACTCCAATATAAAAAAGGGAGATAACTCCAATATAAAAAAGGGAGATAACTCCAAAATAAAAAAGGGAGACAACTCCAAAATAAAAAAAGGGAGATAACTCCAATATAAAAAAGGGAGATAACTCCAATATAGAAAAGGGAGATACCTCCAAAATAAAAAAGGGAGATAACTCCAAAATAAAAAGGGAGATAACTCCAATATAAAAAGGGAAATAACTCCAAAATAAAAAAAGGGAGATAACTCCAAAATAAAAAGGGAGATAACTCCAATATAAAAAAGGGAGATAACTCCAATATAAAAAAGGGAGATAACTCCAATATAAAAAGGGAGATAACTCCAATATAAAAAAGGGAGATAACTCCAAAATAAAAAAAAGGGAGATAACTCCAAAATAAAAAGGGAGGTAACTCCAATATAAAAAAGGGAGATAACTCCAATATAAAAAAGGGAGATAACTCCAAAATAAAAAAAGGGTGATAACTCCAAATTAAAAAAAGGGAGATAACTCCAATATAAAAAAAGGGGGATAACTCCAATATAAAAAAGGGAGATAACTCCAAAATAAAAAAGGGAGATAACTCCAAAATAAAAAAGGGAGATAACTCCAATATAAAAAAGGGAGATAACTCCAATATAAAAAGGGAGATAACTCCAATATAAAAAAGGGAGATAACTCCAATATAAAAAGGGAGATAACTCCAAAATAAAAAGGGAGGTAACTCCAATATAAAAAAGGGAGATAACTCCAATATAAAAAAGGGAGATAACTCCAAAATAAAAAAGGGAGACAACTCCAAAATAAAAAAAGGGAGATAACTCCAATATAAAAAAGGGAGATAACTCCAAAATAAAAAGGGAGGTAACTCCAATATAAAAAAGGGAGATAACTCCAATATAAAAAAGGGAGATAACTCCAAAATAAAAAAGGGAGATAACTCCAATATAAAAAAAGGGAGATAACTCCAAAATAAAAAAGGGAGATAACTCCAATATAAAAAAGGGAGATAACTCCAATATAAAAAAGGGAGATAACTCCAATATAAAAAAGGGAAATAACTCCAATATAATAAAGGGAGATAACTCCAAAATAAAAAAGGGAGATAACTCCAAAATAAAAAGGGAGATAACTCCAATATAAAAAAGGGAGATAACTCCAAAATAAAAAGGGAGATTAACTCCAATATAGAAAAGGGAGATAACTCCAAAATAAAAAAGGGAGATAACTCCAATATAAAAAAGGGAGATAACTCCAATATAAAAAAAGGGAAATAACTCCAATATAATAAAGGGAGATAACTCCAAAATAAAAAAAGGGAGATAACTCCAAAATAAAAAAGGGAGATAACTCCAATATAAAAAGGGAGATAACTCCAAAATAAAAAAGGGAGATAACTCCAAAATAAAAAAGGGAGATAACTCCAATATAAAAAAGGGAGATAACTCCAATATAAAAAGGGAGATAACTCGAAAATAAAAAAGGGAGATAACTCCAATATAAAAAGGGAGATAACTCCAAAATAAAAAAGGGAGACAACTCCAATATAAAAAAGGGAGATAACTCCAATATAAAAAAGGGAGATAACTCCAAAATAAAAAAGGGAGATAACTCCAAATTAAAAAAGGGAGATAACTCCAAAATAAAAAAGGGAGATAACTCCAATATGAAAAAGGGAGATAACTCCAAAATAAAAAAGGGAGATAACTCCAATATAAAAAAGGGAGATAACTCCAAAATAAAAAAGGGAGATAACTCCAAAATAAAAAGGGAGATAACTCCAATATAAAAAAGGGAGGTAACTCCAATATAAAAAAGGGAGATAACTCCAATATAAAAAAGGGAGATAACTCCAATATAAAAAAGGGAGATAACTCCAATATAAAAAAGGGAGATAACTCCAATATTAAAAAAGGGAGATAACTCCAATATATAAAAAGGGAGATAACTCCAATATAAAAAAGGGAGATATTTTCCGTGATTGCATTGCAATCTATTAAATTGGAGTTACCTCCCTTTTTTATTTAGTGCGATTGCATTGCAATCGTTTAAATTGGAGTTACCTCCTTTTTTTTAAATTTTGCACGATTGCATTGGAATCTAATAAATTGGAGTTACCTCCCTTTTTAGTTCACCTGGACCAAAGGTCCATGTGAACTATTGCCATCACTTGGCGTCCGTCGTCTGTCGTCTGTCGTCTGTCGTCTGTAAACTTTTCACATTTCAAGCTTCTTCTCCGAAACCACTTGGCCGATTGGAACCGAACTTAGCAGGAATGTTCCTTGGATGGTTCTCTACAAAGTTACTGTTTTTCGTTCCAGTCGGATATTCAATATGGCTGCCAGGGCCAATAATATGCTCTGATTGGCTGAAATTTCAAAGATCTTCTTCTCCGAAACTAATGAACTGACTGAACCCAAACTGTAAAGGAATGATCATTGGAATGTCCTTTACCAAGTTACTGTTTTTTATGCCGATCGGAAATCCAAGATGGCCGCCATCGCAGGACATAGATTAACATTGGACCCTATGGGAAAATGTTCAAATGCCTTCTTCTCAGAAACTACAAATATGATTAAAGCCAAACTGTACATGAATGTTCATTGGATGGTCCTCTACAATCTTAAGGTTTTTTGTTCCGATATGAAATTCAAAATGGCGGCTACGGCAGGACTTAGTTTAACATTGGACCCTATGGGAAAAATGTTTCAAAATGCTTCTTCTCTGAAACCACTTGGACAGTTGAAACCAAACTGCCCAGGAATGATCATTGGAAGGTCCTCTACAAATTTTCTGTTTTTTATGCCGGTCGGAAATCCAAGATGGCCGCCACCGCAGGACATAGATTAACATTGGACCCTATGGGAAAATGTTCAAATGCCTTCTTCTCAGAAACTACAAATATGATTAAAGCCAAACTGTACATGAATGTTCATTGGATAGTCCTCTACAATCTTAAGGTTTTTTGTTCCGATATGAAATTCAAAATGGCGGCTACGGCAGGACTTAGTTTAACATTGGACCCTATGGGAAAAATGTTTCAAAATGCTTCTTCTCTGAAACCACTTGGACAGTTGAAACCAAACTGCCCAGGAATGATCATTGGAAGGTCCTCTACAAATTTTCTGTTTTTTATGCCGGTCGGAAATCCAAGATGGCCGCCACCGCAGGACATAGATTAACATTGGACCCTATGGGAAAATGTTCAAATGACTTCTTCTCAGAAACTACAAATATTATTAAAGCCAAACTGTACATGAATGTTCATTAGATGGTCCTCTACAATCTTAAGGTTTTTTGTTCCGATATGAAATTCAAAATGGCGGCTACGGCAGGACTTAGTTTAACATTGGACCCTATGGGAAAAATGTTTCAAAATGCTTCTTCTCTGAAACCACTTGGACAGTTGAAACCAAACTGCCCAGGAATGATCATTGGAAGGTCCTCTACAAATTTTATGTTTTTTATGCCGATCGGAAATCCAAGATGGCCGCCACCGCACTACATAGATTAACATTGGACCCTATGGGAAAATGTTCAAATGCCTTCTTCTCAGAAACTACAAATATTATTAAAGCCAAACTGTACATGAATGTTCATTGGATGGTCCTCTACAATCTTAAGGTTTTTTGTTCCGATATGAAATTCAAAATGGCGGCTACGGCAGGACTTAGTTTAACATTGGACCCTATGGGGAAAATGTTTCAAAATGCTTCTTCTCTGAAACCACTTGGACAGTTGAAACTAAACTGCCCAGGAATGATCATTGGAAGGTCCTCTACAAATTTTTTGTTTTTTATGCCGGTCGGAAATCCAAGATGGCCGCCACAGCAGGACATAGATTAACATTGGACCATATGGGAAAATATTCAAATGCCTTCTACTCAGAAACTACAAATATGATTAAAGCCAAACTGTACATGAATGTTCATTAGATGGTCCTCTACAAACTTTACGTTTTTTGTTCTGGTATGAAATTCAAAATGGCGGCTACGGCAGGACTTAGTTTAACATTGGACCCTATGGGAAAAATGTTTCAAAACGCTTCTTCTCTGAAACCACTTGGATAATTGAAACCAAACTGCCCAGGAATGATCATTGGAAGGTCCTCTACAAAGTTTCTGTTTTTTTATGCCGATCGGAAATTCAAGATGGCCGCCACCGCAGGACATAGATTAACATTGGACCCTATGGGAAAATGTTCAAATGCCTTCTTCTCAGAAACTACAAATATGATTAAAGCCAAACTGTACATGAATGTTCATTGGATGGTCCTCTACAAACTTTGCGTTTTTTGTTCCGATATAAAATTCAAAATGGCGGCTACGGCAGGACTTAGTTTAACATTGGACCCTATGGGAAAAATGTTTCAAAACGCTTCTTCTCTGAAACCACTTGGATAATTGAAACCAAACTGCCCAGGAATGATCATTGGAAGGTCCTCTACAAGGTGTGTGTTTTTTATGCCGATCGGAAATCCAAGATGGCCACCACCGCAGGACATAGATTAACATTGGACCCTATGGGAAAATGTTCAAATGCCTTCTTCTCAGAAACTACAAATATGATTAAAGCCAAACTGTACAAGAATGTTCATTGGATGGTCCTCTACAAACATTACGTTTTTTGTTCCGATATGAAATTCAAAATGGCGGCTACGGCAGGACTTAGTTTAACATTGGACCCTATGGGAAAAATGTTTCAAAATGCTTCTTCTCTGAAACCACTTGGACAGTTGAAACCAAACTGCCCAGGAATGATCATTGGAAGGTCCTCTACAAATTTTTTGTTTTTTATGCCGGTCGGAAATCCAAGATGGCCACCACCGCAGGACATAGATTAACATTGGACCCTATGGGAAAATGTTCAAATGCCTTCTTCTCAGAAACTACAAATATGATTAAAGCCAAACTGTACATGAATGTTCATTGGATGGTCCTCTACAAACTTTGCGTTTTTTGTTCCGATATAAAATTCAAAATGGTGGCTACGGCAGGACTTAGTTTAACATTGGACCCTATGGGAAAAATGTTTCAAAACGCTTCTTCTCTGAAACCACTTGGATAATTGAAACCAACTGCCCAGGAATGATCATTGGAAGGTCCTCTACAAGGTGTGTGTTTTTTATGCCGATCGGAAATCCAAGATGGCCACCACCGCAGGACATAGATTAACATTGGACCCTATGGGAAAATGTTCAAATGCCTTCTTCTCAGAAACTACAAATATGATTAAAGCCAAACTGTACATGAATGTTCATTGGATGGTCCTCTACAAACTTTACGTTTTTTGTTCCGATATGAAATTCAAAATGGCGGCTACGGCAGGACTTAGTTTAACATTGGACCCTATGGGAAAAATGTTTGAAAACGCTTCTTCTCTGAAACCACTAGAACAGTTGAAACCAAACTGCCCAGGAATGATCATTGGAAGGTCCTCTACAAATTATATGTTTTTTATGCCGATCGGAAATCCAAGATGGCCGCCACCACAATACATAGATTAACATTGGACCCTATGGGAAAATGTTCAAATGCCTTCTTCTCAGAAACTACAAATATTATTAAAGCCAAACTGTACATGAATGTTCATTGGATGGTCCTCTACAAACGTTAGGTTTTTTGTTCCGATATGAAATTCAAAATGGCGGCTACGGCAGGACTTAGTTTAACATTGGACCCTATGGGAAAAATGTTTCAAAACGCTTCTTCTCTGAAACCACTTGGACAATTGAATCCAAACTGCCCAGGAATGATCATTGGAAGGTCCCCTACAAAGTTTCTGTTTTTTTTATGCCGATCGAAAATTCAAGATGGCCACCACCGCAGGACATAGATTAACATTGGACCCTATGGGAAAATGTTCAAATGCCTTCTTCTCAGAAACTACAAATATGATTAAAGCCAAACTGTCCATATGTGTGTACATTGGATGGTCCTCTACAAACTTTACGTTTTTTGTTCCGAGATGAAATTTAAAATGGCGGCTACGGCAGGACTTAGTTTAACATTGGACCCTATGGAAAAAATGTTTCAAAACGCTTCTTCTCTGAAACCACTTGGATAATTGAAACCAAACTGCCCAGGAATGATCATTGGAAGGTCCTCTACAAGGTGTGTGTTTTTTATGCCGATCGGAAATCCAAGATGGCCACCACCGCAGGACATAGATTAACATTGGACCCTATGGGAAAATATTCAAATGCCTTCTTCTCAGAAACTACAAATATGATTAAAGCCAAACTGTACATGAATGTTCATTGAATGGTCCTCTACAAAATTTACGTTTTTTATTCTGATATGAAATTCAAAATGGCGGCTACGGCAGGACTTAGTTTAACATTGGACCCTATGGGAAAAATGTTTCAAAACGCTTCTTCTCTGAAACCACTTGGACAGTTGAAACCAAACTGCCCAGGAATGATCATTGGAAGGTCCTGTTTTTTATGCCGATCGGAAATCCAAGATGGCTGCCACCACAGGTCATAGTATTAACACAGAACCATATGGGGAAAATACAGAAATATATTCTTCTCTGAAGCTATTGCACTGATTGAACCTAAACTGTGCATCAATCATTGGAAGGTCCTTTACAAACTTTGTGTTTTTTATGTTGATCGTAATTCCAAGATGACGCAGGACATAGTTTTTACATAGGACCAATTGGTTTTTTTTATTACCAGGTGAACGATACAGGCTCTTGAGAGCCTCTGGTTAGCTCACCTGACCCAAAGGCTCATGTGAGGTATTGCCATCACTTGGCGTCCGTCGTCCGTCCGTTAACTTTTCATATTTTAATCTACTCCATTGAAACAACTGGACCAAATGGAACCAAACTTGGCAGAAAGCATCTATATAAGGTCCTCTATAAAGTTTCTTCATTTCGTCCCATTCCGCCAACAAATATGACCGCCAAGGGCAATTCTTGTTTCTGATTGGCTAATGTTAAAAAAATCTTCTCCTCTGAAATTGCTTGGCCAAATGGAGCCAAACTTGGCAGGAAGCATCTATGTAAGATCCTCTATAAAACTTCTTCATTTAATTCCATTCGGCCAACAAACATGGTCGCAGTTACTAAAAATAGAACATAGGGTAAAATTGCACGTTTTTGGTAACAACTCAAAAACCGTTAATAATATCAGAAATCTGAAATCTGACATGGATAAAAATGATCAGCACAGGAAGATCTAACTACCCTGAAATTTTGAAGAAAATCTGATTACCTATCTTGGAGTTATTGCCCTTTTTTCATCAAATTTTCAAATTTTTATTCTTTTGGCTTTTTATTTAAAAAACTATAAGAGATAGACGTTAAGTTTGAACAGCAAACATGTGCAGCATGTCAAGATCTAAATGCCCTGCAATTTTGAAGTAAATCTGATTACCCGTCTAGGAGTTATTCCCCTTTTTAGTTCACCTGGACCAAAGGTCCAGGTGAACTATTGCCATCACTTGGCGTCCGTCGTCTGTCGTCTGTAAACTTTTCACATTTCAAGCTTCTTCTCCGAAACCACTTGGCCGATTGGAACCGAACTTAGCAGGAATGTTCCTTGGATGGTCCTCTACAAAGTTACTGTTTTTCGTTCCAGTCGGATATTCAATATGGCTGCCAGGGCCAATAATATGCTCTGATTGGCTGAAATTTCAAAGATCTTCTTCTCCGAAACTAATGAACTGACTGAACCCAAACTGTAAAGGAATGATCATTGGAATGTCCTTTACCAAGTTACTGTTTTTTATGCCGATCGGAAATCCAAGATGGTCGCCATCGCAGGACATAGATTAACATTG
Organism: Bathymodiolus brooksi; assembly: GCA_963680875.1. NCBI lineage: Eukaryota > Metazoa > Mollusca > Bivalvia > Mytilida > Modiolidae > Bathymodiolus > Bathymodiolus brooksi. The sequence continues at coordinate 16,267,259 of OY804580.1, forward strand.
GACCCTATGGGAAAATGTTCAAATGCCTTATTCTCAGAAACTACAAATATGATTAAAGCCAAACTGTACATGAATGTTCATTGGATGGTCCTCTACAATCTTAAGGTTTTTTGTTCCGATATGAAATTCAAAATGGCGGCTACGGCAGGACTTAGTTTAACATTGGACCCTATGGGAAAAATGTTTCAAAATGCTTCTTCTCTGAAACCACTAGGACAGTTGAAACCAAACTGCCCAGGAATGATCATTGGAAGGTCCTCTACAAATTTTCTGTTTTTTATGCCGGTCGGAAATCCAAGATGGCCGCCACCGCAGGACATAGATTAACATTGGACCCTATGGGAAAATGTTCAAATGCCTTCTTCTCAGAAACTACAAATATTATTAAAGCCAAACTGTACATGAATGTTCATTGGATGGTCCTCTACAATCTTAAGGTTTTTTGTTCCGATATGAAATTCAAAATGGCGGCTACGGCAGGACTTAGTTTAACATTGGACCCTATGGGAAAAATGTTTCAAAATGCTTCTTCTCTGAAACCACTTGGACAGTTGAAACCAAACTGCCCAGGAATGATCATTGGAAGGTCCTCTACAAATTTTCTGTTTTTTATGCCGGTCGAAAATTCAAGATGGCCGCCACCGCAGGACATAGATTAACATTGGACCCTATGGGAAAATATTCAAATGCCTTCTACTCAGAAACTACAAATATGATTAAAGCCAAACTGTACATGAATGTTCATTAGATGGTCCTCTACAAACTTTACGTTTTTTGTTCTGGTATGAAATTCAAAATGGCGGCTATGGCAGGACTTAGTTTAACATTGGACCCTATGGGAAAAATGTTTCAAAATGCTTCTTCTCTGAAACCACTTGGACAGTTGAAACTAAACTGCCCAGGAATGATCATTGGAAGGTCCTCTATAAATTTTCTGTTTTTTATGCCGGTCGAAAATTCAAGATGGCCGCCACCGCAGGACATAGATTAACATTGGACCCTATGGGAAAATATTCAAATGCCTTCTACTCAGAAACTACAAATATGATTAAAGCCAAACTGTACATGAATGTTCATTAGATGGTCCTCTACAAACTTTACGTTTTTTGTTCTGGTATGAAATTCAAAATGGCGGCTACAGCAGGACTTAGTTTAACATTGGACCCTATGGGAAAAATGTTTCAAAACGCTTCTTCTCTGAAACCACTTGGATAATTGAAACCAAACTGCCCAGGAATGATCATTGGAAGGTCCTCTACAAAGTTTCTGTTTTTTTATGCCGATCGGAAATTCAAGATGGCCGCCACTGCAGGACATAGATTAACATTGGACCCTATGGGAAAATGTTCAAATGCCTTCTTCTCAGAAACTACAAATATGATTAAAGCCAAACTGTACATGAATGTTCATTGGATGATTCTCTACAAACAATACGTTTTTTGTTCCGATATAAAATTCAAAATGGCGGCTACGGCAGGACTTAGTTTAACATTGGACCCTATGGGAAAAATGTTTCAAAACACTTCTTCTCTGAAACCACTTGGATAATTGAAACCAAACTACCCAGGAATGATCATTGGAAGGTCCTCTACAAGGTGTGTGTTTTTTATGCCGATCGGAAATCCAAGATGGCCACCACCGCAGGACATAGATTAACATTGGACCCTATGGGAAAATGTTCAAATGCCTTCTTCTCAGAAACTACAAATATGATTAAAGCCAAACTGTACAAGAATGTTCATTGGATGGTCCTCTACAAACTTTACGTTTTTTGTTCCGATATGAAATTCAAAATGGCGGCTACGGCAGGACTTAGTTTAACATTGGACCCTATGGGGGAAATGTTTGAAAACGCTTCTTCTCTGAAACCACTAGAACAGTTGAAACCAAACTGCCCAGGAATGATCATTGGAAGGTCCTCTACAAATTTTATGTTTTTTATGCCGATCGGAAATCCAAGATGGCCGCCACCACAATACATAGATTAACATTGGACCCTATGGGAAAATGTTCAAATGCCTTCTTCTCAGAAACTACAAATATTATTAAAGCCAAACTGTACATGAATGTTCATTGGATGGTCCTCTACAATCTTAAGGTTTTTTGTTCCGATATGAAATTCAAAATGGCGGCTACGGCAGGACTTAGTTTAACATTGGACCCTATGGGAAAAATGTTTCAAAACGCTTCTTCTCTGAAACCACTTGGACAATTGAATCCAAACTGCCCAGGAATGATCATTGGAAGGTCCTCTACAAAGTTTCTGTTTTTTTATGCCGATCGAAAATTCAAGATGGCCACCACCGCAGGACATAGATTAACATTGGACCCTATGGGAAAATGTTCAAATGCCTTCTTCTCAGAAACTACAAATATGATTAAAGCCAAACTGTCCATATGTGTGTACATTGGATGGTCCTCTACAAACTTTACGTTTTTTGTTCCGATATGAAATTCAAAATGGCGGCTACGGCAGGACTTAGTTTAACATTGGACCCTATGGGAAAAATGTTTCAAAACGCTTCTTCTCTGAAACCACTTGGATAATTGAAACCAAACTGCCCAGGAATGATCATTGGAAGGTCCTCTACAAGGTGTGTGTTTTTTATGCCGATCGGAAATCCAAGATGGCCACCACCGCAGGACATAGATTAACATTGGACCCTATGGGAAAATGTTCAAATGCCTTCTTCTCAGAAACTACAAATATGATTAAAGCCAAACTGTCCATATGTGTGTACATTGGATGGTCCTCTACAAACTTTACGTTTTTTGTTCCGATATGAAATTCAAAATGGCGGCTACGGCAGGACTTAGTTTAACATTGGACCCTATGGGAAAAATGTTTCAAAATGCTTCTTCTCTGAAACCACTTGGACAGTTGAAACCAAACTGCCCAGGAATGATCATTGGAAGGTCCTGTTTTTTATGCCGATCGGAAATCCAAGATGGCTGCCACCACAGGTCATAGTATTAACACAGAACCATATGGGGAAAATACAGAAATATATTCTTCTCTGAAGCTATTGCACTGATTAAACCTAAACTGTGCATCAATCATTGGAAGGTCCTTTACAAACTTTGTGTTTTTTATGTTGATCGTAATTCCAAGATGACGCAGGACATAGTTTTTACATAGGACCAATTGTTTTTTTTTATTACCAGGTGAACGATACAGGCTCTTGAGAGCCTCTGGTTTATTTTTTATTTTTTTAATTTAAACATTTTGTCTGATATTTCAAAAACTATTAGAGATAAAGGTTAAGTTTAAATTGCAAACATGTGCAGCATATTAAGATCTATCTGCCCTGTAATTTTGAAGTTAATTTGAGTACCCAATTTGGAGTTATTGCCCTTTTGTTCATCAAATTTTCAAAATGTTAATACCTTTTGTCCTTTATTTCAAAAACTATTAGAGATAGATGTTGAGTTTAAACAGCAAACATGTTCAGCATGTCAAGATCAACCTAGCCTACAATTTTAAAGTAAATCTGATTACCCATCTTGAAGTTATTGCCCTTTTTTCATCAAATTTTAAAAATGTTAATACTTTTCATCCTTTATTTCAAAAACTATAAGAGATAGATGTTGAGTGTAAACTGAAAACATGTTCAGCTTGTCAAGATCTACATGCCCTGCAATTTTGAAGTAAATCTGATTACCAGTCTAGGAGTTATTCCCCTTTTTTCATCATTTTTTAGCTCACCTGACCCAAAGGGCCATGTGAGGTATTGCCATCACTTGGCGTCCGTCGTCCATCCGTTAACTTTTTCATATTTTAATCTTCTCCTCTGAAACAACTTGGCCAAATGGAACCAAACTTGGCAGTAAGCATCTATGTAAGGTCCTCTATAAAGTTTCTCCATTTCGTTCCATTTGGCCTATAAACATGGCCGCCAAGAATAATTCTTTTTTCAGATTGGCTAATGCTAAAAAAATCTTCTCCTCTGAAACAGCTTGGCCAAATGGAGCCAAACTTGGCATAGATGGTCCCTGGGTGTGTCCCTTTTAAAATTGTGTCCGACGGCCCCACCCTCCATTCAAGATGACTGCTGTTTTTTAAGGTAATGATTATCTCCCTTTGAAATTTGCTTCAGTATCATTCTATTGTCAGGTGAGCGATACAGGCTCAGTGGGCTGAGCCTCTAGTTTATTTTGTGCGATTGCATTGCAATCTATTAAATTGGTGTTACCTCCCTTTTTTTATTTTGTGCGATTGCATTGCAATCTATTAAATTGTAGTTACCTCCCTTTTTTATTTTGCGCGATTGCATTGCAATCTATTAAATTGGAGTTGCCTCCCTTTTTTCTTTTGCGCGATTGCATTGCAATCTATTAATTTGGAGTTACCTCCCTTTTTTATTTTGCGCGATTGCATATCTAAAATTTTCTAAATTTATAAAACTAAGGAGTATCTCCCTTGTGCAAAGCTCTGTCCTACTGTTTAGGCCCTTCAGGTTATTTGTTCTTAATCAGACATTGTTCTTTCGGTTTTTGATCTTCCAAATCTTTTGACTCTATCTGCACTGATGAGACATAACTTGTTGAAATGACCATTTACAGAATTTAAATTAACTGCAATCTCGGTCCTTTGTTAGTTTGCTTACCTTTGAATATAGTAGTAATCCACTTTGTTTTCTTTTTCTCCAGTCTTTATTTTGTTTAGAATATTGTAGTATTTATCTCTTTACCATATGGTTGATTTTGAATTAAGACTCCAAAGTCTCACAAAGCTTATTAGTAAATGTTTGCTCATTGGAGAGCACACTGCATTCTTCTGCCATGACAATTTTTACAGAATGATAGAATTAATTCAGTTTTGAGTGAATACAAACTCACCCTAAGATAATGTTGACAACAATTTTAACCTGTTCAATTAGTTATACATAAATAAAGCCTAGGGGTATTTTTGTATATGTAAAAACATGATAATCTCCTTCATGATTAAGAATGAGCAAAGTGAGTACTTAATCATGAAGGAGGGGATTATCATTTTCTTACAATCTTTCTAATAAACATTCAATATGATATAAATGTATTGGACAAAACTGTGAATTTCTTTTATTTAAAGTATTAGTAATAATTTTCATACGTTTTATTGAAAATAGCTAAAAATTCAGGCATTCTATAGAATGACTAGATATTTTTAGGCATTCGATAGAATTCCTATTGATGTTAGGCATTCTATAGATTGCCTAAAATTACAGTCATTCTACAGAATGCTTGATTCTTTAAATCGCCTGTAACATATACAATGTATTTTTACCTCCACTATAGGAGATGTTACTTGTCGCAAGTCGTAAGTCGTAACTGAGCTTAGGACTAGTTTAGTGAAACGCACGTATTCGTGCACGTAAGGAAATCTTAAGAGTGATTTTAGACTTACGATTTACGATCACTTTAGTGAAACGGTCGCCTGGCCTTTAGGCCATGTGAGCTATTGTCATCACTTTTCGTCCGTCGTCCATCCGTCAACATTTCACATTTTAATCTTCTCCTCAGAAACCACTGGGCCAATTGCAACCAAACTTTGGTGGAATGGTCCTTGGATGGCCCCCTTCCAAATTTGTGTCTGACCTCCAACCAAGATGGCCACCAAGCTAAAAATAGAAAAAAGGGGGGATGCAATTTTAATTGTCCATTGCTGTTTTAGTATATGTCAAAATGAGCTCAAATTTTAACTGCAGCTACATGCCAAGGAGTAGTTTAACATATATTCCGGGTTTTTCTGTGAAATTTTTCTTTCAGCTGATTTATACCGATTATGCAAATTGGGCATATTTTGATAAAAGATCACATTTAAATCTTCTCCTCTGAAACCGCTGAACCAAATTAAACCAAACCTGGCAGGGATGGTCCCTTTCAAAATTGTGTCCGACAGCCCTGCCCTCCATTCAAGATGGCTGCTATTGCTAAAAATAGAAATTTCTTCAATGGTCCATTGCTGCTTTATTATAAACCAAACTGAGCTCAAATTTTAACTGCAGCTACATGGCAATGAGTAGTTTAAGATATATTCCGGGTTTTTCTGTGAAATTTTTCTTTCAGCCGATTTATACCGATTATGCAAATTAGGCATATTTTGATAAAAGATCACATTTAAATCTTCTTCTCTGAAACCACTGAACCAAATTAAACCAAACCTGGCAGGGATGGTCCCTTGGTGGGTCCCTTTCAAAATTATGTCTGACAGCCCCGCCCTCCATTCAAGATGGCTGCTGTTGCTAAAAATAGAAATTTCTTCAATGGTCCATTGCTGCTTTATTATAAACCAAACTGAGCTCAAATATTAACTGCAGCTACATGGCAATGAGTAGTTTTAGATGTATTCCGGGTTTTTCTGTGAAATTTTTCTTTCAGCCGATTTATACCGATTATGCAAATTAGGCATATTTTGATAACAGATCACATTTAAATCTTCTCCTCTGAAACCGATGAACCAAATTAAATCAAACCTGGCAGGGATGGTCCCTGGGTGGGTCTCTTTCAAAATTATGTCCGACAGCCCCTGCCCTCCATTCAAGATGGCTGCTGTTGCTAAAAATAGAAATTTCTTCAATTGTCCATTGCTGCTTTATTATAAACCAAACTGAGCTCAAATTTTAACTGCAGCTACATGGCAATGAGTAGTTTAAGATATATTCGGGTTTTTCTGTGAAATTTTTCTTTCAGCCGATTTATACCGATTATGCAAATTAGGCATATTTTGATAAAAGATCACATTTAAATCTTCTTCTCTGAAACCGCTGAACCAAACCTGGCAGGGATGGTCCCTTGGTGGGTCCCTTTCAAAATTATGTCTGACAGCCCTGCCCTCCATTCAAGATGGCTGCTGTTGCTAAAAATAGACATGTTTTCAATTGTCCATTGCTGCTTTAGTATAAGTCAAAATGAGATAAAATTTTAACTGCAGCTACATGACAAGGAGTAGTTTAACATATATTCCGTTTTTATCTCGCCTGGCCTTTGGGCCATGTGAGCAATTGCCATCACTTTTCGTCCGTCCGTCAACATTTCACATTTTAATCTTCTCCTCAGAAACCGCTGGGCCAATTGCAACCAAACTTTGGTGGAATGGTCCTTGGGTGGCCCCCCTTAAAAATTGTGTCCGGTGATCCCAACTTCCAACCAAGATGGCCACCAAGCTAAAAATAGAAAAAAGGGGGATGATATTTTTAAATCTTCTCCTCTGAAACTACTGAGCCAATCTCAACCAAACTTTGCTGAAATGATCCTTGGGTGGTCCCCTTCAGACCTCCGACCAAGATGGCCACCACAGCCAAACTTAATTTAACATAGGACCCTATGGGAAATTCCCATAAAAATCTTCTTGTCTGAAACCATTTGCTCAATAAGAACAAAATTTTGATGAAATAGTCATTGGATGGTTCTCTTCCAAAAATGTGTCTGGTGGTTCGGCCCTCTGACCAAGATGGCTGCACAGCTGAACTTAGTTCAACATAGGACCCTATGGGAAATTCGCATAAAAACCATCTTGTCTGGAACCAGTAGCTCAATTAGAACCAAACTTTGATGGAATAGTCATTGGATGGTCCTTTTCCAAAATTGTGTCCGGCAGTCGCGCTCTCCCACCAAGATGGCCGCCACAGTGCAGTTGCGTTGTTATTGAAAGCAGCTTTGATTCAGGTGAGCGATTACAGGCTCCTGGGAGCCTCTGGTTTATTTTGTGCGATTGCATTGCAATCTATTAAAATGGAGTTACCTCCCTTTTTTGTTTTGCGCGATTGCATTGCAATCTATGAAATTGGAGTTGTCTCCCTTTTTTATTTTGTGCGATTGCATTGCAATCTATTAAAATAGAGTTACCTGCCTTTTTTATTTAGCGCGATTGCATTGCAATCTATTAAATTGGAGTTACTTCCCTTTTATATTTTGCGTGATTGCATTGCAATCTATTAAATTGGAGTTACCTCCCTTTTTTATTTTGCACGATTGCATTGCAATCTATTAAATTGGAGTTACCTCCCTTTTTTGTTTTGCGCGATTGCATTGCAATCTATTAAATTGGAGTTACCTCCCTTTTTTATTTTGCACGATTGCATTGCAATCTATTAAATTGGAGTTACCTCCCTTTTTTGTTTTGCGCGATTGCATTGCAATCTATTAAATTGGAGTTACCTCCCTTTTTTATTTTGGGCGATTGCAATGCAATCTATTAAATTGGAGTTACCTCCCTGTTTTGTTTTGCGCGTAAACATAGACGTAACTGTACTCAAGAGTTACGACTGTTTCACTAATAGTTAGGATTTACGACTTGCGATAAAAAGTGATCGCAAAGTTAAGAGTGGTGGTAGGTACTTGTAAGTCATAAATCGTAAACCTATTTTTGAAGAGAAGAATTGCTATCTGTATATTTTTAATATGAACATTGATCAAATGAAGCGAGCAATACATATTAGATGAATTTTTATATTTCGAGAGCCATAAAAAATCATTAAAACAGCTATGTACACATTATTGTTTGTTTCAGTTCCACATTTACAATATCAACATATTTTATTAACGAGGGTATTTAGAAGAAATTTCAAGAAATGAACGATATCGGGAACATGTACAAACAATGGCTAAAAAATATATTTAAGCACAAACAGTGGGCACATTACATTTGCATGTATCAGGGGTTTCAAAGTTTTTAATAATAGGAGGTACTTCTTAAATTTTAGGAGGTACCTAAAAAATTAGGCTGAGGGCCGTAAGGGGTCCAGGGGGCAGAAGCTCCAGAAATCTAGCATTTTGTGGACCAAAAAATGTACTTCAGAGACTGCAAAACATTAGTGTCATTGAAAGAAAAATCCCATTCACTTTAGAGTTCAGATTTCACCAAGAATGAAGACCATGCATAATGCCTGGATTCCCTTCCCCCCCCCCCAATTTCTTTATTGAATATTTCAGTTTACAGACTTCAGCCAAGATTATTCATAGATAGTCTGCCATATCTTAAAAAAAAAACAAAAAAGACCATAAAGAGCTACGGTTCCGCAGCTAGGCTTGACCAAGCCATTGTTATCAAAGCTGAAACTTCTCAAAATTCTTTTGTTGGCTTTGTCCTTTTCTTTTTCACAATACCTTGGCTTGTGTGTTTTTTTTACTTTATTACCAGTAATTAAACTCATCAAAGACCATTGGCACGGATCAAGACCATATAAGTGTCATAATTAATGAAACCAAGGACGTATATAGAATACGTCCTTGATGAAACATATAAATTTAATTTGCAATCATCAATCTTTAATAAAATTTATAATTTTAATAGATCAATACAAATATAATTAAACAAAAACAATATATATTGTTACTTTCACGACTTATGTGCAAAAAAAATGTTCGAACAAAAACGATTCGCGGGAAGATATTTATTAACATTTGAATCACAAAAGTTAAATTATTTTGGAAAAAAAGTGGGGGCCGGCATTTTGACATTACAATGTAATTCGTATTTGAGCCATGTCCAGTCCTTTTTCAAGATTTCTAGTAATTTTCTATCCCTTATCTCCTCGTACCCCCTTTTAAAAATGTTTTTCAGCACACTTTCATTTCTGTGAACAACCGCGGTAGGGCCCCGTCAAAATATGTAAATAAATTAGCCATAGGTTTTTATTTTTTTATACCGGAAGTTAAACAATATGGACGGAGTTAAGCAACAAGACAGTTCGCCCCAGAATGATTCGACCCTGGGTTTTAAATGGATAATAAAAATCGCACAACATATTGTGTAGTCATATATTCATAATACATAATGATCATACTTATATTACTGGAGATTACACTAAATTGTGTTTGAACATAATTTGTAATCGGTCATTTTTTTATTTTGAAATGATGTCAGCTTTGTTCCGGTCCGAGTTTTACACAAGGATGAAAAAATATTGGGACGAAAACATATCTATTTACCGCATGCGCAAACTGCTATTTATGATTCTAAGGTAAAGTTATTTTTAAAACAGGGAATATCCCATCAACTTGGTCGTGACTCAGTTGTTCGATTTGAATGCGAGAATTCAGCAATTGACGTGATCATTAATTTTTTATGAAAAATATTCCACAAGCCTATCGACCATCGTACTTGTGGTTTTGACCACCGCTAATTTTGGGGGGGTTCAGTAATTTCTGCCGGTACTATACACGATCTCAAGCGGGTAAAAGTACCGGGTACCGGCCCACTTTGAAACCCCTGATGTATTTGGGGATTAACAGGTATTCCACTTGCACGGAGAAAGTGCATTACAATTGTCTGTAAAATATACCTGAGAGTTTGTTTTTTTTACATTTGCGCGGATTGCCTGTTATTTAGAATATACATGTATTTAAGTTATTCATAATATTTTCTGCATTTTGCAGCATGACTGACGATGCAATATGGATTATTCACCACTTTCGTCAGCCTTTAAAATGAAAAAAAAATAATATAAGAATAACATACAAATATATGAAATATAAATTTAAAAAAGATTAATTTGTGAATTTGCAACATACATGTATAAAAGAAAAAGAAAACACTAATTTTGAAGGCAACAGATATTTCTACAGTCCAAATGTTAACATGCATTGGTAGTTTTTATTGATTATATAACACTATGAATATAAATCAACAGTACATGTACATGTTAAGGTTTAATATCGTAAGATGTGTATTTTTGTTGTTTTATGTGTTGATGAAGCATTATTTTATATGTGTGATATAGCTTTGGTTTATTCATTTGAAAAATCACTTTAGAGTTTTAGAATTAGTTAAATATTAAAAATGTATTTTAACACATTTAAAATGTGATTATTAATGTAATCAGCTTCCGAGCAATTAATGTAATCAGCTGGTTTTGGCATTACTGTTTAGGCCCTTCAGGTTATTTGTTCTCAATCAGACATTGTTCTTTCGGTTTTTGATCTTCCAAATCTTTTGACTTTATCTGCACTGATGAGACATAAATTGTTGAAATGACCATTTGCAGAATTTAAATTAACTGCAATCTCAGTCCTTTGTTAGTTTGCTTACCTTTGAATGTAGTAGTAATCCACTTTGTTTTCTTTTTCTCCAGTCTTTATTTTGTTTAGAATATTGTAGTATTTATCTCTTTTTCCATATGGTTGATTTTGGATTAGACTCCAAAGTCTCACAAAGCTTATTAGTAAATGTTTGCTCATTGGAGAGCACACTGCATTCTTCTGCCATGACAATTTTTACAGAATGATAGAATTAATTCAGTTTTGAGTGAAGACAAACTCACCCTAAGATAATGTTGACAACAATTTTAGCCTGTTCAATTAGTTATACATAAATAAAGCCTAGGGGTATTTTCGTATATGTAAAAACATGATAATCTCCTTCTTCATGATTAAGAACGTGTGAAGCGAGTACTTAATTATGAAGGAGGGGATTATCATTTTCTTACAATCTTTCTTATAAACATTCAATATGATATAATGTATTGGACAAAACTGTGAATTTCTTTTATTTAAAGTATTAGTAATAACATTCAGGCAATTTATTGAAAATAACTAAAAAAAAAATTCAGGCATTCTATAGAATGATTAGATATTTTTAGGCATTCAATAGAATTCCTATTGATGTTAGGCATTCTATAGATTGCCTAAAATTACAGTCATTCTACAGAATTCCTGATTCTTTAAATCGCCTGTAACATATACAATGTATTTTTACCTCCACTATAGGAGATGTTACTTGTCGCAAGTCGTAAGTCATAACTGAGTTTAGGACTAGTGTAGTGAAACCATGTATACGTGCACGTAAGGAAATCTTAAGAGTGATTTTAGACTTACGATTTACGATCACTTTAGTGAAACGGTCACCTGGCCTTTAGGCCATGTGAGCTATTGTCATCACTTTTCGTCCGTCGTCCGTCCGTCAACATTTCACATTTTAATCTTCTCCTCAGAAACCACTGGGCCAATTGCAACCAAACTTTGGTGGAATGGTCCTTGGATGGCCCCCTTCCAAAATTGTGTCCAACTTCCAATCAAGATGGCCGCCAAGCTAAAAATAGAAAAAAGGGGGAGATGAAATTTTAATTGTCCATTGCTGCTTTAGTATAAGTCAAAATGAGCTCAAATTTTAACTGCAGCTACATGGCAAGGAGTAGTTTAACTTTTTTCGATGTTTTTCTGTGAAATTTTTCTTTCAACCGATTTATACTGATTATGCAAATTGGGCATATTTTGATAAAAGATCACATTTAAATCTTCTTCTCTGAAACCGCGGAACCAAATTAAACCAAACCTGGCAGGGATGGTCCCTTTCAAAATTGTGTCCGACAGCCCTGCCCTCCATTCAAGATGGCTGCTGTTGCTAAAAATAGAAATTTCTTCAATGGTCCATTACTGCTTTAGTATAAGTCAAAATGAGCTCAAATTTGAACTGCAGCTACATGGCTAGGAGTAGTTTAACATATATTCCGTTTTTAGCTCACCTGGCCTTTAGGCCATGTGAGCTATTGCCATCACTTTTCATCCGTCCGTCAACATTTCACATTTTAATCTTCTCCTCAGAAACCACTGGGCCAATTGCAACCAAACTTTGGTGGAATGGTCCTTGGGTGGCCCCCCTTAAAAATTGTGTCCGGTGATCCCAACTTCCAATCAAGATGGCCGCCAAGCTAAGAATAGAAAAAAGGGGGATGATATTTTAAAAAAGTTTTCTCCTCTGAAACTACTGAGCCAATCTCAACCAAACTTTGCTGAAATGATCCTAGGGTGGTCCCCTTCCAAAATTGTGTTCGGCATTTCAGACCTCCGACCAAGATGGTCGCCACAGCCGAACTTAATTTAACAGGACCCTATGGGAAATTCCCATAAAAATCTTCTTGTCTGAAACCATTTGCTCAATAAGAACTAAATTTTGATGAAATAGTCATTGGATGGTTCTCTTCCAAAAATGTGTCCGGCGGTTCGGCCCTCTGACCAAGATGGCTGCACAGCTGAACTTAGTTTAACATAGGACCCTATGGGAAATTCACATAAAAACCATCTTGTCTGGAACCAGTAGCTCAATTAGAACCAAACTTTGATGGAATAGTCATTGGATGGTCCTTTTTAGCTCACCTGGCCTTTAGGCCATGTGAGCTATTGTCATCACTTTTCGTCCGTCGTACATCCGTCATCATTTCACATTTTAATCTTCTCCTCAGAAACCACTGGGCCAATTGCAACCAAACTTTGGTGGAATGGTCCTTGGATGGCCCCCTTTCAAAATAGGGTCCGGTGATCCCGACTTCCAACCAAGATGGCCACCAAGCTAAAAATAGAAAAAAGGGGGGATGAAATTTTAATTGTCCATTGCTGCTTTAGTGTAAGTCGAAATGAGCCTCAAATTTTAACTGCAGCTACATGGCAAGGAATAGTTTAACATATATTCCGGGTTTTTCTGTGAAATTTTTCTTTCAGCCGATATATACCGATTATGCAAATTAGGCATATTTTGATAAAAGATCACATTTAAATCTTCTCCTCTGAAACCGCTGAACCCAAAAATTAAACCAAACCTGGCAGGGATGGTCCCTGGGTGGGGCTCTTTCAAAATTGTGTCCGACAGCCCCGCCCTCCATTCAAGATGGCTGCTGTTACTAAAAAATAGAAATTTCTTCAAATGGCCAAAACTGCTCTATTTTAAGCCAGAATGTGCCCAAATTTGAACTGTATAAGCATAATGATGAGCTTTTTAACATGTATTACAGGATTTTTTATGAACTTTGAACTTTTGCCGATTTTGACCGATTATGCAAATTAGAAAAAAGGGGGGATGAAATTAAAAAAAATCTTCTTCTCTGAAACTACTGAGCCAATCTCAACCAAACTTTGCTGAAATGATTCTTGGATGGCCCCCTTCCAAAATTGTGTCCGGTGATCCCGACTTCCAACCAAGATGGCTGCCAAGCTCAAAATAGAAAAAAGGGGGGATGAAATTTTAATTGTCCATTGATGCTTTAGTGTAAGTCAAAATGAGCTCAAATTTTAACTGCAGCTACATGGCAAGAAGTAGTTTAACATATATTCCGGGTTTTTCTGTGAAATTTTTCTTTCAGCCGATATATACCGATTATGCAAATTAGGCATATTTTGATAAAAGATCACATTTAAATCTTCTCCTCTGAAACCGCTGAACCAAATTAAACCAAACCTGGCAGGGATGGTCCCTGTGTGGGTCTCTTTCAAAATTGTGTCCGACAGGCCCGCCCTCCATTCAAGATGGCCACTGTTACTAAAAATAGAAATTTATTCAAATGGCCAAAACTGCTCTATTATAAGCCAGAATGTGCCCAAATTTGAACTGTATAAGCATAATGATGAGCTTTTTAACATGTATTACAGGATTTTTTATGAACTTTGAACTTTTGCCGATTTTAACCGATTATGCAAATTAGAAAAAAGGGGGGATGAAATTAAAAAAAAATCTTCTCCTCTGAAACTACTGAGCCAATCTCAACCAAACTTTGCTGAAATGATTCTTGGATGGCCCCCTTCCAAAATTGTGTCCGTTGATCCCGACTTCCAACCAAGATGGCTGCCAAGCTCAAAATAGAAAAAAGGGGGGATGAAATTTTAATTGTCCATTGCTGTTTCAGTGTAAGTCAAAATGAGCTCAAATTTTAACTGCAGCTACATGGCAAGGAATAGTTTAACTTATATTCCGGGTTTTTCTGTGAAATTTTTCTTTCAGCCGATATATACCGATTATGCAAATTAGGCATATTTTGATAAAAGATCACATTTAAATCTTCTCCTCTGAAACCGCTGAACCAAATTAAACCAAACCTGGCAGGGATGGTCCCTGGGTGGGTCCCTTTCAAAATTGTGTCCGACAGCCCCGCCCTCCATTCAAGATGGCCACTGTTACTAAAAATAGAAATTTCTTCAAATGGCCACAACTGCTCTATTTTAAGCCAGAATGTGCCCAAATTTGAACTGTATAAGCATAATGATGAGCTTTTTATTATGTATTACAGGATTTTTTATGAACTTTGAACTTTTGCCGATTTTGACCGATTATGCAAATTAGAAAAAAGGGGGATGAAATTAAAAAAAAATCTTCTTCTCTGAAACTACTGAGCCAATCTCAACCAAACTTTGCTGAAATGATTCTTGGATGGCCCCCTTCCAAAATTGTGTGCGCTGATCCCGACTTCCAACCAAGATGGCCGCCAAGCTCAAAATAGAAAAAAGGGGGGATGAAATTTTAATTGTCCATTGCTGCTTTAGTGTAAGTCAAAATGAGCTCAAATTTTAACTGCAGCTACATGGCAAGAAGTAGTTTAACATATATTCGGGGTTTTTCTGTGAAATTTTTCTTTCAGCCGATATATACCGATTATGCAAATTAGGCATATTTTGATAAAAGATCACATTTAAATCTTCTTCTCTGAAACCGCTGAACCAAATTAAACCAAACCTGGCAGGGTGGGTCCCTTTCAAAATTGTGTCCGACAGCCCCGCCCTCCATTCAAGATGGCCGCTGTTACTAAAAATATAATTTTTTTCAAATGGGCAAAATTGCTCTATTTTAAGCCAGAATGTGCCCAAATTTGAACTGTATAAGCATAATGGTGAGCTTTTTAACATGTATTACAGGATTTTTTATGAACTTTGAACTTTTGCCGATTTTGACCGATTATGCAAATTAGAAAAAAGGGGAGATGAAATTAAAAAAAAATCTTCTCCTCTGAAACTACTGAGCCAATCTCAACCAAACTTTGCTGAAATGATTCTTGGATGGCCCCCTTCCAAAATTGTGTCCGGTGATCCTGACTTCCAACCAAGATGGCCGCCAAGCTCAAAATAGAAAAAAGGGGGGATGAAATTTAAAAAACCTTCTCCTCTGAAACTACTGAGCCAATCTCAACCAAACTTTGCTGAAATGATCCTCGGGTGGTTCCCTTCCAAATTTATTTCTGACATTTCAGACCTCCGACCAAGATGGCCACCACAGCCGAACTTAATTTAACATAGGACCGTATGGGAAACTCCCATAAAAATCTTCTTGTTTGAAACCATTTGCTCAATAAGAACTAAATGTTGATGAAATAGTCATTGGATGGTTCTCTTCCAAAAATATGTCAGGCAGTTCGATCCTTCGACCAAGATGGCCCCCACAGCCGAACTTAGTTTAACATAGGAACCTATGGGAAATTCACATAAAAATCTTCTTGTCTGGAACCAGTTGCTCAATTGGAACCAAACTTTGATAAAATAGTCATTGGATGGTCCTCTTCCAAAATTGTGTCTGGTGGTCCCATCCTCTGACCAAGATGGCTGCACAGCTGTACTTAGTTTAACATAGAACCCTATGTGAAATTCACATAAAAACCATCTTGTCTGGAACCAGTAGCACAATTAGAACCAAACTTTGATGGAATAGTCATTGGATGGTCCTCTTCCAAATTTGTGTCCGGCAGTTGCACTCTCCCGCCAAGATGGCCGCCACAGTGCAGTTGCGTTGTTATTGAAAGCAGCTTTGATCCAGGTGAGCGATTACAGGCTCCTGGGAGCCTCTGGTCTAAAATTGTGTCCGGCAGTCGCACTCTCCCACCAAGATGGCCACCACAGTGCAGTTGCGTTGTTATTGAAAGCAGCTTTGATCCAGGTGAGCGATTACAGGCTCCTGGGAGCCTCTGGTTTATGCCCCCGCGACTATTGGTCAGGGGGCATATTGTTTTACCCCTATCCGTCCGTTCGTCTGTCACACTTAGTATGCATAGTTTGTCTGGCTAACTCCTCCTACAGTTTTTGAGCTAGACCTTTTATATTTTGTAGACAGTTACGGTAGTACTTACACTGAAGGTGTGCATATTTTATGGATTTTGACTTTCAACAATATATTACAAAATTATGGATGCATGAACTTGGACAGATTTGGCTAAATCCCTATAGGATATATGGTTTGTCTGGCTAACTCCTCCTACAGTTTTTGAGCTAGACCTTTTATATTTTGTAGACAGTTAGTACTTACACTGAAGGTGTGCATATTTTATGGATTTTGACTTTCAACAATATTTTACAAAATTATGGATGCATGAACTTGGACAGATTTGGCTAAATCCCTATAGGATATATGGTTTGTCTGGCTAACTCCTACAGTTTTTGAGCTAGACCTTTTATATTTTGTAGACAGTTAGTATGTACACTGAAGGTGTGCATATTTTGTGGATTTTGACTTTCAACAATTGTTTACAAATTTATGGATGCATGACCTTAGACAGATTTTGCTAAATCCATATAGGATATATGGTTTGTCTGGCTAACTCCTCCTACAGTTTTTGAGCTAGACCTTTTATATTTTGTAGACAGTTAGTACCAACACTGAAGGTGTGCATATTATATGGATTTTGATTTTCAACAATTTTTTACAAAATTATGCATATATGAACTTAGCCACTGAAACCTGTTAACGTGTAAACAACGCTCCTTATACTTTAAATCCACAGATACAAAAACTTGATTTTCACTTAAATATGTTTCTGACATAAAACAAATCGCACCGGCAATCATTCCGATGTTCTCGAATGAACTTTGCGTTTTCTAATGCACGGAATAATTCCGGGTCTTCTTGACAAAATCCAAGTCAAAATCGTAATCTGGCGAGTGAAATAAGCAAAACATTGGTTTACCCTTTTGCATTTAAAGTCTATACATAAGTTTTCTACATCATACCCGATGAATAATATACCATTCCTTGAAATTAAGTTATATTGAAAATCCATTTTGGCTCTTCAAGACGTTTTCTTTACATTATAGCCCTACATATTCCTCAGAACCAAACCAAAAGTTAAGGTAGTAACTTGGGGTGGGGGTTGAGGTGGATAAGGTTGAGACGGGGGCATTCAATTTTCTAGTCGTTGATTTTAAGTTGGAGATTTTTTAAATGAAATTTTATATTGGACTTATAAAAAAATATCCTCAAACTATCGGATAATAAACCTCATAAAATCTACTATTCATTGCCCCCTGAAACCTATTACAAAAGCAGTTGCCAGTTGGACTACCATGAGAAAACTGCTTCAAGTCACCCATTTCAAATTTTAGTCACCACAGGTGACCGGGCGACTGTTAATTTTCATCCATGTGTAAACATTTCTAATTGGCTCAGATGTTGTGTATGATGATAAATTGATGTGTAAAAAGAATAGATGTTGAATTTCCAAGTCGGTCCATTTCAGATTAAAATAATTTGTTAATACAGCATCTTGAAAAGGCTACTCAAACAAGGATACTTTGCTACTATGTTGAAGTCATCACTGCCTTGTTGACTTTGAGTATTAAACACGACAGGTATCTTATAAGAAACAGGAACTCTTGGTTCACTCCAGGATTTTGGTAGGGTCTGTTATACTCAAATTTTTATGCCCCTGCAACGAAGAGTCAGGGGGGCGTATTAAATTACCCCTGTCTGTCCGTTCGTCCGTTCAGATATAGATACATGGTTTGTCCGGCTATCTCCTCCTACAGTTTTGGAGCTACAGCTTTAATATTTTGTAGGATATTTATACACATAATGGAAGTGGGCATGTCCACAGGATTTTGATTTTCATCAAATATTCTCAAAATGACAGGTAGTTGGAATTAGTCATTTTTTTCGTACTAGCTGTATAAAGGGAACATGGTTTGTCTGGCTAACTCCTCCTACAGTTTTAGAGCTACAGCTTTAATATTTTGCAGGATGTTTATACACATAATGGAGGTGTGCATGTTCACAGGATTTTGATATTCATCAAATATTCTCAAAATGACAGGTAGTTGGACTTAGTCATTTTGTTCGTCCGTCCGGATATAGATACATGGTTTGTTCGGCTATCTTCTCCTACAGTTTTGGAGCTACAGCTTTAATATTTTATATGATGTTTATGCACATAATGGAGGTTGACTTGCTTATAATTTCTTATGGTCAGGCGGGGGCATCATTTGTGTCTTAAAGACACACTTCATTTTAAAAAAATCACTCTTAACAAAACAACTTTGTCCATGATTATCAAGTGCGGGAGCATGCTTCCTTTCTTGTTTTGTTTGTATTCGTTACGTGTATTGTGACCAATGTTGCTTGTTTTCTCTGAATTGTCCATTCTTGATTGTCCCTTCGGTTTTCTCTGAATTGTCAATTCTTGATTGCCCCTTCGGTTTTCTCTAACGTTTATTTACTAATACAATTAAAGTTTTTAGTCTTAACTTTGTTTTCATTACAGGTCGTTACAGACAGTAATTACTATGATGTCAACGCTGTAATTAAAACACTTCTTAATAAGGTTAGTATCACTTTTTAGATACTCGTAATATTGGCCATTTTACATGTAAATTTCTTTCATCGTCGTATGTTGTCCATTGTTGGCTTTTCACATAATGGTTGACAATACAAGCTACTAGACCAACAGGTAACCTTGAACTACCAAATATAGAAATGGAATGACAAATTCTTAGTAAATCTAGTGAAGTCTGTGAAATTATTGTTTTTTTCTACAATTGTGTACAGTCAAACCTGTATTAAGAGGTCACCTTTGGGACAAAGAAAAAGTATTCCATGAAGACAGGTAACCTCTTTATAGAGGTTCAATTCATACATAATTTGACAGGACAGGACAAGAAAAAGGTGACTTTTTAATACAAGTGACTGCTTAATAGAGGTAACAGCATGGGCAGATTTGACTGTGTTTGTTAGATATTAATTTTGAGAGTTTATATGGGTACACAGTGAAATGGTCAGTGAAAATTAGGAACAATAAGTAAACTATGTAAAGAGCAGTGGCTGAAAATATCATTGATTGTCTCATTTTCTGATAATAAATAGAAATTGATACAGAGTATTGTTTGTTCATTTCAGGGTGATGTCAGTGAAATTGACCTCAGATTTTATCTGAAGTGCTGTCAACAATTATGTTCTGTATGGGAACCTAATATCAACCTGTTAGTGTTATTCTGGGATTATTTCTACAAAAGAATGGTTAGTTTTATTATATTTAAAGGAGAATAAACAGACAATATACGTACATTGTCGGAAAATATAAAATTTATTTGTATAAGCTTTTAGAAACCGGTAGAAAAGCTAACCTTTGGTGAAGTTTTCTGTCCTGTTTCGAAGTGAGTGGAAATGAATTATGTATTTTCAGACAATGTACATATATTGTGTTTATCCTGCAATGTCAAAAATTCAACTGCCAAATTTTCTAAAAAGAGCAGAAACTAGTGTCGTTCTAATCGTGTTTGATGATGTCCTCTGTGACATTCACAGTTGTACTGTTGCCGTTTTCTTAGCGTAGCTCTACATGAATCAGTTATCAGAGAAGCTATATTTTGGTCAGTGACCGTATATAAAAAAAAATTATCCAGTCAATGCAATTTGACTGCTCAATTAGAACAGGTGCTTGATAATATACAATGTACATATATTCCATCAAAGAGTAGCGATAGGTATGTGGAATGTTTTTGTTTGATTACGACATAACTGTTAATGTCAAGGTCACTGTAGAATTTCAATAAGAAAAAGTGGTTGTCATTAGAGTAATAAATTTAACGATGTCAGTTGTAGAGATCCATTAATTAACACCTTAAATGCCAAATTCTGTATACAGTGAAACCTGTATAAACCGAACCCTGGATAAATTGAAATCTTGTATAAACCAAACTTTAAAGAAGTCCCAATGTAGGAAATCTTTGTTAATTTAAGCCAAGCACCTGTCTGTTCCAAACACAGAGCTAGTGCTGAAGCGGTTAGGTTTAGATAGGCTTCACTGTATACAAGCACAGTCAAAACCTGTATATAAAGGGCACTCAAGGGGACCTGAAACTGTACCCTTTATGAGCAGTTGCCCTTTATATACAGGTTAAAATTATATGCCCTTCATTAGTGAGAAAAATGAGACTTCCATTTATAGACAGTGATTTATTATATAGAGGTGCCCTTTATAGACAGTGATTTATTATATAGAGGTGCCCTTTATAGACAGTGATTTATTATATAGAGGTGCCCTTTATTGACAGTGATTTATTATATAGAGGTGCCCTTTATTGACAGTGATTTATTATATAGAGGTGCCCTTTATTGACAGTGATTTATTATATAGAGGTGCCCTTTATAGACAGTGATTTATTATATAGAGGTGCCCTTTATTGACAGTGATTTATTATATAGAGGTGCCCTTTATTGACAGTGATTTATTATATAGAGGTGCCCTTTAATGCTGGTTTGATTATATGTAACCTACAATAAATTGTTTGTTTAATTAATTTACAGAACAGTAGTTTCCAGTTAAAGACAGTTTCTGTTAACAGTCTACAAACTATCAGGTAAGATTAACTTACTACTATAAAATAGCTAATGAAAAGGTGGCAAAGGTAACAAAACAGACTTAAACTGCATTGGTGGTGTAATGGTTAGCATGCTCGTCTCGAGTGTGGTAGATCGTGGGTTTTAGCCACGATCGGGTCAAACCAAAGACTATGAAATTGGTATTTGTTGCTTCTCCTCTAAGCATGCAGCATTAAAGAGAAAGAACAAAGACTGGTTGTCTCAGAATCAGATTAATGTGTCTGAGTGTTTCAATGAGTTGGCACTATAAAAATCCAACTAATCATGTTGGTCTAGTAAAAAAGGGACCTCATCATCATCATCTCATTGAAAATTAACTTGTTCTCGCCATTACAAAATTTCTACCGGTCTCCATTTTCAAAATGGCCACCACAATACCGCAAAAAATCAAGCTCAGAATTTTTTCACAATGTAAAGTGTTCATTTAAACTGTTGTCAGTGGCCGGTTTAGGAGACTTCATAATCGTTAGATTATAATCATATCTTGTTTTATTTGTATCAAAGACTTCAATGCAGAGACAAATACTTCTTTAGAATTAAATTTGTTTTCTTTCTTTATTTGCGGCTGTCAGCATCATCAAAGGAAAACGATCTGCCTTTATGTATATATTTCTGATATCAGACAGATAGTGGGGTACCGAACACCAGTATTTATTCAGCGGTTTCCTTGGCGTCTCCATATTACAATTACTTATAATCTACCGCATCTACGACTATGATATGCTAACGTCACAGTAACACCGGAAGTCGCCTGCCGATTTGTTCAGACGTCAAGACAAGAAAAAGACGGAACGTGGTCGGAATTTACATGATTCGAAACAACCGTATTGGTTTTGGTCGTGCCTTAGACCAAGTACATTAAAGTTTTCGTGATTAGGTCAATAACTCCATTGCCATACAACTTTGGTTCATTATATTTGTTCTCCACATTGATGATGAAGGGTATATGTCTGTATTTATCCATGTGTCTTAGCTAAATTTAATTTTCTTTGATACTGTGACTTCCATATGTAGTTTATATTCGACAAATATTTCATACAAACAATTTTAGGGGCTTGCATGTGTCTAAGCTCATTATGTCATTGACTAATTAAACAGGGCTCACCAAACCAGGCGAAGTGGGCGACTTCTTCACCTTGGTTTCAATGAAGTCGCCCAATTTGTCAAAAAGCGAAGTTTTAATCTGTCTTTTCAAGTCCGTATTTTTTTCACCAATAATCATACTTTTTTTCAATATTCACATAAAAGGAGCTCCCATGTTCCTGAAATGTGACCCATACAGGGTTTGATGTTCAATATTTTATTCCAAATTCGTTAATTGCATCCTTTTAAGATCATTGTTCGTTTTTGTGAAAGGTAGGGGAACATGCGGTAGCGGGGAAAGAAACGTTAAAATTTGGATCGATTTTCGGAAGTCTTCCAGATGTTCCCTCACTTCGCCCTTAAGTCAAGAGAGAGAGAAGTCAAGTCGCTTTGTTTTTACTATGTGTGGTGAGCCCTGATTAAAGAATGTCCTGTTTTGTTATATAATAGTATTTAACTGGCAGACATATTTACAGTTCTTATTGGCTGAAATATATATATGTAGATTCTCCTCTGCTTCCAGTGAAACCTGTCTAAGCCAAAACTTCTAGGGCCCAATTTTTGTGTTCGGAATAAACAAATTTTCCATTTATACAGGTGAAATCAACGAAATTTCCTACACTGGAACTTTATTTATAGTTTGATTTATCCAGAATTCCAGTTTATTCAGGGTTAGGTTTATAAACAAGTTTCACTAAGAATATAAGAAATTCCTGTACACTTGATTATGCAAATGTACTTTCAGTAAATCACCAACAGATCTTCTAGAAAGATGTAAGCAGTACAGTACTGGACAAACAAATCAGTAAGTATAAATCACCAGGTTCCAGGACTCATGGTTAGGGTTATGATGTTTAACGCCACTTACAGTCAGTTTTATTGGTGGAGGAAACAGGAGTACCCGGAGAAAACCACTGTCGCTGACAAACTTTATCACAGAAAGTTGTATCGACTACACTTCGCCATGAGCAGGATTCAAACCCACAACGGTAGTGGTGATAAGCACTTATTGCATAGGTAGTTGTAAATCCAACTACCATATAATCACGACTCGAGGTTTAAGCTTAGAAAATTACTGTTTTGTTAATATGATTTTGAATTTGAATTTAGTTATTCAGTTAAATGATACAGTATAGTTTCATTTAAAATACCATTACAATTATATTGTATGTATTTAATTCAAATTTGTTTGCAGGAAACAGAATGAAACAAGCTACCAGCTGTATTTAGGATTACTTGGAAATCACTTGAGGCGATTGGTTGAAAGATCCTCTATGCAGGAATGGAAACAGATGAAAGGGAGGTAATTATTTATAGCAGCGAGTGACTTTCCCGAACAATTAGATTTTCCTTTGAGGATTTTCTTTGTTTGATTATCAAAATCAAAATAACGATGTCAGAATTACATGTTGTTTCTAGGGCCACTAACAATCTGTAAAAAATAGGTAGGTAGGCAAAACTTTCCTTTATTTTATGTAACAAGAATCTAGTGTTCAACCGTGCTTGTTCAAAATTGGCATTAAAAACTCGAGGGTAGACACTTAATATTAGGGATACAAGTATTCGTTTTTGCCTTTGTAGAAATTATGGTTGGAAACAATACTTTTCCCTATTTTTGAGTAAAATGCCTTTCTGGGGTTGTTTGTGAAAAAGAAATTGTTTTTTTGGGAATTGTATAGTTTCAGCATTTGATGTCACTTACATAGTATGGCAGTCACTTTGACCATCGTCCTTTGTCATCCTTCATCACCCTGCATCTGTACAATACTTGTGAAATCTTAAATTATCAAAATCTCCCTCTTAAGGCTCCAATATCCATCTTAAATTTGCTACATCTCCTTTGTCATTTTCAAAAGATCACATGTGCATACAAAGCTGTTTTTCAAGGTAAAATAATGTATATTATACATTCCCAAAAACGGTAATATTTGTGAAATCTGAAATTATTACTTGCCAGTTGTAAATTATATGTATCTAACATTGCTGTTGAAGAAGACCTATTCATTAGAGAAATTAGTTGTCTATGATCAGAACAAAAGTATTAGACCCGGAAGTTAACAAACAAATATGATTTCCTTGTAATGATAACCTTTACTGTCAATGTTAAATATTAAAATAAGTAGTGAAAAGTGATATAAGATAAGATAAGATAAGATAAGAAAACTTTATTTGAATTCGGTTTTTGTAAACAATAAACACAAGCTCTCAGGAGCTTTTTACCGAATATACATAGTAGCACAAGATACATACACATATTATACAGTAGTACCCCTTTTGTAAGGCCATTCCCTCCACAGGTCATCATTTAAGATGTACTGTGATAGTAAGATACTGCTCAATTGTTCCCCTCAAGACAGGCCACCCCCTTATACATACCTGTTAACCCTCCCCCTTTTCGTGGGAGTCTCCCGCGTAAGAGCCTTATCTCCCGCATGGACTGGGTCTCATGCGCGGGAGACATTAATCTCCCGCACACACCTTTTCCTCCCCCACGATCTCCCCCCAACAAAAAAATCAAGTACAATGAAATCTTGACCTACATTTTGCGATCAATATTTCTGGAAATTCCCCATTTGAAACTCCCGCGCTGATGAAAAACGCCGAGAGATACGAATGGTAAAGGTGTTTAAATGATATCCGGTTATTGATCTGTTTGACACCTTTACAGGTAAATTGGGTCATGGAGATTAATTAAGGTGTTGATGATTATACAACAATTATCCACTGATTGACAGTTAATTGGGGATAAGGAAGTGGGTTTGTGGCACACGCTTAGATGATTAGAAGTGTGATAGCGGCAATTAAAAATAGTTATAAACCGTTGTGCAAACAGGAGTCGGACAACCTTTGATGCCAGGACAACTTCTTATTTCGATCAAACGTGCAATGAATTCATCTCGGATTGAGTTGTTATGGCTTGTTTGGGACCAAAGCCGATAAAAGTATTATTTAAGGACTAAGTTCCAGGATGGAATTGATAAACCACAAAAATGCCAAAACGTATGCTATCACTTAACGCACCAGCAGCAAAGTGCCTTTTTAATTTTAGTGCTCTATGACTTTATTGTTCAGAGCATTCTGTCTTCATTGTTATTGCTTTGTTATAACCTTATGATTATGAATAAGTTATAAATACAGTTTTTATCCTTCATTCATCATATGAAACAGTACTAATAAGACAGAAATGTAAACAATATATATTTAAATGGGATGCAGTTGGTTCAATACTGAAACAAACAAAAAGAAAACATCAATTAACAATAAAAACATGCATCAAATACGTCGATAAAAAATCTCCAGTTATGAGACCAAATCTCCAGCCAAAAATTTACAAATCTCCAGTTGTAGCATAGTAACTCTATCACATGTATGCAACTACAAGGTACAATTTTGTGTGTTTAAAGGCGACGCACAAAATCTCCCCCTTAGAAGAGTTGGTAAGGGGGAGATCTCCCCCCCCTAGCAGTTCCCAGAGGTTAACAGGTATGCCTTATATAACCACTCCCACAAAAGGCCATCCCCTATCAGGCCAGATTTAAGATGTATTGTGATAGTAAAATTTTGCTCAATTGTTCCTCTAAAGACAGGCCACCTCTGTTATAAGGCCACTCCAACCAAAGGCCATCCCCTTTATCAGGCCAGATTTGAGATGTAGTGTGATAGTAAAATACTGCTCAATTGTTCCCCTCAAGACAGGCCATTCCCACAAAAGGCCATCTTTATTATCAGGCCAGATTGAAAGATGCACTGTGATAGTAAAATACTGCGCAGCTGTTCCCTTGAAGACGGGCCACTGTTTCATTACAGAAGGGGTGGACTTATAAGAGGGAGATGATTGTATAGGTTAATATATTTTAATGGTAAAGAATCATACTATTGTAATTATTTTTGTATAATTTTCAATTTTATGCTCAGGAAAAAACCCAATTAACCTTGATGAGCATTATACTCTAGAAATCTCCTAGTTATTATACTTCTATACTTTTTCAGTAGTTTAATTTTCAAAAAGAAGGATTGTGTTTTATACATCGGTGTGCACATTACACAGTCAGCTACGGTACTCATCAATGATAATTATATTTTATCTATTTAAGGATTTACCCCAAATTTCACAAGAGAAGAATACAGGAATTGACAGAGACAGGACTAAATAATTTTACTAGTTTGTTTCTATGCTTGGCAATAACTGCTGATGTAGAAGATATTGTAAGTAAGATTAAATAAAATTAATGTAATAAATGCGTAGATATCTAATTTAGTATGCACGACACATTTCTTGAAAAACCTTGATGAGGTAATAGTATGCTCAAAGTTACATTGTATAGTATTTCACATTACAAGGTCAATTTTCAAATTTCAGACAAAAGAATAGAATTTTACATGATAGGATATTGAAGATTGAAATATTTTCTACTGATATGAGAAATTTGGCTAAGATAGCCCTTGGGTTTGTCCATTTCAAAATTATGTCCGACAACCTTGACTTGCCGTTACTTGAAATAGAAATATATTTTATTTTCTATTGCTACTTTATTATAGAATTGAACTAATTTATTTACGTCGTTTTATATTATTATTTATATCAATAGTAAGGGGCCATCGTGGTCGTGAACATATAGTAGTTGGATTCATAACTACCTATGCAATCAATGCCTGTTACCCCTTATGTTGTGAGTTCGAATCTTGCTCATGCAAGGTGTACTCAATACAGCATTATGTGATTCAGTTTTTCATTGACCTGCGGCTGAAATATTGTTGAAAGTGGCATTAAACACCATAACCCTAACCCCCTAGCCAATAGTACTAGTAATTGGGAGTGATTTGTAAATTAATTATAACTGTAATCTATTATAAGGACACACAGTAATTGAAGTAAGATGTTGATAAGAGTCCTATATTTATTTCTTGTTAATGGATTTTTTGGTGTTTTTTAACAGTGTACGAAGCTTTGTGGCTTTTATGAAATGGTAGATATAAGCCAACAGAATATAGAAAAGTGTATGACCACATGGAAAGGAATGGTTGCTATGGTATTACTATATATACAGAGAAATATAGATGTCAGGTTCCTGGCTAATAAACTGGCAACTGCTTTTAACAATGTGTGTATGTAAGTATTGTTGTAAAGAAAGGTACATAATTATATTAATTTATTTCTTTCAAAAAAAAACAAGCAAAAAAATCAAATTTACTGAAAATATGTTGTAATGCCAAAATGTCAACTTTCACTATAGTGTCAATTAGCATGCTTCTCTCGAGTGTGGAAGATGGATGGTTCAGTTCCTGGCCGGGTGGAAGTCAAGTCTATTAAATCAGTACTTGCTGCTTCTCTGCCAAGTACATAGCATTAAGAAATATGAGCAATGACTAGGTGGATGGGAGTCAGAATAATGTGTCACAGTGGAGCAAGATGTCTACCTTGGCACTGTTATTTCAGTAAGCTAGCAATATAAAAATCTAGTGAAAAAAACAGACACTATCAGTAGCTTGTTCCCGCCATGATATTGCTGAAAAATTGTTCATGGGTTCTTAATCACCAATTACTGACTGGCACCCAAAATGTATAATTTGCAAAGACATGACTCAACATTTATGTGTAAAGCAAGAACAAATTTGTGTGTCTTCCTATGTTGAAGTTGTCTGTTAGATTGTTGGGGTTAGGGTTATGGTGTTTAATGCCACTTTCAACAATATTTTAGTTATATCGTTGTGAGATAGTATTTAATTGTTTCAAAATAAGATTATCTAAAGGAAGTATAACTTGAACAACTATTTCAATACCAATTATACAGTTTGAAGATCAATGTACATTAAAAATCTGTCTAAGCTAAACCCTAAATAAAAGCTAAACCCTAAATAACAGATAAACCCTAAATAACAGATAAACCCTAAATAAAAGCTAAACCCTAAATAACAGATAAACCCTAAATAAAAGCTAAACTCTAAATAACAGATAAACCCTAAATAAAAGCTAAACTCTAAATAACAGATAAACCCTAAATAACAGATAAACCCTGAATAAAAGCTAAACCGTGATTAAATAAAGTCCCAAATGTAGCAAATCTTTGTTAATTTAACCTGTATAAACCGAACACCTGTCTATTCCAAAGCTGATCCCCAAAAAAGTTTGGTTTAGATACCACAGTAGATAGGGAGGCCAAGATCAAGTTTATGTTGTGTGAATATTCTGATAAACTGCTAGGTAGTAAGTATTGAAGTAATATAGGTATATGACAAAGAAATTGGGGACAATAATACTGAATTTCAGAGACACAAGTATTAAATATCTTGATGGATCTACTCATTGTATCAACACTCAATTGGTGTAGTGGAGTTCTATTATTCTTAATCTGTTCTGTTAAAACAATATGTGAATGTAGTCTTTTTACTACAGAGAATTTGAGGTATTTGAATCTGACCCAGTTTACAGACACAGTTTGTGGAAGTTGATCAACATATTCCTGGATGGGACGCAAGAAATATTTGACTCCTCTACAAACTTCACTTTATCACAGCAGGTTTTAATAGGTAACACAATGACAACACTGTTAGTTTAGGAGTTGATACTAAAATACAGTAAACTGCATCGTTGTTGCATGCTCGCCTTGATTGTGGTAGATCGTGACGTTTGAGCCCCAGTCTCTTCAAATCTAAGACTGTAAGATTCGAATTTGTTGCTTCTTCGATCAGCATCCAGCAATAAGAGCAAAGTCTGGTTAAGTCAGAATCAGGATAATGTGTCGGAGTGGAGCATCATGTCTACCTGAGGACTGTTGCTTCAGTGAGCTAGCACTATAAAACTGCAACAAAGCTTTTTGGTTTAGTACAAAGCTGACTTCAGCATATAGTGTAATCACCTTGAGTGCAGAAGATCATTGATTTGAGTCTTGGTTAGATGAAAACAGTGATTGTAAAACTGGTACATGCTGCTTCTGTTAACTACACAACATTCAGGAAGATTTTAGGCTCATCTAGTGCCACCCGCTGTTACTGTTAAACGATACAATTGTCATATTAGACATCAGTATTAGTAAATAAAAACAAATGACATAATTAAAGCATAGCTAAACAAGAGGGAGTAAAGACAAATTGAATGCCGTTTCTATGTAGAAACCTTAGCGGACATCATAACACGGAATCAAAAATGTGAAGACATGTAATTGGACAAAATGAACAATACGAATTCCACTAAAAGCTGGGAATGAACGCCGCAAAGGTAAGCATTTTCTGCTCCATTAGTGTTACTCTTGTTAAAAATCAGATGATATGTCATGAGGGAGGAAAGGAGGATTGGATTGTGTCTATTACAAGTGGAACATATCCGTTGTCATCTGTGACTCAGATATTCACAGTCTTTGTCTTAATTTTTTTTACTCTCTCTAAAAGCCAAATTTAGAAGAAATTACTATTTATTCAAACAAAGTCTTTCATAATTTTCATTTGTCCAAATCCAGTTTTACTTGTCCCGGGCTTGGGGCAAGTTGGTTAACGCGAAAACTGTATTCAGTAGCGATTAAACCAAATTTGTGAGTATTTGATTGTTTTCAGTGTTACTCACCAATGGCATTATGTGGGTGTACAGAAGTCCCAGAATGTACTAGTTTCTAAAATGGTGAAAATTCAATTGATTGTTTGTCTAACATTGTTTACATATTTTGCCTTAAATGTGTGGAGATCAGAGCTAATGACTGGTATACTTATTGTTATTACAGGTGAAGGCTATTCCAAGTTGTTAAAGACTTGTAGGAACAATGAAGTCCCATCTGTTATTACGGGATTACAGGATATTATAAGTAAACTCAGGTATTCAATAGGATAACAGGATATTATAAGTAAACTCAGGTATTCAATAGGATAGCAGGATATTATAAGTAAACTCAGGTATTCAATAGGATAACAGGATATTTATAAGTAAACTCAGGTATTCAATAGGATAACAGGATATTTATAAGTAAACTCAGGTATTCAATAGGATAGCAGGATATTATAAGTAAACTCAGGTATTCAATAGGATAACAGGATATTATAAGTAAACTCAGGTATTCAATAGGATAACAGGATATTTATAAGTAAACTCAGGTATTCAATACTTTAATTAATTTTTTCTAAGCAAATTTTTTGCTGGTCAATGTGAATATTAAACACAAGAAACTGGATCAATTGTGTAATGGGTAGCAAGTTTGCATAGAGTGCAGTTAATCGTCGGTTTGAGACCCTATAGGGTTAAACCAAAGACAATAGAATTGGTATTTGCTGCTTCTGTGCTTAGCATGCAGTATTATGGAGTATAAGCTAAGACCAGTTGGTTGCAGAATCACAGGATTGATGTGTCCGAGTGGAGCAAGATGTCTACCTCTGGACTGTTGTTTCAGTGAACTACCACTATAAAAATCCAACTAAGCGAGTTGGTCTAGTACAAAGCAGACATCATCATTATCTCATCAAAATGTAACTTGTTCTCGCCATGGTATAGCTGAAAAATATCTTAATTAGCATTAAACAACAATCACTCTTATACTCCATGATATTACATGTACATATTCTATAATAGCAACAAGGGGCTGTCAGAATTTTAAATATACATAATATTTTATATCAAAAATTATTTTGTGCATACTTTGAAATAAAGTACTTTTCTTTAATGCATCATATTCCTCAATTCGTGTGCTTAACTCTTGTAAAGTGAATCTATATACATTTATAATTTTGTTTTCTTTCTGATACATAGTACATTTTACCTTCATGATATACCGTATTTTACGGACGATAGGTCGATATTTTTTTTCTTCAACACGCTGGCTTCGACCTATCGTCCACATCGACCTATACAAGGATGAAGTTAAAAAAATCTGGAATCCCTAAAAAAAAATCTCGATTAAAATGATGATTTTGTTTACAGTATACCTTGAATTTGTTGTAGGTTTTTTTTTCTGAATAAGAAGACTGAAATCATCGATGTTCTTGGGGATTAAAAGTATACTAACAAGGGGTGCAATTCCAGGGAAAAAATCAATAATATTCAATGATTGAAGTGTTAGCGAAAATCAGTTCAATAATGAATTGTATAATAAAATATATACTATAAAAAATGTATGTTGTTGAAGAAAAATCACAGGGTGGATCGTTTTACAATATAAAATTATTGTCACAAAATATCTAAATATAGCTATATAGGTTTTCCATCTAACGCGAGCATGCGCACAGGGTTGTAGTAAAAAATGGCGGTTGCATTACATCTCACAATAATTTGAATACACGTGGAGAACAAGCTTTTTATACTAAATATACTGGAAAATAATTATCGATTTCGTTAAACTAGAATGTTCTACACTTGAATTGGTCAATTAGGAACAAATAAAATAATCACCACGAGATAATCAACACAGGTGAACATCAGTCGGCACTTAATTATCCTGATCAGCTGATTGAAAATTTACTGGACCGAGACATCACATAATTTGTGTACTACTAATTAAACACAGTTTAAAGGTATGTCAATAAAACTGCACAAGGTGATACATTGTTTTGACAGCTTGATTATTTTATTGTATGGACATCCGTTTACCATCTATTGTGACACCCACACTGGGCCACAGATGGCCTGATTTGAATGTCATCGGTGTCTGGCTTTACAAACCAGACTCCTCATAAAAAACAAGTTTAAAAACAAAATTTTATTTAATTTAATTTTCATAATTATTTCGTTTATGACACATAAGAATAGTATTCTTGAGTTAATACTTACATATACTTACCGAAGAACATCGTTATAGGACAAATGTTTACCGATGTGAAAAAAAAACACAAAAAAAGTTTGATGTGACGATACTTACCCAAGTTGTCATCGGCATCCTCGACCTATGGAATGCTTCGACCTATCTTAGTATTTCCCAAAAAATTTAGCCGAAAAGCAGCAATTCGACCTATCGTCCCCATCGACCTATAGTCCGTAAAATACGGTAACTGAAATAGTGCTGAAAGTGGCACGAAACACTACAACCATCACAATAGTACATTTTATATATTGTAAAGAATAATATAGTAAGAAAATAATTGAAGTGACTTTTATTTACAGGATGACATGTGTAACTGGGAAGAGAACAATGTATGATATTAATGCTGGAAATTCTGGACAATTAGAAAGTAATTTTTTTAACATTGTAATGTAAATTGATATCTTTTGATGGTGTACCCTTATATTCTGAGATTGACATTTACATTTTCAGATACCAATTAAATACTAAAACTGAATTTTAAATTAATTATTCTGAAAATCCCAATTAAGAACATAACAGAAAATTTTAGTTTTAGAGAATTATTTTTATACATTCAGGGATATATCTACTCCAGCATAAATTTAATTAGTCTCGCTAAAGGGAAAATCTGCATTAAGAAGACGGAGGTAACTAGATTGTTGATTATTGAAATTTCGACAGCCAGACCCTGCAAGGCCAAGGGAGATAAAAATAGTTTTTTTTTAAATGTTTCAAATTAATTTTTAGGTTGGTTGGTTGGTTTTATGTTGTTTAACAGCAATTTCAACAATATTTAAGTTATATTGTGGCGGTCAGTTTATTGATGGAGGAAACCAGAGTATCTGGAGAAAACCAACGACCTGTCGCAAGTCACTAACAAAATGTATAACATAATGTTGTATTGAGTTCACCTTGCCTGAGTTGGATTCGAACTCACTACATTAGTGGTGATAGCACAGGTAGTTGTAAATGCAACTACCATGAGACCACGACGACCCCTTAATTTTTAGGAATAACTTTTTATTTTTGGTAGTTAGAGTGGGGGGTGTTAAATAATAACTGATATTTTGATCATGAAGAATTAAGAGTGGATTGTATTACTTGCATGCATGTTGTCTGTTTCAGTTATACACAGTGCTGTTTTTAGCAATATCTACCCAGCAGTAAAAGATCTTTGTCAGAGTCAAACAGCACAGGTTCAGCTGGCAGACATTCTTGCCGAGATATCACTGTTGGCTTTAGATTGGTAGGCATTATACACTCCTTAAAACACAAAACAGTATTAAACCAGGCATAATCTTGTTGGTTTTCATGATATAATAGGCAGTTTGGAATTGAAAAGTCATTTAAAAAAAATGATTTTTTAATTTCTTGGAGATTTATGATTGGATCTTCGTATAAAAGTATTTTAAATTGCAATTCATTTTGTTAGAAAGTATTTTTATGTCACCAGCCTTTTCTCTGATTACACCGGTTTCCTTCACCAATAAAACTGACAGCCACGATATAACTGAAATATTGTTGACAATGGCATTAAACACCATAAACCAATCAACCTATGTCACCTGTCAAAGGCCATATTAGTTTTGGCAGTCCTTTACTTTTTACACTTCAATCTTCTCACCAAGATACATATGCTTGGGTCATCTTGATCAAAACTTTGAAGTAACTGTAATGGTCTTTAAAAGGTGTCCTCTCATCATTTCAGTGGTTTTCTAAGAGTATATCAGTTTCCTCCACCAATAAAACTGACTTCCATGATATTACTGAAAGTGTTGAAAGTGGCATTAAACACCCAAGACTCAATCTAATCCAATCAAAATGTTTAAATACAGGTTTTATATATTTTTCAGTAAACCAGATGATTATTTCACTGTTATAAAGTTAATGTTACAAAGTGAAAATATAAATAAAATGTAAGTATTTCTTAGTGTTTGCAAGACGTACATTCTAAATACAAAACATACTCGGACAAACTATTTCTGAAAAAGTTCAAGATGATCAATTTTTGATCATAATTTATGATCGGAACACCACTAGTATTTCTAAGTAAATTGTGTTATTAATGAAGATCGGTTATTTTAAATGATATGCATGTATACATTAAGAAAACAGACAAGTTGGGAACTTATATTAGTTGATGTACCACTTACATTTATCATTGTATAAACTATCAGCTATTCTGAAAGAAAAGTTAAGATACACATGAACAATCATTGTAGTTATTTTTTATAATACAAAGTTTACTATTGATACATATAGAATAACAGGCATAAAACATTTCTGACAATTTTGTTGTCCCTTTTCCACAAATTAAAAAAATTAAATATATATATTTGTGTCGTATCCACAAACTTTAAAATATGAAATAAAGGTAAAAACAGGATTTCATTCACCAATTGAAGTGGAGGACAGTTGTGTAGAAGACGTCCAATCAACTACATTCATCAAACTCTGCTCTCCTGATATAATTCTCTTTTACTGCGTAGTGAAACAGAGAAGTTACAGTATTCCATTGAACGCTATGAATAGTACACTTCTGGGATGAGTTCGAGATTGAAAACCCAATATTTTCAGTGTAGTCGGATCATTGATACTGACAATATTAAATATTACTCTGTGAGATCAAAGAAAAAATATATGAATTAAGAAATAATTCATGGAAGCCATATGTATATATTGTTTTTACCACGGGTAGGCCTTTATGTCACGAAGTAACGCTCGGGGTAAAAAGCTGACATAAAGGCCTACCCGTGGTAAAAACAATATATACATATGGCTTCCATGAATTATTTCTATTCTAATATGCAAAAATTGGTAAAATATCGTTATAAATTGTCGATGACGTCATAAATTACAATGGGTGTAGGTACAGTCAAACTTGTCTATAGCGACCATTGAAGGGAGTTCTGAAAAAAGGTCGCATAAGACTGGGAGTCGTTGAATAGAGGTTATGATATTTGCTCCCAAAATCTCCAGAGGAAAAACCTAGTTCGGGTATATAATCTGCATCAACTTGTAACCCTTTCGTGTGGAGGACAAATGCATGAATAGAGCTTAAATTCTGGCAAGAAAAAGGTATAATGAAATAAAAAATATGTTCAATTATCGTTAAATATTTTCGTCCTTTGTGGGTGAAATTAAGAAAAAAAGAATATTAAATGATCAAGTTTTTTACTTTCGTTCAACAGCTATTGTTATCTTAATTGTTATCGTAATTAGAATATTAATCATTATGATTAGAAGAATGAGATTTCCTGACAAAACGTTTTCAAACTTCAATCACTCGCCGAAAGCTATAAATAGCCTAATCACACAATCAGCAATGTGTTTACCTTGATCTGTTACCGCACGTTAAACGAACGTTGACAGAAATATATGCTGGGAACCAGTACTTCATACAATAATTTTCAAAATTACGATTATTTATTTATAAAACTGAAAGATTAAAACGGTATTTTCTATAATAAGCAATTTAAAATATTTAATTATAAATAAGAAATAAACCAAAACAACAATAATAAATCATCACGTGAACAACTTACCTGTAAAAAAAAAAATGGCGGTCTTACACAATAACGCTAATCGTGACTTCATTTATTATGAAAAATCTATTATTATGAACTTAAGTAACAGCTATGGACTTGGGCAGTGAGATGTTGTCAGTAGATCATGCAAATATCAGCTAGAGGGATATTGGCAACAATCGCTGCATCAGCTGGGCAAAATGGACATTTTTCCAAAGTCGGGACCGGTTTGATAATAATCCTCTAATAGTCGTTATATGAAGGATTTTTACCCAAAGAACACGGTCGTTAGTCGCATTAGACAGTGGGTTGTTATATAAAGGTCGAATGCACAGGAAAACGCTGGGGAGGAATAAATAAGGTCGGCTAATAAAGGAAGTCGTTATATAGAGGGGGTCGCTAAGACAAGTTTGACTGTATATATTATTTTTACCACGGATTTGGACTCAAAGCGTTTGAAGGACGTCATATTAGAATTACCGATAATTATCTACTTTACCCATAAAAAAATATATATACATGTACATTATATAGTGAGTGAGTGATTGTTGTTTAATGCCAATTCAGCAATTCAATATGAGATGATGATGAGGTCTGCTTTGTTCTAGACCAACACGCTGAGTTGGATTTTTATAGTGCTAGCTCACTGAACAGTCCGCGGGTAGACATGTCGCTCCACTTGGACACATTATTCTTATTTCGAGCCAGTCAGTCTTTGCTCTTTCTCCTTAATGCTGCGTGCTTAGTGGAGAAACAACAAATACCAATTTTATAGTCTTTCGTTTGACCCGACCAGGGCTTGAACCCATGATCTACCCCCCTCGAGACGAGCATGTTAACCATTACACCACCGATAGGGTTGTGTATATTATGTATAATTCTAATATGTTATAATGTACCCATTGTGAAACCATTTTGTCGTGTATTTTACAGCATAGTATGTCGATACCTGAGTCATATTGTAACAGTAGACAATGCCCTTGACCTTTTATCAGGTCACATGACAAACTATCAGACTGTTCTTATACAGACGTGGATTAGATGTGCAATGTTTGTCCCGTCAGCTTCACAACAACTGCAGGCCCTGAATAGGTATACAAACGTTAGAGAATACCAAAGGGGCAATGAACAATCCAGAGAAACTGGCAACATAGGGTACACAAGACAAAGGGGCAATCAGAAATGAACAATCCAGAGAAACTGTCAACATAGGGTACACAAGATGAAGAAAGAAAAAAAATAACAACACAATATGTGTCGGACACCACTATGCATAAACAAACACAAATAACGTAAATAATTATGTTATATTCACCTTGACAATCATGATACAAATGTGGTTTGGAAAAACTTTATCCCATCTTTGATGAGCGCTTTTCAATTGAAACATACATGGCCCCCAGGGAAGGCACTTCAAAATAACTACCATGGGTGGGTGAATAAAACTTCTGTATCAAGTGAAAATGTAACAGAAAAAATGAAATTGCCAATAAATGTATGAGTAGTGAACATATTTTCAAAGTGTCTACCGTAGGTACCACGTATGTTTAAAATTTAACTGATAAATTAAGAATTGAATCTGATTATATTCATGTTGCATTCATGTTTAATTTTGTCAGATAATAAACTATTATGCTGATCTAAAAAAAACAAATTTATCATGCATGTCTCTTATTATGGATCCTGAAAATTAAGATTAGTCTCACTAAGGCATAGATAACCTTATCTGATTTTGGCTAACCTGTTTAGGCCATTTGATTTACTTGCTCCCAAAGACTTTTAGATTATTTGACTCTTCTATATATTCACTATGAGTGCACCTGATGAATGTTATTTGAGAAACACATTGTGTGTAGCACATTAGGTATCCACTTTTTCTTGTAACAATCACTCGACTGATGAGCTTAAAATGTTTTTTTTTCTTGTTATATAAACTACATCCACCTCTTATAAGGTCACCCCTTTTGCAATGAAAAGTGGTCTTATAAGAGAGACCGTTTTGAGAGGTACAAGTTAATAGCGAGCATCGCTAAACAGGAACATGTGTGTAATGAGATGAATCAATACATTTTGTATATACGATCAATACCAACCGGAAATGGATTCTAAGTTTCAGCATAGAATGTACAATCGGAGTGAAGTACAGGAAATAGCCTTTTAATTTGAATAAAAAATAACTATCCAGTTTAAAAATAACCCCAAAAAAAAAATTAGAAAGGAAACCGTACGGCTTCTTTACATGAAACGATTAATCTATTTTAAAAAATGGACAATCGTTAGACCTTCTGGTTTCACCCCTAAAGTACGATCGGCCCTAATAAAAAGTCGTCCCAGATATATCTCGGCCCAAAAAATCTCCTTTGCAATAGAATTAACTGGGAAAGTAAAATTGAAGAACAAAGAAAAATATCAAGAATAATGAAGAAAAGAACCCAAAACTACTATTTGTACATGTACATGTCTATGTGTTGATGCGATGCTTGCCTGTAGGCTGTGCCTAATCCATATTAGAATATAAATATCTCAGTCTATCTGGAATCTGGCTGATAAGAGGGGTGGCCTTTGGTGGCAGTGGCCTTATAAGAAGCAGACTAATGTATGATGTTCTTAATAAGGATAATGATTAAAGTTAGACAAAGTTTACATATGTTACATGCATTTTTTTTATGGTCTAGATAGATAATATACTATGAATATAAAACAAATATTACTAATTTGTTATTTTTTTTCACAGAAGTATGGTAAACTTGCCAGAGATTCAGAGTATACTAAGCAGAGCTACATATACAGTACCCGAGGAACCTGACAAAATCATATTTCATGTGTTTAAAGCCATACAAATGTTATATGACAAATTAGAGGTAGACGGTAGTAATTTGATTTCTAGTTTTATTAATTTTTCAATCACAATTTCAAGCTTTTAATTTTTATTCTATTCTGCAATTGTGTTATTTAGTCACAGACGTAATTAAGCTTTTCTGGTACTGGTAGAGCGACAGTAAGAAATAAAAGTATAAGTGTGTATGAGAACACCATTGAAAAAAGGCCAGAAAAGCTTATAGAAATAAATTTGATATTTTCTGACTAACTATGCATGTATATTGTGTATTTTTAAAGAATTAATGTGAATCATCACACTTCTTGATATTCTTACATTCCAGATTGCAATATCGTATGAACATAACATTAAGTTTAAGTAAATGTGTGCTTACCGTTTCATAATCATGGTTTAGGATTATGGTGTTGAACGCCACTTTCAACAATATTTCAGTTATATCATGGCAGTCAGTTTTATTGGTGGAGGAAACAGGAGTAATGATGTTACCCTTAAATTATCATTTTGACAGTTTTGCCATATACAGTAAAATAGTTATTACACATATATTTATACTATAGCTAATTGACGAGTTTCATTATCAAAAATATATCACGAATGACCAAATAACGCAGTAACTCACGAAATGTTTCGAATCGAATTTGATATAAAATGAATTTAATTGCACTATATTACGTGTGTAGCATAGGGATATACTATAATGTGTATCTCTTCAAAAAACATGTCACCACCCATGACAATAAAATAATTAAAATGCTTACCTTGAAATATTATTTTAGTTAAATTTGATCAAAATTGAAGTGTACACAAAACCAAATAACGTCTAATCTTTACGTTTCAAACTGGAAGTCTTCATGTGACGTCGACAACGAAATGGCGCAAAATATAGCAAGAGTGAAATTAAAAACGATAATTTCACTGTCAAATTATTGTTTTTATTTAACTCGGAAAATTCTGTAATTCACAGCTATCTATATAATAAATAAGTCTCCGAAACAAAGTTTGGGAGACTTATTGTTTTTGCTCCGTTTCTTATTATTATTCTTCTCTTTCTCCTTTCTTTCTTTGGCACATGAACTTGTCCGCGGCAGATCTCAGAAACTACTGGACAGAATTTCATGAAACCTGGTGGAGTTATAGATATATGTTTCTAGTTGATCCTAAAGTTTTCAGATTTGTGGTAAAGGGGGTCAAAGCCATAATTTTAGGGGTTCAAAGGGGGTGGGGGTTACTATAGAATCCTATGGGAAACTTGAAATTTCGTACATTAATGTTGATAACTTCTAAATAGATAATGATAGAGACATAAAATTTGACATAGTGATAGGTCACCATTAGAGGAGCAATTCTGTGTTTTCAAAATTTTCAAGATGTCTGCCATTTTCAAAATGGCTACCAAAACACGGCATAAAAAATGGGCGGTAAAAATTCAACATTGTCCAATGTCATCCAAATTTGATATGTGGGTAGATAATGATGTCACGAATTGATTCCCGACATTGAAAAATTTCTACCGGTCGCCATTTTCAAAATGGCCACCACAATACCGCAAAAATTCAACATTGTCCGATATCATCAAAATTTGATATGTGGGTAGATAATGATGTCCCGAATTGATTCCTGACATTGAAAAATTTCTACCGGTCGCCATTTTCAAAATGGCCGCCACAATACCGCACAAATTCAACATTGTTCGATTTCAATGAAATTTCATATGTAGGTAGATTATGATGTCCTGAATTGATTCCCGACATCGAAAAATTTCTACCGGTCGCCATTTTCAAAATGGCCACCACAAAAATTCAACATAGTTCGATTTCAAAGGTAGCTTTTGATTTATTTTTTAAACCTGTTGTCAGTGGCCGGTTTGGGAGACTTCATAATTGTTAGATTATAATCATATCTTGTTACCTATTATTACGTGATGATTTCCGTATTGGCCTAGTTATTAGTCTGAGGGTAGCTGTATTGGCCTGAGGCAAAGCCGAAGGCCAATACAGCTGCCCGAGGACTAATAACTAGGCCAATACGGAAATTATCACGTAATGATATATTTATTAATTAACCATAAAATTTTATCTTATAATGGGTATTATAAAATCATAAACTCTGCCAATATCAAAAAAACTAAGCCAATATCGATAAGCTGAGTTTATGATTTTATATTGTAAAGACAGTTTAGGCTGTATTGACAACAATAACATAGAGTTAATTAATAATAGTGAATATTAGAATATTAGTTGCATTCACAATCTTGTACAGTATGATTCTGGACAGCCTTCAACAAAATTATTCCAATCATTTGTTTTTTAAATTTAAATTTAAATGTCGTGACCTTTGCATTACAAAACAATATAATAGAGAAGTTTCCTGTATTATTTAAGTTTATCACATATTTGATTGAAATAACGCCGAATTTGCATGCATAATAAAAGCATAATTTGTGGCGTGTTATTTGCCTCTGGGGCAATAACATGTTATCTGCCCTCTTGTGAAGGGAAATAACATGTTATCTGCCCTGGCAAAATATGTGATAAATAGATTAATACATGGCCTTTTTCATATTGCCTTTGTCATCAGCCCTCGACTGATATCGTCCCTCAGGGCCGATATCAAGGTCTTGAGCTGATAACAAGGGCAATATGAAAACGGCCATATATTAATATATTATTACTGTATTCAATATCAAATTGTTATTTCACTTTTGTTACTAAATATTTTTTTAAATGTTCAAAAATAAGATTTAAAAAAAAAAAAATATTTTAAGAATTAAAAAATTAATCATTTTATTTTGTATTTTAAGAAGAGAAAAGGTTTAATTTATTTTAAGAATTAAATAATTATTAATATTTTATTTTATTTTTTAAGAAGAGAAAATGTTTAATTTATTTTAGGAAGAGAACAGGTTTAATTTATTTTAAGAATTAGAAAGAGTTTCAAATGCTCATGATTTATTGTCATGATATGAAGAACTTGTTTAATGCCGTAGATACATGAAGTAAAGTGTTATTTAATTCGTTTTAGGAACTTGAAAGTAGTATTTAACGTTTGATGTTTATTTTAAGAACAAGTGAAAATTGCATAGTGTTGCTGTTTATTTTAAGAACTGGAAAGAGAAGATAGAATTACGAAATCAGGTGA
This sequence comes from Bathymodiolus brooksi, assembly GCA_963680875.1. Classification (NCBI taxonomy): domain Eukaryota; kingdom Metazoa; phylum Mollusca; class Bivalvia; order Mytilida; family Modiolidae; genus Bathymodiolus; species Bathymodiolus brooksi. The sequence goes on from OY804580.1 coordinate 16,308,920, forward strand.
CTGAATATACAACAGATGTTCATCGTTCGTTAATACCATATCTACAGACACTACGACCAATAGAAACCTTGTCTACAGCATATTCTGTGATTGGTTACCTTGTCAAGTGTTGTGCTCATCTTCTATATGTCAAGGTAAGCCGACTGCATTGATGGTATAATAGTTAACGTGCTCGTCTTGAGTGCAGTCGAGCTCTGGATTCGACATGAGATTTTAATTTAAACTGCTAGTCAATGCAAAAGTGATATGCCTTAAAGATTAGTTGAGATATGTAGAATAATAACAGTTATGAAGGTGGAGACAGACATTGTCGCTTTATGACTCAGTCTGATAAGACAAACTATGATACTAGTGACAAGACCTTCTAAACTGACATAATTGTTTTGATCAGTAACGTCATAATGTATGTGATATTACCCTAACTGATCTTTTTCAGTATCAAGTTCAGTTAGTTAATACTGATAGAATCACTGTGAGATCAAAGAAAAAATGTCCAAACAGCTGATCTTTTTAAATATATATAGCATAATAAATTATTTTTTCAGTCCAAGCCAAATTGTCCTCTGCCAGATATTATTAACACCATGATAGTACCTCATACACTGTTCAAGAAAGACAAAGCAACAAGTCCTGTTTTCCTTGCTCTAATCAGGGACCATTTACATCTGGTAAGTTTAAATTTTATCTTAAATAGGTTAAAGTTGTGTTGTTTAACCCCACTTTCAATAATATTTCAGTTATATCGTATACCTGTTGGCTTTTACAAAATACATATGCTATTGAATGAAAGTCGTGGCTAAACTTTCCACATGTGAAAGTAACTTGTGGAAATTTTAATATATTTTGAAATGTATAGTATAAGCAAATGCTGTAAAATGATTCTCATCTTGTTTCTATCAAAGACATTAATTTTGTGTTTCTGACACACCATGGTGATATAGTGAAACTGTCTAAACATGACCAGAATCCTGTATACACCAAACCTAAAATCAAGTCCAAATGAAGGAAATCATTATTTTGTTAATTCAACCTGCATAAACCGAACACCTGTTTATTTTGACAAAACAAAAAAGATGGTTCCAAGATTTTTCAGTTAATTAAGGCAGGTTTCACTTCATTAATATTTAAATTGTCAGCAAAATCACACGTTTTTTTAATGTTTATTTTTCCTAAGGCCATACAAAGAAAATGCCTAGGTTCTCGGACGAAGTTTTCTTTCTTTTTTCGATAAATTTCATCAAATCCACTACTGCAGCTATTGTGACTATCAAAGATGATCTGCTTTATATCTTTTCAGAGTAAAAATTTTTATTCAATACTATTCTACGTTCAAGTTGAGGACCTCAAAGTATTTATAAAAGTTTGATACACAAAAAAGAACAGATATGGAAATCATTACGAATACAGAACAAAATCATCCACAACAACCAATATTAAAACAATCATTCAGGGTACCACAACTGCTGTATGTTAAAATAAAAGATCGTATAAATATGACTCCATTGACTAATTCATAAGTACTAAGTCGGTTTTGAACCGGACACGAAAAAATTCCGGATTTTGACAGTAATAAAATCGCCAACACTGGGGTTTTGCGAGTGTTTTAGGGGACGTAGCGGGGCCTGAGAACCTAGTTTAATTTTTTTTATAGCCTAATGTATATTTTATTATATATTAACATTAATTAGTTTTATCCTGTCTCGACTGCTTCATTACAAATACTGTTTTGTAGTTTGTAAGTGGATTAACTAACCTTGACTTTAAAAGAGATCCATTCATACAGAGAAGATTGAAGGATATAGTGACAATTTATCTTGTCAAGTTCTGGGTAAGATATTAACAAAATGGAAGGACATTTTAATTAATACATGGATGCCCATTAAATACAAGATTTTCCAGTGTCAGAAATAAAATGTTTATTTCAATGTGTAATGTCACAGTCGCAATCAAAAATATGAACAACGATGACAATTTATTCATGCGCTAAAATTACCGAACAAAGATGATAATTCACTTTTGCGCTAACATTACCGAACAAAGATGATAATTCACTCATGCGTTAACATAACCGAACAACGATGATACTTCACTCATGCGTTAACATTACCGAACAACGATAATAATTCACTCATGTGTTAACATAACCGAACAACGATGATACTTCACTCATGCGGTAACATTACCGAACAACGATGCTAATCCAATGCAAGCAACAATGATATTTCAATAACGTACATGAGTAAATTGCTACGTTGTTGAGTTACCTGTGGTATACTATAAATTCAGAAGTTTTTGTGAGATTTTTTTTTTATGCAGATGAAAGATCATCAGCAAAAATATAATAGTAAATTGTTACTATTATCATTGTTAAAAAAACTAAAATAGATGAAATATTGGTAAAGTGTAGTTCTATTACCCTTTTCATATGATTTTCGTCATTTCAAAGAAAGTAAATGCAAATTGGTGAAATATCGGTATAATGCACATTCATTTTATTATGCTTTCGTTGTTCCTTACCCGTTCATGCGTCAGCGGTTTTAGGCTCGTTGTCTAAGGTCTACTACCTTAATCGTTTGGTCACCCTGACAGGCCCACGAGTGTATGGACTATTCATTAGGGTATATACTAAAACTCATGTATAGGATCGTGTTTAACAGGATAAGGATGTGTTTGAACATGAAAGAAAATCAAACTGATATTTGTGGAAAAAAACTCAAATATGAACAGCAACATGACTTAATAACTGTTCTTAATCTTCATCTAAAAATTTTTTAAATAACACCAAAAAAAATTGTTCATGTACAGTAAAACCTGTGTAAACCGGCCACCATTGGGACCACATTTCATGGCCGGTATTGACAGTGGGCCGGTTTATTCAGTGTCTACTCTCTGACTACCGTATAAGTGGTTTTTTCACGATTTTCTTCCAAATTGGTGGATTATTTTAGCGGTATACTTAATTTTTGCGATCCTGAGTTTTAACCAAAATCAAATTTTAGCGGATAGACCGTTATATTAGAATTACATTCAGATTGTCTGAATTGCTTAACTAACAATTCAAAATAGGAATTGTTTCGAAATAATTGAGTATCGTAATTTCTTATGCATAATGCACAGGTTTTTGTCCAGATTCTTTATTTTGCAGGAGGGTGCACATTTACTACTGTCTAATATTTTCGTATTTCTTTACTTGTTTGGACACTTTTCCACAAAATCATTAAATGCGTATAATACTTTTAATTATTCAGAGAATTACATTTATTGTAATACTCTCTAGCGGAGTTGTGTTTTGAACCAGTAAACGTTGATACGAAAATAAACTAAAAATAAGTGTGACTATATCTAACCGTGCGTAAAATAATCAATAATGCTGTCGATAAGATTGAATGTGTGTATGTATGAAGGTGTCCTAATTACTTTGTGTATAATTAGACTGCCAGACTGTGTTTACACAAGCTTTTAATGATTGAAATAAAATGAAAAAAAGAATCAAATGTATTTGTCAGTTTTTATGTCAAGTCTGGAAGTTTGATTACTCCCAGCTGTGAAGACTATAAAGTATAATCCGATTAACAATAAATTATCTCAAGTTATGATTGTATGGCTTGGATGCTAGTTCATCACTTAAATAATAAGGCATTGTTTGTTGTTCATTTATGATCATTGTCAACATATGGGATAATGCATTGTTTTCGGGAAGGATTCCCCCATGTTGGATATTTTAAAAGCGTCCCGGCGAAAAAAAAACACTTATAAGTTATACGGGGTATTTCATCTTGATTAAGCTTTCGCTTTTTATGTGTTGATTCCATGTTTGTTTAACATTTAATGAACATTTAAACATTAACCACATGAGTTACCAGTGATCACTAATTAAAGGTGTGCTAATATACACACTTCGATAAACACTTTCAATACGTTTCCCCCCCGGACGTCCCTTCAATTTACTACCGATCAATATTCACATATATGTAAACACACGGTTGATTGATCTGATCATGACCGGTTTACGGAGATATATTATAACAGTAATTAGTGTATTGGGACCGCAAGTCAAGGCCGGAATTCGGAATGTGCAGTGTCCGGTTTATTCAATGATTTTTAACAAAGAATATTAAGGAAAAAACTGGGGACTTGAAATTTAGATTGGAATGGGCAGGATTCCAGTTTACTCAGTGTCCGGTTTCATCAGGTTTCACTGTACATATAATAAGTTATTAGTATACATCTCGATATTTAATGACATTACAAGAATTTCATCATGCAATAAACGTCAGATATGATTGTGTCTAGTTTAATCAAGGATTAGGGTTATGGTGTTTAAGATCAAGTTCAACAATATTTCAGGTATATCTTGACAGTCAGTTTTATTGGAGGAGGAAACAAGAGTACCCATTCAACAACCAATCTGTTGCAAGTCACTGACAAACTTTATCACATAATGTTGTATCGAGTACACCACATCTTGAGCGGGATTCAAACTCACAATGTTAGTGGTGATAGGCACTGATTGCATAGGTAGTTGTAAATCCAACTACCATAGGATGATAACCATGACGGTACCCCTCTAGTTTAATCAAGATGTGTATACATCTATATAACAATTTAAGTTTTTAAATGTATCTATTGTAGAATTCAGCAGGAAGTACATCGTCTTTAGTCCATCCTTTAGTGGTAAGTTATAAATATATTTGTTAAACAATTAAACCTCATTATCTTGAACTCAAATTATCATCTCTTTGTTTTACTAACATGTAGTGTTTATCAACAGAAGTAAAAAGTGCCACTCCACTGCAGGCCTAGATCCATTTCATTCTCATATTAGGGTATGAGCTATGCTCATCACTGAAGACTATTGTGACTGTGAATTATAGGACTGTAATAAAAGCGCTGTTCCTTTACTTTTTATTTGTGTAAACTTGGATAAAGTCTCTCATCTTCATTTACAATCTACAAATTATTAATATACATATATATATATAATGTATTTGGTGAGTTACTTTTAACTATTATTTTTATATTATAGATGTCTTTAAAGGGGAGTTTTACACGACAACCATCAGAGTCTTCAGTGTGTTTTAGACAATATGTATTGGACCTTATGAAAGAGAACTTCATGACAACTTCAGCAACATTTAATCTGCCTGAAAATTATCAAATGGTAAAATAATTATGTTAACTCCAAGAAATTGTTATTGTGAAGTAGCTTTGAGTTGTTTTCTATGTTCCTCTTCATTCCATGCTAATATTGCCTCCATTTTTCAGGAATTAGAAATTACACAACTATATAAAAAATTCCAAATGTGTTGATACAATTACATTATTTTTACAATAACAGTCATGTGCAAATTAGGTCTCTGTGACCTACATTTTGACTCAACTAAGGTTTATTTTCAGGTACTTTACATCAACACACAATGATGGATCTTATAATTAATTAAAAAAAGAAATAAATCATGGAAGCCAGAATCCATGTTAAAACTCCAAACACATTCTGGCTTCCATGATTTATTTCGATTCTGATATGTCTAAGAGTACAAATACGGTCGTATACTTTGATTGGAAGACGGTAATTTATATTTACATTCGCGGAAAATGTCGCACACAATTTATGCTGCCAATGGATAAGTCGGTCACATTCACCGACGCATTGGACATAATCTGGTTGAGGGAATTGGTACATTTTGGAGATGCTTCTTTCATGAATTTCTAATGGAAATTCAAAATTGGCCCTAAAGTATTTTAAGGAACTTGGCTTTGCAAATGCTTTAATCAGACAGTTTATAACCAGGTGAGTCTCTGGTTTTGTAGGGGTTGAGTGTGTGAGTGGTTGTTTTTTAACCAGTCTTTGCTATTATTTCTTAATGCTACATACTTATAGTCTGGTTTAAGTCTCGAACTTGTGATCTACCACACTTTAGGCAAGCACACTAACCATTACAGCACCCATGTGGTCTATAATCTGTAGGAGGAACTTTTGTATAGTAAGGAGGATAATACTGTCAAATTCTGTAATCATCTTTTTTTTCTTCTTGTTTTAGTGTTTTTTTTCCATATATTTTTTTTTGCAGGCATTGTATTTTACAAGAGAGGTGGTTAATAGAACAGTAAATAAAGAAGTCCTAGCAGGGTATGTTTGTTGATTAGGAAATCTTTAGAAACTATAAATATGGAAACTGTTTGAAAATTTAACACTCACAATAATTCATTGCATATGGAAATATTTAATATGTTTAAATATGAAAGCTTACAAAGCCATGGAAAATCATAAGTCATAATTAAAGGCCAAAGAAAAAATACTTGTGCTTCTGTTGACATTCTGGAAAAAAAAAGGGTAAGTAGGTGGACAAAATTGTTCTTTTGAATTTTGTTTACCTAGTTTATGCAATAGGTGCCACATGTGGAGCAGGAACTGCTTACTCTTCAGGAGCATCCCTGTATTTTAGTGGGATTTGTGTTGTTCGATGTTTAGTTTTCTGTGTAGTGTTTTGTTGATGTTTGTTTTTCCTTTTGGCCCTTGTATTGTCTGTCCTTCTTCAATTTATGGCCTCTGACGTAGCAGATTTTTTTTTTGATGGTCTAATTGGTCAACTATTTCACAGGAGCTATAACTTCAGCATACTTTTTAACAAGAAACTAATTTATCTGTGGTGAGAGGATAGTGGGTCTGAATGGGTGATCATAACTTCGACAAATGAAACAGATTGTTCGATATATTGCTGTTTAACATCAAATAAATGAACAGTGTTTCAGCTACAGACGAACATTGTTGCATCAAAGTTAAAGGGGCCAATGATTATCGAGTATTCAAGTAATCAGGGATAAATTAAGCTAATAGGTAATACCCGCAGACCAAACTTTTACTTCAAGCTATCTGAGGAAATGACCTATCTCTGGTCCCAAGTTCGAGATAATGAAATTCAACTGTATATTAATGACTGGATCAGTTTTGAAAGTATTGGACTGGTAGAATTTAAGCTGTACTTCAATTCTTGACCCATTGAAATCCAAGATGGTGGTTACATCCAAATATAGTTAATATTAATTAAAAGGTAAAAGTTAATTATATTTTTTCTAATGAAGCACATTTTTATCTATAAAAGTCATGCAAAAAAATCCAAAATAAATTTTCATTTCCTATTTCTTGCTTCCAATTACGGTATCAAATCTGAAACAAGTCATTGCTTATTTATAGAGCCCAGTTTCACTGTAATTCTGTAATCAAATAAACCAGGCCTTGTGGTCATAAACTAAGAGTACATCTTTTGTTCTCAGTTTAGATATACATCCATTGTACATCCATTCAAAATCAGAATGCCATGTCCAATCAATACAATGTCCTGATTAGACAAAATCAGAATGTCATATCCAATCAATACAATATTCTGATTAGACAAAATCAGAATGCCATATCCAATCAATACAATGTTCTGATTAGACAAAATTGGATTATTGAGTTCAAAACTCGTACATTCATGTTTTATAGCCCAGGTCTTAAATACAGGTTCAGGTGAAGCCCACAACAATGTAGTAATGTGAGATTATTTGTAATTTTTTCAGAGATCTTTGTGTGCTGGTTTGTCCATTACTGACTATATATCTACAATGTGAATCTATATCAACACAACCATTATGTCAAGTTATACTACAACAAATGGTAGATGCTGGGGCCTCTTATCAACATGTGGCTACTAGGTAAGATAGCTCTACCTTATAGTTAGTGGCTTTGTGATTGTTGTTTAATGTCGAGTGAGCAATATTTCAGCTATATGACAAGTTACCTTTCGATGAGATAATAATAATGCCTGTTTTGTACTAAGACAAACAAGTATAGTTGGATTTTTGTAGTGCTAACTCATTAAAAAAATAGTCCGTGAGTAGACATGTTACTCTACTTGAACACATTATTCCGATTCTGAGCCAACTACTCTTTCCCCTTAATGCTGCATGCATAGCATAGAAACAGCAAATATCGACTTTATAGTCTTTTGTTTGACCCATGACCCCATGATCAACCGCACTCAAGATGAACTCGCTAGTACACCATCAATGTCGTTCTCTAACAGTTTAACTTCTATTGTTGACAATTCACATTGATGCATAATACATACCCCATCTATGGTCGGGGGCTGTCTTGATTGTATGGTAGTTGGATTTACCACTACCTCTGCAATTAGTGCCTATCACCCCCTAGCATTGTGAGTTCGAACCCCGCTCAGACGACGTGTACTTGATGCAACATAATGTGATAAAGTTTATCAGTGACTTGCGACAGGTCGGTGGTTTCCTCCACCAATAAAACTGACCACCACGATATAACTGAAATATTGTTGAAAGTGGCATTAAACATCATAACCCTAACCCTACTCTTGATTACAGGGATATTATTGGAGGAGAGATTATGATATTTATAAATAGATTTAAGATGATCAAGTTGAATCAAGCCATTAAGATGCTGGAGAAGCTGCCCAAATCTGGAACTGTTTATATACAGAAGATTTTACCTAGGATAGAGCATGTAATCGTAGAGTATGAATCCTTCAAGGGAACAGGACAAGACACTAGACTTAGGTAGGAACTACTTTTATGTATATTTATTTGCTTTGTGGTACTTGGATTGATTGATTGGTATTTAATGCCAACTTTTGCAGTATTTCAGCTATATTGAACAGAAAACAAAGACTTGCTACCAACAAATCAAGTCAAAAATTTTACTTAAAGTAGATGGTGAGTGGTTTTATCGGATACTTGGGTGTCCTCCACCAATAAAACTGACTGTTAAGATTTTTTTTGGCAAAATATAACTGAAATGTTGTTGAATGTGACATCAAAGCACCCATAGCCCCTTAATCAAACCTAAGCTAATTTTAATACTACAACCAGGATCAAAATATCATATTTTGATTTGATGAAATTATAAAAACCACAACAAATATTGACATTGTTGTTTATCCTATATATATACTTGGCCATAAGTTAGGGACCACCAGTTTTTCACTGTAACTAAAATATTTTTCTCAAATGTGTGAAAAAATCTGCAGTTGCGCACAACAAAGCTTTTAATGGATGAATACAATATAACCCAGACCATCAAAAACGATCAGGTATTTTTTAAAAAATAAGTAACCGGAAGTACTATAGCTCGCAGAAGTGAGTATGCAAAATTGAACAACAAATTAAGTGAAAAAAGTTTCAGTTTGGACTTCTGTTAAATAAACTTGCACAACCAAAACACGTGTAATCTGGTTGGAAAATGAAAACCAATCAATTTTCAACATTATTACTCATGATAAAGTCAATAACAAGTATAACCGCCTCGCATCCTGTACAGTTCCTGAACACGTCTCCTCATTCCGTGAATCAAGCGTCTGAGTCTGTGTTGAGGGTACTGTTGCCATCCCTGAACCAAAGCAGTCCCTAATTCCTGAATGTTTTGACACTTCGGGGTACGTGCGTTCACTTTTCGTCCTAGATAGTCCCATAAATGTTTTATCGGATTCATATCCGGTGACATGGCTGACCAAGGTAGTAGCTCTGTTGCAGATAGTCTTGCACTATACGGGTTATGTGGTCTAGCATTGCCATCCATCAGAAATGGTCGACTTGCTAATGGATGACCATCAAAATGAGGCACAACTAATGAGCGCAGGATCTGATCACGGTATTTTTGTCCTCTTAAAGTCGCATCAATGACATACAAGTCAATCTTGCAGTTTAGAAAAAAGCATCCCCAAACAGTAAAACCTCCTCCACCAAACGCAGTTGTGCCCACAATATGTTCCTGTTGAAATGTTGTATTTCTCGGTCTCCATACGCGGACGCGGCCATCAACTAGATTCAACAAAGACGACTTTCATCCGACCAGTGCACTCTCTTCCACGACCTGATATTCCATCCCATATGGTCACATGCCCATTGAAGCCTGGCAGTTTTGCTTCGTATTGTCAGTAGCGGACGTTTTATCGGTCTCCTAGCACGAAACATTGCGCTGTTAAGACGTCTATTGACGGTCCGTCTGCTGATGCGCCCGTTGACAATCCATCGGCTTCGCAGCGTGTTTGTAGTGCTGAATGGTTGCTGTCTGGCGAGCCTTTTAAAGAGTCTATCTTCTCTTGGAGTCATTTTCAGAGACCTTTCTGTCCTTTGACGTTCTTTTACACTCCCTGTTTGGTTCACACGCTGCTTCAATCGAACAATGACCAAGTGGCTTACATTGAATCGCTCAGCAGTCTGTCTTGTAGAACATATCACCCCTTACCATTCCAACCGCTTTCCATCTCTCTGCATCTGACAGTTTTCGACGTGCCATGTTGAAATAAAGTTTAGAAAGTTTAAAGTTTCACCTGCACTGCACGTGTAGATACCGGTTAGAAACCCCTGCCAAACTTGAGTTTTGCAAAGGTACAGGTGAACTTATAAAAACCTGTTTCATCGTTCTTTAACTGATCGATCGATAAAAAATTACAGGTACCAAGAAAGAATATATGTTTATGTATAAGACATATATATTCTAACAGGAAAAAAGTGCGATGTAAAACATATTTTCCATTTCACATTTGGTGGTCCCTAACTTATGGCCAAGTGTATATATTCAGAGACTTAAAAATATGATATAGCTCTCGATCAACTACTAAGATATTAGTTTTTGTTTATAACACATTTATTTACTCATAGAGACAAAAAGGATAAGGCCCAAGTTTTACCAACTTATGAAGTCTTCTCCTTGGAATTACTTATACAAATATAACACATATACATTAATGAAAGTATACCAGTAACAATTACACATGTAAAAGAGAACAGAAAACAGAAAAACAAGGGGGTGGGGAAGAAGTTTTTTGTGGACATGATGATCATGTTGGATATATTTTTACAATGAGGAATCGTTTAGATCTTCTGATAAACTTGTAAACTTCTTTAAAATTTTAACAGTTATCTTTATAAGTTAGATTTTGGTTAAAGCAAAATTGAATTTCATTCCAAATCAATTTACACATAATAACAGATCCCTCCTAATATTGGTGTATTTACTACATTCAAAGGAGAAATGAAATGCATCTTCTCTAGGAACACCACAAGCACAATTTGGACTAGATAGTATATTTGATTTATATAAATCGTTGTTCAAGAAAGAAGCTGAACATCGAAGTTGTGTTAATATCACATTTAACTACCATGGACCATACATGAAATGTTTGGGAACAATAATTATTTCATTTGCATTTTTTGGTAACGCATGTTTAAAATTTAATGGGATGTCAAGATACGTTGTATATCTTATAAAACAATTGAAGTTTTCTTCTGTGACTGAAATAAATCAAGCATTTAAGTTGTATATTCAAGGTGTTTGTATATCGATGTATTTTATTTATTATCATGCTACATGCAGAGTTAACACAGACTTTTATTCTCTTACAGACAAACCTACCAATCTTTAATCCAGATGTTTCATATATCATGAGGAAGTTGAGGAATATGATATTCAAGTCACTGTATGTGGATAAATTGTGTATCGATGGAGGCGTGAAGTGGTGTTGATATACAGTTATACCTGTATTAAGAGGCCACCTTTGGGACAAAGAAAAAAGTGGTCTTTTAAGACATGTGACCTCTTAAAATAGGTTCAATTCATATGAAATTTTCTGTGAAAGGACAAGAAAAAGTTGACCTTTTAATACAAGTGACTGCTTAATAGAGGTGGCCAAATGGGCAGGTTTGACAATATAAAAGAATGTTTCCTCTGTTCAGGATATGAAAGATAGCTGAGGCACCTACAGGATAGTGTGAAAAGTCTTAAACACAGTGGAATCTTTTTTGTTGAGTTTTTTATTTAATAAAAACCAATGGCTGACTTTTAAGAATACCAGTAAATAACTATATACTGGTAACGTGTTTCCTGCAGACAAAGAGGACGAGAGAGTTAATTCTAAGTGCGTCCATATATAAATAGTAATGTACTGGCTGATCCAGTGCCACTAACTAAATGACGAGGAGATTGTTTCTTGATGAAGTTAGCTGCTTCTGTAGCATGAGCTTGGTCATATGGGGCCATGGCTGCATAACAGAAAGCTTTCCATCCCTGTGATAAAACATATGATATATATATATATGTGATATGTTGACATCATAAGTATTGGACTATTAAATAGTGTAAAAGAAAGTCATGTTTTTGTTATTAAAAAGTGATGTTATAAAATGATTCAATGTGTTTTATTTGCATTTTCCAAATGATTTGAGACCATGTTGAACTGCTGTCAAAGGGATCAACGATTTTACGTCAGAATATCACAGTATTTGATTTAACTGGGTTATATTAAACTAAAATGCTATAACGAAAGGCCCAAATTCTTAGTTTGAGTTATACAATCAAGTGACATTGAGAGCGAGTGAGTGTGTTTTTTAATCCTAGTAAGCAATTTTTCAGCTACATCGTGGTAAGAAAATGTATATATCGATGATGATGACAATTTCCACACTGTACTAGACCAACACGCTCAGTTGGATTTTTATAGTGATAAATCATGGGAAAAAACAGTCCATGGGCAGACTTTTTGCTTGACTCCGACACATCATGATTCCAAGCCAACCAATCTTTGCTTTTACTTATTAATACTGCTTGCATAGCGTGAGAAGCAACAAATACTAATTTTATAATCTTTGGTTCGACCCGACCTTGGCTTGAACCAATGATCTACCTCACTCTAGGAGAGCATGCTAACCATTACACCACCAATAATCTACCTCACTCTAGGAGAGTATGCTAACCATTACACCACCGATGTAGTTTTGTGCTATCCAAGGAAGCGAATTATCTGAGTTTGAGATGAAGAGGTTCAACTGAATCCAAGTCTTGAGTGTTGAATAGTAGCTATAGAATGAAAAGTTTGAAGATACCAAAGGGGTAATCAGAAATCATAAATTGAAGGACAAATAATGATCTACAAAACACTACACAGAAAACTAAAGCAATGAAGATGGAACAATTAGGGGTAAACTCAGGTGCTCCGGAAGGGTAACCATTTCCTGCTCCACTAGTGGCACCTATTGCTCACATTCAAGTCATTCCTAGCTACATGTATCCTGCTTCACTAGTGGCACCTATTGCTCACATTCAAGTCATTCCTAGCTACATGTATCCTGCTCCACTAGTGGCACCTATTGCTCACATTCAAGTCATTCCTAGCTACATGTATCCTGCTTCACTAGTGGCACCTATTGCTCACATTCAAGTCATTCCTAGCTACATGTATCCTGCTCCACTAGTGGCACCTATTGCTCACATTCAAGTCATTCCTAGCTACATGTATCCTGCTCCACTAGTGGCACCTATTGCTCACATTCAAGTCATTCCTAGCTACATGTATCCTGCTCCACTAGTGGCACCTATTGCTCACATTCAAGTCATTCCTAGCTACATGTATATATAATGTCCATAATATTAGTGAAGTAATAAATGGTAATCATTACTTGAAATTTTAATGGACTCTCTTTGAAAATCCAAGATGCAGACAATTTATAACTTAAAAAAAAATGAATTTTGACTAAACAAAGCAGCTTAAAATATTTTAGTAAATTCACTGACTTGATTTCTAATTTTGACCCTCGGTTTGTTGCAATGTAGCCAGGCAGACATTTACCTCGTTAGTTCACAGGAAGCAGTGATAATTATGTTGTCAAGACCTTCAAAACTGAGGTTAATTGTATTTTCTCAGTAATGTCATAATGTGTTTGACATCATACTGACAGATAATTTTTAGTATTAAAGTCAGTTCCTTGATACTGGCAATATCAGGGATGTTTTTTTTCAGTTATTTAACTGATTTTAGCTATTTTCCTCTTAAAAAAAAAAGAGGGCCTGGGTGGCTCAATGAGTTAGGTAGTTGAATTACCTAACAACTCGTACAAGCCTATCACCAATATGGCATGGGTTCATGCCCGACTTTGTAAATTACAAAAAAAAAAGTGCACTCGACTCACAACCGCAAGTGATAAAGTTGACCAGTTGCTTGAATCAAATTCAATCATCTAAAAAAAAAGTCTGAAAGCTGCAGGACATGATCTGAACAGGTAAAAAATGGAGGGTCCATGTTTTCAGCTATCTTAATTAAATTTCGTTATTTCATTTTCTAACCAGAATCATCCTTGCAATATGGGAAATCATAGAAAAATGCCCACATTGTCCATAAAAAATTATGAAATAAGATATTTAAACTTACTGAGTTAAGTTGTCGGCTGCCACTTGTTTGATGATATACTGGTGCAGAATCAGGATTTACAGCCTCTGTGCAGGAATTAAGTATATGCTTTGCCCAATCCTGGAAAGGTATATTTTTGCACAGGATTATTTTGTGTGTAAAATGATTTTCTATACTGGACCAGTGCTGTCTTAACGCATGAGCATGCTGGGCAGTTGCCCGGGGGCCCCATGATAATCTATGTTGTGTACAGCATTCTTTTTAATGCTTGAACACAGACAAAATATTGTCGGAATTACCAATGCAATAACTTTATATTTAATTCTATACACATTTACAGTTTTATTCATGTGAGTGGTTGTGTAGGTATGGGCCCCACTGTACTGCTTTGTCCGGATGCCTATAATGCTGTTAAGACGGTCCTGTTAATTGGACAACAAAATTGTATGTTGTATTTATCTTTGTATTGTGATTTACATTTCATGATTAACAAATTTATATGTGAATACATGCAAAATTATAATACACAATCTACTCGTTTAGAATGAATTTAGAGCATTTCTTTTGAAATAGTTGTGTAACTTTATCAACAAAAATAAAACATTGACACAGTACATTTGATTTTTAAGAAAAACACCAAAACATTCAATTTAAATTGCTTCTAATAAAAGGTTTAGGTTTGGTAGGTTTATGGTGTTTAGCGCCACTTTGAACAATATTTCAGTTATATCGTGGCGGTCAGTTTTATTGGTGGAGAAAACCACCGACCTATCGCAGTAACTAACAAACTTTATCACATAATGTTGTATCAAGTACACTGCGCCATGAACGGGGTTCGAACTCACAACGTTAGTGGTGTTAGTTACTGGTTGCATAGGTAGTTGTAAATCCAACTACCATACAGCCACGACAGCCATTTCTAAGTAAAGGAATCCTAGTACAATGTAGTACAGTAACAAATATATTGGTATACATTTATTTGTGATTCGCCTGTGATATGAATTGTTATATCTAATATTCTACTGTATTGAAGAAAATATAAGGAAATAAAAGTCTAATGTTGCCACCTAAGCATTTGTTTACAGGCCTATTGCCATTATATTTTGATTCCTGACAGTGGCAAGGTGTACTGACACACACCGTTATGTGATATAGTATGCACAAATGGCTTGCAACAGGGATGAGGTTCTCCCTGCGTACTAAGGTTTCCACCAATATAACTGGCCATCGTGATAAAATTGAAATATTGTTGAAAGAGGTGTTAAACACTGTTAATCTGTATAATGAGGTTTCCAGGTAATCAACTCTGCTTCTTCTTTTTTTTCTTTTTCTTATTTTTTTTATCAAGGATGATTTTTTTCCAGGTATTTAAAGGGATATTAAAGCTCGTTTTAACATATATTTTTTCAACTCGTGACGAAGGTTGTTTCTTTTCAATTTAATTGTAAAAAAAATCCAAAAATACTTTGCACGCCCATATAATCCTTAATATCGTTAAAATATCACTTAAAAGGGTCGAAATGAATTTTTGTCCAGGAAGCAAAAATTCAATTATTGGCAAAGACCGCAAGATATGACAGAATTATCAACGAATTATGTCACTTTTACAAAGTTTCATTGATAAAAACCGGTTTAATGTTTCATAAATATCATTTATTGAACCAATTGCAAGTTTTCATGAGATACAAAAAATTACCAATTAATTAATATCCCTTTAACTGATTTCAGTTATTTTCCCTCTGAAAAAAAAATAATCTGAAAGTTGCAGGACATGATCTGAACAGGTCAAAAATGAAGGTTCTGGAAAAGAGTGTATAGATGGTTTCAGCTATTTTAATTTATCTGAAGTTATTTCATTTTCTTACCAGAATCATCCTTGATTTATTTGTAGGGGAAAACAGGTTGTCAATCTGTCTCTATTTTAAATTAGTGGAGCAGGAACTGCTTACCCTTCCGGAGTACATGAGTTCACCCCCGGTTTTTAGTGGGGTTTGTGTTACTCGATCCTTAGTTTTATATGTATGTTTTGTAGATCATTGTTTGTACTTTTTCTTTTGGCCATTGTGTTGTCTGTTCTTCTTCGATATACGATTCTGATTATCCCTTTGGTATCTTCAAACTTTTCTTAAATTAAAATATACAAAAAAACCAGTACCTTATCCATCCAGTATTTCGATACAGAGGTTATTGGTATGACTTGGATACCAATCAGACAAGCATGTCTTTGTGGGAAGACGTTTGGATCACATGGCCAGTTTAGTGTGTACATGTAAAAACTTTGTTCTGCAATCATCCCTACTGCTCCAAACTTCTGGATCAATGGCGGGAAATGGTGGTAGTTATGATCCCTTACATGCCAATATTCCCTGACTGAAGCAATCTCCATAGCTAGGAGAACCTGTCCAGTATGCTTCAGATGAGGATCATTGAAAGCATCACCAAGAGCGGCTAAGGCGTGGTAACAGTTTAGACTCTGTAGATAAATGAGTTAAAGAAATCACATTCACAGAATTACTATATAATTTGCAATACATTTTTTTATTGAAAAGTCACTACAGTAGAACTGCTGTTCAAATTCACAATTGCTGGAGCTCTTAACTATGGATTGTGAACAAACGACGAATAATAACTTTTGTAATTGTTCAATAATAATAAATGGTATCCATTATTTTATTCAATGATAGAAAAATTATATAAATTTTCTTGGGCGGCCGTTATTTTAAGATAACAATTGTGTAATCAGAAGCCGTTAACCGAAGGACAAAGCGATACAATGGACAAAAGACAAACAATGAATGAAAATACAATACACAGAAAGCAGAAGATTGGATTGGATTGGATTATGGTGTTTAACACCACTTTCAATAATATTTGTGCTATATCGTGGCGGTCAGTTTTATTGGTGGAGGAAACCGGAGTATCCGGAGAAAAACCCCCGACCTGCCGCAAGTCACTGACAGAAATGTTGTATAGCGTACATCTCGCCGTGAACGGGGTTCGAACTCGCAACGTTAGTGGTGATAGGCACTGATTGCACATACAGGTAGTTATAAATCCGACTATCATACGATCACAACCACGACGGTCCCTACAGAAGATTGAACAACACGAACACCACAATAAAATCTCCCATGAACTCTGGAGATCCGGAAGTCATGAATAAGGAATGATTGTGACTACGAGAAATGGTAATATTACGCCAAACTTCCATGCGTATCTATGACAACAATTCGACTACTTTAGTACCAGATATTGTGCACAACCATAATACTGGAACTTTTGTATATCTTTCTGTGACGACAAAGAAAATACAATCCTACATTTATTTTGGCCGTTGTCAGTTTTGACTACAGATAAGTTATTTTGATGTATTCATCCTTATAGTCTTATATCGTCTTTCACAATATGTTAATTTTATCACTAGTCTAAGCAGGACGATCATGAAACCAATGGAAATCGTATACAATCTTACCTCTGATGACGATTCTTCTTGTCTAAGTCCAGGTACTATGCCTGATGCCCAGGAAGATCCTGTATAAAATCGTATACAATTCAATCTTACCTCCGATGACGATTCTTCTTGTCTAAGACCAGGTACTATGCCTGATGCCCAGGAGAATCCTGTATAAAATCGTATACAATGTTACCTCTGATGACGATTCTTCTTGTCTAAGACCAGGTACTATGCCTGATGCCCAGGAGAATCCTGTATAAAATCGTATACAATGTTACCTCTGATGACGATTCTTCTTGTCTAAGACCAGGTACTATGCCTGATGCCCAGGAGAATCCTGTATAAAATCGTATACAATGTTACCTCTGATGACGATTCTTCTTGTCTAAGACCATGTACTATGCCAGATGCCCAGGAGAATCCTGTATAAAATCGTATACAATGTTACCTCTGATGACGATTCTTCTTGTCTAAGACCATGTACTATGCCTGATGCCCAGGAGAATCCTGTATAAAATCGTATACAATGTTACCTCTGATGACGATTCTTCTTGTCTAAGACCAGGTACTATGCCTGATGCCCAGGAGAATCCTGTATAAACATCCTTGTGTCTTGCAACTGGGAAATGCTTGTCCTTATAACTAGGATTCCCAACATCACGCGCTAACGCATATATGCGATGTTTATGCTCTAAAACAAAACAAAAAGAAATGGATATTAAAGTATCATAAGTCAATATCCAAGAAACCCGTTGTGTGCACTAAGTTTGATATCTACGTTTTTATTGAAATAGTTTGGGTTTCGGTTATCAGTGAATATATATTAGTATTTTGGATCTCCATTCGAGTTAATTTTGTATATTTCATAGTCAATATGTGTTTTGGGTATATATCCAAATGTCGTTTTCGTAAACCCGATGAAACACTGTTATCTTTTAACATTGCACCTCCTTTTTTTTGTCTTGTTTTTTTTTTACGTGTGGTTAATTTGATGTCTGCTCTTGCTTAATATGCAATGTGCTTTAAAATAGACCAGGAAGTGAATTGCATTCTGGGACAAGTACCTTCCATATATACCTGTAATGTGAAAAAAACCTATTTGTTATCAGTTCATGAAGCACTTACGATTTCCCCATGCAGGATTATGTCTTACGTAGTAGGCCAATGCATAGAGGAAATATCCCAAGTGGAAATGATGGTCGTTGTAAAAGGGGAATCCGAAATCAGCACCAAAGTCTAAGGTTCCTCTGTTTGTTGCCCTTAGAAACAGTCCTCCCCATACGGTGTCGTATCGGAACTTCCACATATCATACAATGTGTCTATAATCAATAATATGTTTAAAATAATACACAAAACGTATATGAAACGTCAATTATAATCATGGTTTTAAATTTAATAAGAATGTTTCCATTGTTTGGTCCCTGTTCTATCTTAACCTACAGATTTGAAAGCCTATATACTCCACTCTTTTATACTGCTGTGTGTTATTACATTACTCCAAATTATTTTAAAGCCCACCACAACCTACTGGTTTATCCAACATAAATACCATTTAAATTTATATTTACCCTTCAAAAAGATCCCTTTTATATCAAAATTTAAGAAAACAAATATGGCATTTACCCAGAATATACAAAGCTACATACTATTCAAAAATGTAGTATATAAAAGTGTCAACTAACTTGCTAAATGTCCAGCAGTAAATATTTCATGTATATTCAGGACAAGAAACATTTAGAAGAACGAAATCGTATTTATTTCTGATAATGGTTTTTTGCCCAATGGCCTGCGGTAAATATTGCATGCATATTCAGGACAAGAAAAATTTAGAAGAACGAAAGCGTATTTATTTCTGCTTATACAATAATGTTAACATTGGGGTTTGTACGCGTCATGTGCAGATTGTATATTAAAATGATCCTGAGAAGCTTTAATGTAATACCTTGTATCCTAAGCCACTTCTCTAGACAATTTTTGATGCTAGTGTCTAGTTTGAGATAATGATTGGTATTAAATGCACGAGATATACTAGCTAATCTTGATAACATGCCGATTTCTTTCCCGCCACCGTAACTGTCAACTCGACCACAAATCTGATCAAGCATGGTCTCTGAGGCATCTTTCTCTATAGCAGTAAGGATGTCCTGGAATAAACATAGAACGATTATAACACTGACGTTCATGAACATTTTCAATCTTCTTCATCTTCCAATCCAGGAGGGCGCCGTCGTGGTCGTGATCGCATGGTAGGTGGATTTACAACTACATGTGCAATCAGTGCCTATCACCACTAAAGTTGTGAGTTTGAACCCCGTTCATATTGAGGTGTACTCGATACAACATTATGTGATAAAGTTTGTCAGTGACTTGCGACAAGTCAGTGGTTTTCTCCGGGTACTCGGGTTTCCTCCACCAGTAAAACTGGCCGCCATGATATAGCTGAAATATTGTTGAAAGTGGCATTAAACATTATAAAACAAAACCAAACAAATCCAAGCCAGGAAAGTGAGTGGTCAAGTATATATGTGTTAGTGGTATATATTTCGTCTCTGTTTCTATGATTTTACAATTGGAATTTGAGAACGGTTCCGACAGTGTGGTATTTTAGAACCGTTCTGACAGTGTGGTATTTTAGAACGGTTCCGACAGTGTGGTATTTTAGAACTGTTCTGACAGTGTGGTATTTTAGAACGGTTCCGACAGTGTGGTATTTTAGAACTGTTCTGACAGTGTGGTATTTTAGAACTGTTCTGACAGTGTGGTATTTTAGAACTGTTCTGACAGTTTGGTATTTTTAGAACGGTTCCGACAGTGTGGTATTTTTTGCTTTTCATTTTTATTTATCTCGATGATCGAAATATAATGGACCGTTTGCGTTGTTCCTATTATCGTCTTTATCATGTTATATACTAATCGACTGTTCAGATTGAATAAATTTGAGATAATTGGATCCTACTTAAATTGCTCATATAAATTTACAGGCTTTTTAGGGAACGACCATTTAACTTTAAGGGGAGGGGGGGCATATATATATTTTGTTAATTTCTGTCCCCAAATTCATAGGGAAAAAAATAATTGACCTGAAATATGCACAAAAAATAAATAATCTTACGAAGTGGTTTTCAATGAAATATTTGGGCTAAATTGGAAAATAAAATTACCGATTTTTGATGTTCAAAAACAAGAAATTATCTGATTTTTGTATCGTGTCATGTGAAAAAAGGTGTCTCGGAGGAAAATCATAGCCCTCTAAAAGTTCAATTGTAGGCCCCTTGGCATTTGTAGGATCTGTTAACAATCAAAAAATATTTACGGTAATAGATATAAGTGTTGCTATCAATATAGTGTATACCTGCCGATATTGTGTATTATGTTTTATCATGTTCACTGCTACTGGGTCTGGTTCCATAGCGGCTCTTGGCATATCCATCTCCATAAGCCAGCTGTTTCCAACATACCCCATGAAGCCGTAAACAGTTGGCTTTAAATGTCTCCCATAGTCTTTCTTTAGAATTAGTTCCTGGTAAACAAACAAAGCTACTGTGAGTGTGAAATGTAGAACAGCAATACAAGCGCTGTTCGTTTTCTTTAATTGGTGTCTTAAGTGCTAATGTTGGATAGTCTCTCATGTTCATTTGCATCCACATTTTATTTTACTAAACTGTAATTAATACTAGTATTCTTCTCCAGTTGGGTATTTCATGACAATTTATACTTCTGATTTAGATTTTCCTCCATATTTACTGTAGGTAGTCTTCACTGCAACACCCGTTTTTGTTCTGTGCAAAACACGACAACGTAAAATGATGTTGTGTGTTCGTGTCATTTCCAAAGTACAAGACAAGTGAGATTATGGAGAATCTAACAATATTATAAAATAAGTTTCTAACTCTGAAAGATAACGTAGAGTACAAACACATCTGCTAGAAAATATACAAATAAAACATGTTATACGTAGCTCCCTGTATTAGTGGTATTCGTCACATGAAACATGTTATACGCAGCTCCCTGTATTAGTGGTATTCGTCACATGAAACATGTTATACGTAGCTCCCTGTATTAGTGGTATTCGTCACATGAAACATGTTATACGTAGCTCCCTGTATTAGTGGTATTCGTGTTGATCAATCTTTAGTTTTTGTGTAGTGTTTTGTGGATCATTTTTTGTCCCTTTTAGCTCACCTTGCCAAAGGCAATGTGAGCTTTTGCCATCACTTGGCGTCCGTCGTCTGTCGTCCGGCGTCTATCCTCCGTCGTCTGTTAACTTTTCACATCAGGTGAGCGATGCAGGCTCAGGTGAGCCTCTAGTTTCCTTTGGCCTTTATATCATCTGTCCTTTGATTTACGGCTTCTGATTACCCTTTTGGCATCTTAGATCTACGGCTTCTGATTACCCTTTTGATATCTTAGATTTACGGCTTCTGATTACCCTTTTGGTATCTTAGATTTACGGCTTCTGATTACCCTTTTGGTATCTTAGATTTCCGGCTTCTGATTACCATTTTGGTATATTAGATTTACGGCTTCTGATTACCCTTTTGGTATCTTAGATTTACGGCTTCTGATTACTCTTTTGATATCTTAGATTTACGGCTTCTGATTACCATTTTGGTATCTTAGATTTACGGCTTCTGATTACCCTTTTGGTATCTTAGATTTACGGCTTCTGATTACCCTTTTGGTATATTAGATTTACGGCTACTGATTACCCTTTTGGTATCTTAGATTTACGGCTTCTGATTACCCTTTTGGTATCTTAGATTTACGGCTTCTGATTACCCTTTTGGTATCTTAGATTTACGGCTTCTGATTACCCTTTTGGTATCTTAGATTTACGGCTTCTGATTACCCTTTTGGTATCTTAGATTTACGGCTTCTGATTACCCTTTTGGTATATTAGATTTACGGCTACTGATTACCCTTTTGGTATCTTAGATTTACGGCTTCTGATTACCCTTTTGGTATCTTAGATTTACGGCTTCTGATTACCCTTTTGGTATCTTAGATTTACGGCTTCTGATTACCCTTTTGGTATCTTAGATTTACGGCTTCTGATTACCCTTTTGGTATCTTAGATTTACGGCTTCTGATTACCCTTTTGGTATATTAGATTTACGGCTACTGATTACCCTTTTGGTAACTTAGATTTACGGCTTCTGATTACCCTTTTGGTATCTTAGATTTACGGCTTCTGATTACCCTTTTGGTATCTTAGATTTACGGCTTCTGATTACCCTTTTGGTATCTTAGATTTACGGCTTCTGATTACCCTTTTGGTATCTTAGATTTATGGCTTCTGATTACCCTTTTGGTATCTTAGATTTACGGCTTCTGATTACCCTTTTGGTATCTTAGATTTACGGCTTCTGATTACCCTTTTGGTATCTTAGATTTACGGCTTCTGATTACCCTTTTGGTATCTTAGATTTACGGCTTCTGATTACCCTTTTGGTATCTTAGATTTACGGCTTCTGATTACCCTTTTGGTATCTTAGATTTACGGCTTCTGATTACCCTTTTGGTATATTAGATTTACGGCTACTGATTACCCTTTTGGTATCTTAGATTTACGGCTTCTGATTACCCTTTTGGTATCTTAGATTTACGGCTTCTGATTACCCTTTTGGTATCTTAGATTTACGGCTTCTGATTACCCTTTTGGTATCTTAGATTTACGGCTTCTGATTACCCTTTTGGTATCTTAGATTTACGGCTTCTGATTACCCTTTTGGTATCTTAGATTTACGGCTTCTGATTACCCTTTTGGTATATTAGATTTACGGCTACTGATTACCCTTTTGGTATCTTAGATTTACGGCTTCTGATTACCCTTTTGGTATCTTAGATTTACGGCTTCTGATTACCCTTTTGGTATCTTAGATTTACGGCTTCTGATTACCCTTTTGGTATCTTAGATTTACGGCTTCTGATTACCCTTTTGGTATCTTCAAACTTTTCTTACAGTACCTTTGTTTTATTTCTTAAACTTTATAGCAATCATTTTTCAGTCTTTTATGTATCGACATTATTATCCGCCATGATATTTAAATTTCTACTTACATGATGCGGCATGGTAACCATGATTAACTCCCCCATAGGTTTATCTGCATACTGATTATCTATGTTCCAATCGAAAC
Source organism: Bathymodiolus brooksi (assembly GCA_963680875.1). NCBI lineage: Eukaryota > Metazoa > Mollusca > Bivalvia > Mytilida > Modiolidae > Bathymodiolus > Bathymodiolus brooksi. The sequence continues at coordinate 16,332,707 of OY804580.1, forward strand.
TGACGAATGTTTTATTGACTTCTTCAGATACACAGTAAGATGTTGTAGGCCTATACGAATACACCCCGAGGTTATCATCAAGGTCATTGTTATGTGACATATCACCACGTGGTCCAGCACCAAGGTAAGCCAATTGCATTATTCCATTATATTTCCCGCCACTGGTAGGATTAAATGATATTGTGTTTTCTGCTTGGTTGAAATTGGGTGTTACGGGTTGTGTAAAATACAGCAAAAACTTTCTTGTTTGGTTCGGAAGCTCTTTTCCAGGTTCATTCAGTTCCATGATGAATTTTGCGCCATGTTTGGCATTTGCAGTGCCTGTCCCGGAATGTGGAGCTTGTGTTTGTTTTGGAGTTACTGGAAACGGTGTTGACTGATGTGTCGCTGACGTGTAATGGGGAGTGTCTGTTGGGATCGGGCTTTGCGTTGGACTGTCTAGATTAATAACAAATGTATTGAAGGAGAAAACATATCAATTTTGTTGGCAATAAAAAGGTGTATAAACTTTAATATATAAGTAAATGAATTCAGATATTATATTTTTTTCATATTCATATATATATAACACGAAACATTCCTGAGTAACAGGTTGTCAATTTTTTTTTCTTGACGTGTTGGTTCCATCATCAACAGCCAGCAGGTGGTTGACATTCAGAAAACAAATAGATTTTATAATTTATTAGACTTGTTTAAGCTGATACAAAAGAATACTGTTCAAGTGTGAATATAAAACAACTCTTAGCAATAAAAAAAAATGACTTCAAGGGTTATGAGGTTATGGTGTTTCACGCCGTTTAAACAATATTTCAATTATATCGTGGTAGTCAGTTTTATTTGTTGAAAAAAATCGAAGAGTACGCGGAGAAAACCACCAGCCTGTCGCAAGTTAATGACAAACTTTATCACATAATGTTGCATCGAGTACACCTCGCCATGAGCGGGATTTGAACTCACAACTTTAGTGGTGATAGGCACTGATTGCACAGGTAGTTGCAAATCCAACTACCATACGATCACGACCACGACGGTCCAAAAGTGACTTCAAAGTCGGAAAGAAATATTGAAGCATATTATTTTTCTATTACATGTATTAGATACAAGAAGTGGTTTCTGAAACAAAGCCCGCAATCGAAGCATTCTTTCATACTAACATACATACTTGTTGAAACACTACTTCCACATGTAAGTCTGTAAGGATTACTGATCCAGTGCTGGTGTGGAATAATGATACAACCAATGATGTTTACTGCATAGCTGTAACAAGTATTAATTCATGAATGGTGTAGATCCTAATGGAGTATCAGCTTGACACGGCATCGGACGTTTCTCGAAGAGTGATGCAGGATTATTGGATTTTTTTCAGGATATTATGCATAGCACAGAAAAACATGCGTTTCTTTGAATTGTAACTAGAAATATCTCATGTAGTGACCAAACTTAAGATACGACGAACGATTTATCAGATCAAAACACGTTTTATGTTGTAATGATGTTTTTAACTTATCCGAATTAATCTTGAAATACCGAGAGAACTTACACAGATTTTCCATTTAATTTGTTGAATGCCCTCCCCATCAAACCCCCTCCCCCCAAAAAACCACATACACAAAAAACAACAACAAAAAGGTGAACAAAAACAAGGGAAAAAAACACAAACACAAAGCAAAACAAAAAACTCGACAACATTTTATGAGAAACTTTATAAATCTGTCTACAATACTTAATTTCATTATTTCCCGCCATATTGTTCCAAGTGTTTACTATATTATTACGTACTTGACACTCTTTGATGACGCTGTCAGTTTGATGTTGATATATCTTCCTGTATGTGTACATTTATCTGGTTTACATCTATTCATTGGTGGTGGATGGTGCCATACGTCAGAACCTTCCATTGCATATTCAATCTAAATTATAAAAAGTATCGAAAACAAAACGTGCTATACTAATGCCCACAGTGCAATACAATAATTATAGATTAATACATGGCCTTTTTTATATTGCCCTAGTTATCTGCACGAGACCTAGATATCGGCCCCGAGGGACGATATCAGTCGAGGGCTGATGACAAGGGCAATATGAAAAAGACCATGTATTAATCTATTTATCACATATTTTGCCAGGGCAGATAACATGTTATTGCCCTCGTAAAATGTTATTGTCCCGGAGGCAAATAACACTCCGCAAATTATGCTTTTATTACACATGCAAATTCGGCATTATTTCAATAAAATATGTGATAATAAGAAAATAATTAATAATAAATAATTGTTTTCAAATATTGAAATATTATGATGTAAACATTATGCGAAACATTTTACATTTGAATAATATCTTCATATGGTGCCACTCGTGGAGCAGGAACTACCTACCCTTGCGAAGCATCAGAGTTCAACTCTGGTGTTTAGTGGGCTTCGTGTTTCTCAATCTTTAGTTTTCTGTGAAGTGTTTTGTAGATCATTGTTTGTCCTTTTGTCCCTTTTCTTTTGGCCATTGTGTTGTCTGTTCTTCGATTTATGGCTTCTAATTACCCCTTTGGTATCTGTACACGTTTCTTGCAACCTGAAGTTAATATTTTCCTTTTGATTACGTTTACTCTAGAAATATGCCAAATAATATTTTGTCATATTTTCGACCAATACATACATTGTTTGTCACGTGATTTATTTGTCTCTTGATTGGTTTATTAGATATTATTAACTTTACCTCTGTTGGGCTGATGGACTGTTAGTCCCAATGGTATCATCCGCCCAGTAGTCATGTTTCCACACTTACATGGTTTAAAAGATATATTTATTATCAAGCTATACTGTTCCTAAATAATGTAATTATTTTTCAAAAATAAGCATAGGTATTCCTGGGTTAGTCTTTGGCTTGCTTGCCCCCAAAGACTTTTAAGTGATTCGGCTTTCAAATCATTTGACGTTGAGCTTACCTGAAGAAGGAGGTTACCCAAACAAGCTGTTAACGCACTAAATTAGATGTTTAGTGCAGTTATATTACCTTATCAATCCCTGATCAATGCTATTCCAAGAAACGCGTCGTACGCACTTATTTAAATTTATCCTACACTTGTTCTATTTGAGCAAGCAAATTGCATTGACTGGATAATGTTTTGTTATATACTGTCACTGACCGATGTTACCTGATGAGCTTTGGGAATCTAATTTTAAATTCAGTTCACTTCCTTCACAGAAAATATCAAAAGCAGCAATCGGGGGATAATTATACGATTTCATTATTTAATTCAAAATATTAACGTCAATGGATTAATGTGGTCTTTCTGCATGATAAACACAATATTAATGCAGTGTTTTAAAATATAAAGTTTATGTGTATTCGGCACAAAACTGGGAAAAGGCTATCTGAACCTCACCTTTGTCCCAGTTTTTAAGCCTCATACACATAAACTTTATATTTTAAGACACTGAACTTATATTGTCTATATCTACAGATATATTACCTTATCAATCCCAGGGATATAATTATTGGGTCCTAAATCCACTTTAATCTCAATATTTTTGTTGATATCACACGTGGCGGTAACTGTGATCTCATTCGGATGACAAGGTGCTCGTTTATCGTCTGCTCTAACGCTGTCAGTGGCATCACGTTTCCCGCTACATGTGACCTCTTTTGGATGTGAAATCCAGTTGCCAGGAACGAGATAGTGGCCTACATAATTGACGGCATACGCCATATTACCTTAAAAATATGAACATACAAAATAAACAGTGCTTGTTCAGAATAAAGCGATACAATTATTTTTTTAAGCATATAAAAAAGAGGGAAATCAAAAATACTTTGAGATAGAAATAGAATAGAATACTAGAAAATAAGTTGCTTGTGCAACTTTCGAAATATTTCCATGGCGATATTTCAAAATACAACAGAAGAAGAAATTGAAGATACCAAAGGAGTAATCAGAATCTTAATTCGAAGAAGGACAGACAATACAATGGTTAAAAGAAAAAGGACAACAGGGCCAAAAACTATTTACTAAACACTACACAACGAAGTACATATCATGGGAATGGGGTATTACAAAATACCAACATACCATGGGAATGGGGTATTACAAAATACCAACATACCATGGGAATGGGGTATTACAAAATACCAACATACCATGGGAATGGGGTATTACAAAATACCAACATACCATGGGAATGGGGTATTACAAAATACCAACATACCATGGGAATGGGGTATTACAAAATACCAACATACCATGGGAATGGGGTATTACAAAATACCAACATACCATGGGAATGGGGTATTACAAAATACCAACATACCATGGGAATGGGGTATTACAAAATACCAACATACCATGGAAATGGGGTATTACAAAATACCAACATACCATGGGAATGGGGTATTACAAAATACCAACATACCATGGGAATGGGGTATTACAAAATACCAACATACCATGGGAATGGGGTATTACAAAATACCAACATACCATGGGAATGGGGTATTACAAAATACCAACATACCATGGGAATTAGAGATATCAATGGTTATACGCTTCCCTTCATCTGACATACGACATGTATTTGTATTACAATTGTGCATGTCATGATGTCCTGCCCGCCAACTAGATAACTCATGTGCAGCATATTGTAGCTTTGTAACATCGTCTATTGGTTTAGTACTGTCTAGTATTATGCGTAGTGTCCCGCCACTACATGTAGCTGACAGGTGTCCACTACCTCCATCAAATGCTGAAATAAAATATAAACATTATTAGAGAAAAACAGGTATAACTGTGACTATTAATACTTTTCATATTCCCCCAATATTTTGAAGGAGCAACTATTTGCCGTTTACTCTATCTGTCACTCTGACTGAAATATGAGTCATCCGGTTGATACTCAGTTACGAGTGATATACAGACATCTTTCTACTTGTGTATGATTGTTAGCTGTGACAATCTACAGTTTAAAGTAGATTTTGACATCCACATACTGTTTCAGTGAGGGAGAGAGTGATTGTTGCTTAACGCCAAATCAGCAATGTTTCAGCTATATCATGGCGAGAACAAGTTAATTTTCAATAAAATGATGATGTCCGGTTTGTACTAGACCAACACGCTGAGATATATTTTTATGGTGCTAGCTCACTGAAACAACAGTCCGCGGGTAGACATGTCGCTCCACTCGAACACATTATTCTGATTCCGAGCCAACCAGTCTTTGCTCTTTCTCTTTAGTGCTGCACGCTTAGCAGAGATGTAACAAATACCAATTTCATAGTCTTTGGTTTGACCAAATCGGGGCTCGAACTCACGATCTACCGCACTCGAGGCGAGCACGCTAACCATTACACCGCCGATGCGGTTCATACTGATTCAGAATTATGTCCCAGCTTTAAAGTATATCACTACTTTTTGCATTCTTACCAAATAAACAAAAGTCGTTTTGATTATGATATTATGTACTTTCTAATATTAACCAAATTAATGATCATTTCATACATGATGATGGTTTCCAGTTGTTTATAGGGGGCTCATGTCTTAATGTGTTTTTTGTATGTTTACGTATAGTGATGTCCAACATTTTGTTCTATCAAATGTCTTGACGTTCTGAGTTCCGTGTTGTGATGTCCGCTGTTGTTTCCGCATAAGGGCGATGTTCGGTTCGTCTTTACGTCCAGTTGTTGGTAGGAGGGCACATGTCTTATTTAAGTTATTTGTGTTTGTTTGTGCATAGTGGTGTCCAACACATATTGTGTTGCTTTTTTGTCTTCGTTCTGTGTCTTGTGTACCCAATGTTACCATTTTCTCTGGATTATCCATTCTGGATTGCCCGTTCGGTTTTGTCCGACATTTATTCAAGCACAAATCAAATAGGAACCATTGAACTGCTTGTTAATCTTGACTTTTTTGCAGTCAATATTTTTATAAATCAAATTTTATTTTATTTTTGTTTACTTAAGCTACAATACTTTCGAACTGCTTTTGTTTATTAATCTGCACTCGGTCTTTAACTAACCTGAATGTTCTTTCGGACAGTCATACTTTATCTGTCTACCGTTAAAATTACTTAGACAATACGGTTTGATGACGGGGTCAGCATTCGTAAAGATATGAGTCAACAGAACAGAGCCTCTGACGAGTGGAACCTTTGTACACAGAGATTCAAAATAAAATAAAATATCATTGTTATCTATTTGAATTTAGCATATGATTTGCATCCGTGTGATGGCGGTCGTAACAATATTATAGTTGGACTTGCATTACCTATGCAATGAGTACTTATCACCACTGAAGTTGTGAGTTCGTGTCGCGTCTGTGGCGAGATGTACAACCATGTGATATTTTGTGAGTGACCTGCGACAGGTCTGTTGTTTTCTCAGGGTCCCCCCCCCCCGTCAATACAAACGACAACAATGATATAACTGAAACATGTAATGTTATTTTATTATAGCGTTTTAAAATAGTTAGAATATTTTATATTGGTGCGACTTGTGACGACTGTGACTGTCTTTATTTTTATTACCATGTGAAAAATATGTCGCCTGTGTAGCTGAGATGAAATATAGAGAACAACATTTATCATATGTTGTAGACCATTTCTTCTAAGTATGTGTCATTGTTACACTGTATCAGTCTTAGCTTAGTTAACCTTTTTTTTTTCTCAAAAAATATTTTCAAGACCTACTGATGCGTACTTCATGTCTTTTACTTGCAGTTTATTGAAAATGGTTTCCACATTGTTGTCCGAGTTGAAGACCCCTTTTAGCGCACTGCGGAGGGGCAGACAACACTAGTATTTCGCGAAAACGCTTACACGGATATGTTCCACTTGTCGTAAGCACTTCCTGGGTCTTTCCTCATTAATGACTTATCACCGGGTTTGTAACTAGATTAAAACGACGGGTGCCACCAGTGGAACAGGAACTGCTACCCTTCCGGAGCGCCTGAGTTAATCCCCGGTTTTTAGTGGGGTTTGTGTTACTCGATCTTTAGTTTAATGTGTATGTTTTGTAGATCGTTGTTTGTCCTTTTGCACATTTTCTTTTGGCCGTTGTATTGTCTGTTCTTCTTCTATTTACGAATTACCCTTTTGGTATCTTCAAACTCTTCTTACATGTTTGTTAATATAAGTATAAATTTTGAATTATTGCAATTCAAAGGTACATTTAGAAATATCTAGCGAGAGGGTCACATACTGCTCTTGTTATTACAGACAAAAGAACAAGCCAGTACAGTGGAACCTGTGCAATCCGACACCTGAGTATTTCGATATCCTGTACAATACGACACATTTCCCTGGTCCCTTGGTGTGTCGGATTAGACAGGTTCCACTGTATTTGTGAAGTGTGACTAATTTACATATTAAGCTATGAAAATCTGCATTGTTCATCGCAAATATATTAACTCATCAAAGTAAATATATTCTAACCTCCATTGTTCCTTCATTTCCATGGTATACAAAGTTAGCATACAAATCACCAAAGTCAGTCATAACAGGTTCTGAACTTCCAGAAATACCAACTTGTACACCGGATCTACCTGTTATTGAAAAAAAGTAAATGAGTGCAATCTTGTCAAATCATTTCAGAAGAGCTAAAACAGGGACCTCTAAGTCGGCTTCCCTGGGGGTCTTAGATCTTTGTACAAGCAGGTGTTGTCTAATAAACTATAATTAAAAAAAATCATTTCAGAAAACTTGTCTTGCCTTGAACCTTGACTCCAAGTAACTAGGCGACCACTAAGAAGTGAAATGTATTTTAATGTTAGGTTGTAATTCATTATTATTATTATCAAATGTAAGATCGAGGTTAGGCAATCGTTGTTGCAACCAAATATTATCTTCCCGAATGATTTATGCAAAATATTTCGTTAGGGAATTCAGGCTTTACTACATGTTGTTAGAATTTATTTACATATACCGGTTTCAAATACGATTTCCATATCACAAGATGTTCGTGTCATTTAGCATTAACACGACGGGTGCCACTAATGAGGCAGGAAATATTCACCCTTCCGGAGCATCTGAGTTCACCACGTTTTTTGTAAGGTTCGTGATGGTCAATAATTAGTTTTCTGAGTAGTGTTCTGTAAATTTTATTTGTCCTTTTGTAATTTTTATTTGTATTCCCAAATATAGCTTTAATAGTCGAAGTGTTACCAAATCTCGTAAGACGAGACTAGGGATAGACTCTAGATAAATAGTATATGTTGACAAACAACTTGCCTGTAAATATTCCACCCTTGTTGCCGTCTGGTCCAGACGTTAGTTGTTTTAAATTTGTTCCCAGATTCCATAGCTTTTTCCATGGCTCTCCAGCTTTACTTGCAGATTGCTGTAGCATCATGTCCGTCCTATCGGGGTCGGACCATCTGTCTAACGTGTATGCATCGTACACTATTCCTTCATTTTTCATCATAGCTGTCAAAGCAGTTAATTTCAATTTAAATAGAAAAACACTTGACTGGTAATAAATATTAAAGATTACAGTATGAAGGTTGAGATACATCAAATAAGGGGCTATCGTGGCCGTGATCGTCTGGTAGTTGGATTTACAACTACTGGTAGTTGGATTTACAATACCTATGCAATCAGTACCTATCACCACTTAAGTTGTGAGTTCGAATCTCGATCAGGGCGAGGTGTACAACATTATGTGATAAAGTTTGTCAGTTTTCTCCGGGTCCTCCGGTTTCCTCCACTAATAAAACTGACCGCCACGATATAATTGAAATATTGTTGAAAGTGGCGTTAAGCAACACTAACCAAAAATTAAATAACAATTTCGTGTTCGACCCAACTAATTCGATAACCAAATTTAATTTTTAATAATGGAAGAGCAGTTAAAACAACGATGTCCAAACCTACTTTATGTAGAAAAATGTACGCTAAAGAAAAACAGATGGGCAACCAAGCTTAGACAGTCTAGAGACGTGGGCAACATTGTGCACAAGACACAGAACGAAGATAAACACCTTGATTGTACTGTAATTTACAAAAATAGCAGTGTAAATACCATATTATATATTTCATTTTGAATTCCAGAATGAGAGTTCCTGCTACTTATGTGTTATCATAATATTTTTTTGTGAAAGTATACTCATAAATCAGTGAATGTAATGCTTCCAAGTAGCACGTAGTTGATTAACACGACAGGTACCACTAGTGGAGCAGGAACTTCTTACCCTCTCGGAGTGCCTGAGTTCACCACCGGTTTTTAGTGTGGTTCGTGTTCCTCGATCTTTAGCTTTATGTGTATGCTTTGTAGATCGTTGTTTGCCCTTTTGTACGTTTTCATTTGGCCATTGTGTTGTCTGTTATTCTTCGATATACGGATTCTGACTACTCCTTTGATATCTTCAAACTCTTCTTGCAACAAAAGAAATGATTTCAATATTCTCATTGTGAACTTTCTATTTATATGTACATGTAGCAACATTCCAACAGCACCTGCATACGTAGTATATATCTCTGAGTTGATATGATATTGTAGAGCTTTTGGTTCCTATCATGATTCCTTGGTATAGAGGGTTGCTGCTCACAAGGAAGCTAATGAACCAAATGTTCATAACGGATGTTATTAAACTATCATCCGAAAATTTTATCTGGCTAACCGTTACAAATTATCTGTGTCACAAATGACCACGGACCGTTACAGATTATCTGTGTCACAAATTACCAAGGATATTCTTTACGCTTATCGTAACCATAATTCCTTCATTTCCTCATTCATTATTTATAACTGGGTTTGTAACAAGAGTAACCTTGACTGGTGCCAGTGGACTAGGAACTATGTACCCATCAATACGAGTTCAATATGCACCTATGTCAGAATCTACTTACCTTCATATGGGAAAAGCCTCATTGGAATAGGCGTTGGTCTTATCTCATTAGTAGCAAAATGGCCTGTGGGAAGAGGCCGCATCGATCGTAAGCTTCCAACCCTGTGAGGTGGTGCCTTTTGATTTATTTCGCTGTTGGTACCGAATAAAGTGGCTGGATCTGCGGTATCGAGTGGGCGGTCTTCAAGCGGTGGACATCCATTTGGTAGTAAGCTTGCGACACTGACAACCAATGTGACTGCCAGAAAATGTAAAGTTACAGTTAAAGGAGGGAGTTGAAAAGTCTTCTAAGTTTTATTCCGAGTGAATTAATTTTACATATTATCTAAATATAAGTATGTTATTCGGCTGATCTCAAGATATATATTATTATCCTCTTGTTGATCTTGCTTTGTGAAAAGAAAGTTTAAACAGCGGTGGTCATCAATTAATTCAACAATATCAACAAAACGAACAATCGCCTCTCATCTTAACTGCACTCACTGATCACAAAAAGGACCCCGATATTACGTTTGAAATCCAGGTCCAAGCTTAGGACAGGTACATAAATGTGGCGGGGTTAATTACTTTTAATGATGAAATAAAATTGATGACGAGATACATTTGTAGTAATATAATTTCAATGCTAATTAGTTAGACCCTTATACAGTGCTGGAATCTATCTAAAATTAAACATATTATTCTAAGAATATGATCAATTTTAAAAATAAATTATCGAAGTGTGACTTTTCAGGGATCGAGATCATTTTGCTTTAAACCAAACAAGTTTTTAACGCCATCTTCATAGCATACACATTCACATTCAACGTCAGATTGTATACCTCTGCTACAAAACACATCAGAACGGATGCCACGAGTGGAGCAGGAACTGCTTATCATTCCGGAGCTCATGAGTTCACTCCCGGTCTTTAGTGGGTTTTCGTGTTACTTAATCCTTAGTTTTCTGTGTTTGGTGTTTTGTAGATCATTGTTTGTCTTTTTGTTCTGTTTATTTTGGTAATTTAATTGTCCATTTCTTTTTTTTGGATCGGATCTACGGCTTTTGATCACCCTCATGGGTATCTTCGAAATTTTCTAACGATATGTTATATGTATATAAAATAATTCAATGTCTATTTAGAGAAACAACCTATAGCTGTGCTATTGAACTCGAATACTCTGTTTTCTATCTGTTATTATGTGTATTTCATCTGAGTTTTAACCCGAATATTGTCAAATAAACCTAAGAGAAAACCGAAGGGAAAATCAAGAATCAGTGGACAATCCAGATAAACTGTCAACATTGGGTACACAAGACACAGGACGAAGACAAACAACACAAAACAAACAAAACACATTACAACACAACACAGAAAACTAAAATGATGAGCAACACGGATCCCCCCCCACCCGAAATTCCGGGGTGAACCCAGGTACAAATGGTATATAAGACAACCGCCTTGCAAAAACATGGAAAAAGTCGTGTAATCACTATTTTCGTTCATTTCGTCATTAAGCCCACATTTTCATAATCAAGAATACAGGTCTATAATTGATTTTCTTTATACATTTATTATCGTAGAGCCAACTGACTGGAAACTTAAAAATTCGGTAGACTACCGCGTAAATCGATAGGGCTGGCATGTATGATACTGTTGTATTTGTTTCCTAAGGACACTGCCATTTTGACTATGCACGTACATGCAAAATTATTGTCCCAAGTGGTTCTTACATAAACAATAGATATTATTATTCTTCACTTACCTAAGCCCAGAAAAGTCAACATGACGATTATCAATGATATAATTCAACCTGATAAGAGATATATATGTGTAATGTATTCGGTACTAATGATATTTAACGACATTGCTTTCTTTGCCAACTTTTCACTAGTTTCAATGACGGCTTTTCATTCAGATTTCAATTTCATTTTTTCGAAAAGTAAGTATTTTGTTAATAAAAAGATAAATTACACATATCAATATAACTCGTTAGTGTTATCAGATGTGAATAAAATTTCAAATTTTAATTTCATGCACTACATTTCTGAGCTGGTATTTGATACATTTCTCTGACGTCACCCCATGGACAATAGCTTTGTTTTTAGACTATTAGTTCCCGAGGGTAGCATGAGCTCAGTAGTAAGTTCTTAATCATTGACATAATTTATTAGATATTTTTATTGCAAAATTAAACCAAACCTATTAGGCCATTTTTAAAATTATGTCAGAAGAAATGCTTTCATTAAATTGATCTCAAACTTTTTTAAAAACAAAAGTGTAAACATAGTCTACATAAAACATTATCATTATAGCGCCAATTTCTACTAGTTTAAGAGGTTTGGGCCGTTTTTAAATGCACATCACCATATCGAAAGTAGAAAATGATTCCGGATATTTTGCCCGTGACTTTTTAAAATTATAATCCTCAGTCCGATCAAATCTTATTGCATCGAGACCAAAGCATATTTTCTTAATAATTACTTATATTCTTGTGTTATCTGTATTTAATTGTTGTCACCCTTCATTGTTAACATTTGCTGTTTTTACGACAAACGAAACATAAGATATGAAGCTTGTAGTATCACTTATCTCAAGTGTACTGGGATAGCTGTGATCAGGGGCGCACCCGGCGCGCGCCCCCCCTAAAATTGGAAAAAATATGATTTTTTTTCACACGGAATACCCCAAAAATGTTCGCGCCTCCCTCCGCTCGGCGCAATTTTTTAAAGTGCGCCCCCCCTAACTTGAAATCCTGGATCCGCCCCTGGTGATCTATAGGGTCCGGGTGGCTCAACGAGTTAGGTAGTTGGATTACCTAACAACTCATATAAGCCTATCACCAATACGGCGTGGGTTCGCGCTCTGCTTTGTAAATTACAAAAAAGGGTGCACTCCGCTCGCAGCCGCAAGTGATAAAGTTTACCAGTTACTTGCCCATGGTCGGTGGTTCTCTCCGGGTACTCCGGCTTCTTCCACCACTAAAACTGGTCGCCATGATATAACTGACATATTGGCTGAAAGTGGCGTTAAGCAAAATAAATCAATCAAATCAAATCTGTGATCTATAAAGTTTTAATTAATGAATGAGAGTGTAACAAACTGTCTTTTCATTTTGAATGTTTAAAAGAAAACGCCATAGTCTTAACAAGTTATCGTGAAAATTTAGATGGCAGTAAATAAAAGATATTTATATATATTAATTTTAATAAATGTGTTTTTGTCTAATAATTAGTTGTTTACGAATGTGGACAAGTTCATTATTAATATTTTTAACAAATTAATAATGATAATAATAATTTACATTTTGTTTTATGTAGATTAACGATGTTCTAATTTTATTATATGGTTGACTTGATTGACTTTAACTTTCCAATGTGAGTACTCTGATTTCTACTCACTTTTGTCCATTGGTCATAAGGTTAATATTCTAATTGTAGTATCTTTTTGTGTGAATATTTACAATAAGAATAATTTACTTGATTCTTATTTTACTTAAGTTTTCTAATTGGTTTGAATATATATTTCATTTTATTGAGGACCTGTTGCCCTTTTCACAAAAAATTGTAAGTATTGTCCTAACTTTTTCACTTCGCATGTGTGTTAATGCTGTTTCTAAGATTGCATGCAAAAAAAAAGGGGGGGGGGGGCGGGGGCAGGTATGTAATACAAATTAATGAGTAAAACATAACAATATTTGACGTATATTACAACCAGTTATTTATACATGTTCGAAAGTGAAAATGCTTCAACTTTATGTGAGTCTGTCAACATATATTTATTCCCTATAATATTTGTTCATTTAGGCACAGGCGCATGGGGCATGGATTTCGTTTCCTCCTCCCCCCTTTTCTCTACTACCCCCCTTTTTCAAAATTTTCATATAAATCATTCCTTTTTCACAGAATACACGTATTATTCATGATGTATGACGTCTACTGATATTGTCAAATGAAGAAAAAACGAATGATTATGAAAATTTTGAAAAAGGAATGATTTATATGAAAATTTTGAAAAAAGGGGGGTAGTAGAGAAAAGGGGGGAGGAGAAAACGAAATCCATGCCCCATGCGCCTGTGAGCATTTGGGAATAAATAATACATAATAGATTATACCTGTCTATAATATTTATTCTCACATAAAAAAAGAAATTCTATTATAGGAATTTGTATTATACATTTGTAACACATTAATAATCACACCAAAGAATAGGTTTAAACATTTTCTTGACTGTGATTTTCATAATCACATGATTGTTTGTTGACCTTGAATGAAGGTGTGTTTGAGTGATTAAACATGGAGGCAGGTTAATTTTGAAAAGGAATCATAACAAAGTGCCATTGTGATACATGTTTACGACCCTAAATGTAAACATTGAATATATATGTATTCTTAATAATTTATCTAAAAATGCATCATATTTTCTGACATCTTATCAATATTATATACTGTAGGGAAAAGAAACGCAGGGTCAACATTTTAGGTGATTTAATATTATTTATTCGAATGTTTTTTTCAATATTAATATATAAGGATAAAAACACAAATTTAATCAACAAGTTTTTAAAATGTCATTAGATTTTAATCATTAAGTCATGAGTAATTGAAACCAATTTAACAGTATCCCCCCCCCCTCCCCCCCCAATATGTTAAAGTGAAATCGATTAACTCGTCAATATCACATATGCCCCCCCCTCGCGCATCTGTTACAGCTCTGATTCTCCTGTGTATGGAGTTCATCAGAGCATTTATCCTCATGGGGATATTATCCCACTCTTCCAACAAGGCAGCCCTTAATTGGTCGAGAGTAGAGGGGGGGGGGGGGGGGCATTCCGACGCCCCCTTACTTTCCTGTCCATTTCGCCCCACAGATGTTCCATTGGGGACTGTACAGAGGCCAATCGAGTGGGTTAATGTTATGATTGGCGAGAAAATCTTGACAAACTCTGGCAGCATGGGGCCGGGCGTTATCCTGCTGGAAAATTAGGTGATGCTGTTGCACAAATGGAACTGCAACCGGCCGGAGGATTTCATCCCTATATCTTACACCTGTTAAATTACCGGTTATCACAATCAACGGCGACTTTAACCCGTGAGATATCCCTCCCCAGACCATAACCGAGCCACCCCCAAACCTATCCCTCTCAAGAACGCAAGCATCAGTGAAGCGTTCCCCACGACGTTGACCGTCCGGACGATAAAAAGTGAACCGCGACTCATCTGTGAAAAAGACCTGTCTCCATTGCCTCATTGGAAATTGTCTGGGACCATGTGCCGCCAACCAAGCCATATGACGTGCGTGACGTGCACGAGTGAGCATACATGTGATAGAGTTGCTATGCTGTAACTGGAGATTTGCAAATTTTTTGCTGGAGATTTGGTCTCATAACTGGAGATTTTTTATCGACGTATTTGATGCATGTTTTTATTGTTTATTGATGTTTTCCTTTTGTTTGTTTCAGTATTGAACCAACTGCATCCCATTTCAGTATGTATTGTTTACATTTCTGTCTTAAGTAGTGTTTCATATGATGAATGAAGGATAAAAAATGTATTTAGAATTTATTCATGATCATTCATAATCATAAGGTTATTACAAAGCAATAACAATGAAGACATAATGTTCTGAACAATAAAGTCATAGAGCACTAAAATTAAAAAGTCACTATTCATCACATGTAGTCACAGAATTTACCCTTAAAAAGTCACAGATATAATCACAGTAAGTGAAAGAAAGTAAACTTAGAGAAGTCACAAAATTGAACATATATAAAAGTCATTAAGCATCAGTCTACTTGGCACTGGCACACTGGTTCAAGTAGGAGGTACAAGCCTTCTTTGCTGCTTTCACCACATCTGTATCAGGTTTGTACTGATGACACTCTGTTGTATTGTTTATCTTAACACTGAGAGACTGGACCTTTACTGCTAGCCTGGCACCACTTGAATTCGGACTTCCAGTCATACTGGAACTTGGCAAAGTACTTGGTCTTCTTTGCTGCTGGTGCGTTGGGTGATAGCATACGTTTCGGCATTTTTGTGGTTTATCAATTTCATCCTGGAACCATCTTCGCTAGCCAAGGGTTACGATCCGCTCTACTCATCTTCACCCTTGGCATCGTTAGACGGATTTTCGAGGTCACTTGGTGACGGTTTATATGTAATGCAGCTAGTGGTAGCTGCAACCAATCCGAACGCGCTTTACACTTTCTGTCTTCGTGCCAACAAAGACATCTTTTCCGTCTATAATAGCCGTTATAGATTTGCTCTGATTGTCTGTCAATGATTTTATATTAAATTTTTCACAAATCTTTGCTTGAAAATCAGCCATATTATAATCTCGGGTCAATTTTCAGGGCATTCAAACGAAAGGAAATGAAAGCCTTGCGTCAATTGGCTGAAAATGACATCATTACAAGGGGCGTAACTGTCAGAATCCAGCAGGTGGCAGTGCACGGGAATTACGAAAATCCGTCTAATGATGCCAAGGGTGAAGATGAGTAGAGCGGATCGTAACCCTTGGCTAGCGAAGATGTCCTGGAACTTGGTGTATGTTAGCCTATCTTCGTTAACACGATAGCGTTCTTAATTTTTGGCCGATCAACGTAATTTTTGGTAGGAAGCATTATTACACTACTATTTAGAGCGAGTTCGAAATTCAGATTAATCTATTGTTTTTTTCTTGTAAAATCATGGTTTTTTATAGAAAAAGTACATATTTTGAGAATTATCTTCGTTAACGCGATAGCGCTCTTAGTTTTTGGCCAATCAACATAATTTTTGGTAGAAAGCATTATTACACTATTATTTAGAGCGAGTTCGAAATTCAGATTAATCTATTGTTTTTTTCTTGTAAAATCATGATTTTTTTATAGAAAAAGTACATATTTTGAGAATTATCTTCGTTAACCCGACAGCGTTCTTAGTTTTTGGCCGATCAACGTAATTTTTGGTAGGAAGCATTATTACACTACTATTTAGAGCGAGTTCGAAATTCAGATTAATCTATTGTTTTTAGCTCACCTGACCCTTTGGGTCAGGTGAGCTATTGTCACCACTGAGCGTCCGTCGTCCGTCGTCCATCCGTCTGTTAACTTTTCACATTTTAATCAACTCCTCTGAAGCCACTGGGCCAATTTGAACCAAACTTTGGTGGAATGGTCCTTGGATGGCCCCCTTCCAAAATTGTGTCCGGTGATCCCGACTTCCAACCAAGATGGCTGCCAAGCTAAAAATAGAAAAAAGGGGGGATGAAATTTTAATTGTCCATTGCTACTTTAGTGTAAGTCAAAATGAGCTCAAATTTTAACTGCAGCTACATGGCAAAGAGTAGTTTAACATATATTCTGGGTTTTTCTGTGAAATTTTTCTTTCAGCCGATTTATGTCGATTATGCAAATTAGGCATATTTTGATAAAAGATCACATTTAAATCTTCTCCTCTGAAACTGCTGAACCAAATTAAACCAAACCTGGCAGGGATGGTCCTTGGGTGGGTCCCTTTCAAAATTGTGTCTGACAGCCCCGCCCTCCATTGAAGATGGCTGCTGTTACTAAAAATAGAAATTTCTTCAATTGTCCATTGCTGCTTTAGTATAAGTCAAAATGAGCTCAAATATTAACTGCAGCTACATGGCAAGGAGTAGTTTAACATATATTCTGGGTTTTTCTGTGAAATTTTTCTTTCAGCCGATTTATACCGATTATGCAAATTAGGCATATTTTGATAAAAGATCATATTTAAATCTTCTCCTCTGAAACCGCTGAACCAAATTACACTAAACCTGGCAGGGATGGTCCTTGGGTGGGTCCCTTTCCAAATTGTGTCCGACAGCCCCGCTCTCCATGCAAGATGGCTGCTGTTACTAAAAATAGAAATTTCTTCAATTGTCCATTGCTGCTTTAGTATAAGTCAAAATGAGCTCAAATTTTAACTGCAGCTACATGGCAAGGAGTAGTTTAACATATATTCTGGGTTTTTCTGTGCAATTTTTCTTTCAGCCGATTTATACCGATTATGCAAAATAGGCATATTTTGATAAAAGATCACATTTAAATCTTTTCCTCTGAAACCGCTGAACCAAATTAAACCAAACCTGGCAGGGATAGTCCTTGGGTAGTCCCATTTCAATATTGTGTCCGACAGCTCCACCCTCCATTCAAGATGGCTGCTGTTACTAAAAATAGAAATTTCTTCAATTGTCCATTGCTGCTTTATTATAGATCAAAATGAGCTCAAATGTTAACTGCAGCTACATGACAATGAGTAGATTAACATATATTCTGGGTTTTTCTGTGAATTTTTTCTTTCAACCGATTTATACTGATTATACAAATTAGACATATTTTGATAAAAGATCACATTTAAATCTTCTCCTCTGAAACCGCTGAACCAAATTAAAGCGAATTTGGCTGGGATGGTCCTTGGGTGGTCCCCTTTCAATACTGTGTCCGACAGCCCCGCCCTCCATTCAAAATGGCTGCTGTTACTAAAAATAGAAATTTCTTTAGTTGTCAATTTTCACTTTATTACAAATCAAAATGAACTCAAATTTTAACTGCAGCTATATGGCAATGAGTAGTTTAACATATATTCTGGGTTTTTCTGTGAGATTTTTTCAGCCAGTTTATTCCATTTAGGAATATTATGAGATAAAAATCACATCAAAATCTTTTGCTCAGAAATTTGAGTTGAAATGATCTTTGGGTGGCCCACTTTCAAAATTATGTGTAACACCCCCATTTTCTATCAACTTTAGATGTCAAATTGAAAACCAGGTGAGCGATTACAGGCTCCTGGGAGCCTCTAGTTTAAATTTAGCTATCACGGTACCATAAAACTTTTGAGTATGATTTAGTACAAAGTACAAAGTATTCATTTGATACAGTTTTCTAATTGGCTGCTTTTCGAGTACGAGAACAAACTCATGTTCAGAATTTTTTTGGCCGTAAGTCCGAGATCTTTCAAAATTTAAGTGTCAATCTTCTTCATCTTGCTACTCTACAGTAACCACTTTGGTTCTATTCCACCCAAAGACTTTTAAATTATTCCAGAAACGTGTTGTGCACATGTACACTAAATTTGATATCTATGTTTTTATTACAGCTATCACCATTCAGAGTTATTGGAGGCAGTATACAGCCAAAAAAGTCAGAGAAAAAAGAAAACATGCAGTACAGGTTATATGCAAGTATGTACAAAAATGGTATCCAAGTTATACAGGAGTACATATGTACAAAATAGTGTACAAGCTGTACACAAGTAGTCAAACTTGTATTATTATAAAATGAATCACTGATTCCTATTTTTCTCAGTTTATACAATAATCCCTCATGATTAACAGTATCAAATGCCTTTTGTAAGTCGACAAAACATGTAAAGAATTTTTTACCTCCCTCTATAACTATTTTGAATTGCCGCTATCACACTTCTAATCATCTAAGTGTGTGCCACAAACACACTTCCTTATCCCCAATTAACTGTCGATCAGTGGATAATTGTTGTATAATCATCAACACCTTAATTAATCACCATGACCCAATTTACCTGTGAAGGTGTCAAACAGATCAATAACCGGATATCATTAAATATGACATTCACCTTTACCATTCGTATCTCTCAGCGTTTTTCTTCAGCGCGGAAGTTCCAAATGGGGAATTTCCAGAAATATTGATCGCAAAATGTAGGTCAAGATTTTTTTCACGGGCGGAAGATTTTGAAAGTTGACCTCAAAATCGGGAGAAAAATGCTCCCGCCGGAAGGTTCACATGTATGAGTGAGAGGAAAATCAATGTAAGGACGACGAGCTCGCAGACCAAACTCGCGCAATCGTTTTCTCACAGTTTTTGGGTGAATGTGGTGATTATGATTGCCTACCGTAGTTAAAGCGGTTTCAGTGGCAGTAACGTGGCAATTACACAGGTGGGCAAGATAAATAGCCCTGTCTTGACATGGCGTCGTTATGCGCTGACGTCCCCGTTGCGGACGGTCGACAACCCTTCCAGTATCTCTCAGACGACGGACAAGACGCTCTATGGAGGAAACATTCACACCAAATTGCAAAGCAACTTGTTGCCTTTGACCTTGCATTAGCAATGCAATAGCCTGACCCCTCTGAACTTCCGTCAGCCGAGGCATGATTACAAGAGATTCAAATTAACTTTAAATAGTGGAAAGCGATGTGTATACCTCAAGAGTATAAAGTGGTATGACACGATGTGTTGACGAACTTGTTATCATTATTCTGCACGTGTTATTTGCTTTTTATCACTTTCTCTATGTCACATGATACCTTTCACGGTTGAGTAACTTTAGACACCGATTTTATTTCACACTGACCAAGCCACTCATCTGCTCAGTTTTCGTAATTTTATGCCACAGTCAAAATATAGGAGCATATTATGTTACCCTGCGTTTCTTTTTCCCTTCAGTATATATTTTCTCTAATTTTGCATTCTAATTTATTGATATTATATATATATCAAAACTTTAATTTAAAAAAAAAATCATACTATAATATTATGGGAATAAGCATAACATAATATTATGGGAATTATCATGTCATAATATTATGGAGACTATCGTATCATAATATTATGGAGATTATCGTAGCATAATATTATTGAAATTATCATAGCATGCATAATGTTATGGGGATTATTATTTCATATCCACTATGGATGAAATGTTCATTAGAATCTAGAGTATATAATCTAGAGATATTTTGCATAGACACATTTTCATTCAAAGTAATAAAACAAAAATGCAGTCTTGTTATTTTATCATGAAATTCATGACATATGTGATAACATTTTAAAAAATTTGAGTGACATATTTATTATGCCTTCATACATTGTGAAATATTTTCGCATTAAAACATGAAAAAATAAATATAATGGGTATCATATCATAATATTATTGAAATCTTCTTGTCATAATATTATGGGAGTCACCATGTCATAATATTTGGGAATCACCATGTCATAATATTATGGGAATCACCATGTCATAATATTTGGGAATTACCATGTCATATTATTATGGGAGTCACCATGTCATAATATTTGGGAATCACCATGTCATAATATTATGGGAGTCACCATGTCATAATATTTGGGAATCACCATGTCATAATATTATGGGAGTCACCATGTCATAATATTTGGGAATCACCATGTCATAATATTATGGGAGTCACCATGTCATAATATTTGGGAATCACCATCAATCAAATGTCATATACTTTTACATCCAGTGTATCATATTTGTGTTTGTTTTAGTTAATTCATCATAATATTTGTTCCTCGGAACTTTTGTTATGTAATAATTGTTCCTAAAGGAATTTAATATAATATTTTATTTCTGTCATGGTTACTTTTATCATGACAAAGGAAAAAAATATTACATAATACAAAGTCCTTTAGGAACAATTATTACATAACAAAAGTTCTGAGGAACAAATATTATGAAGGAACAAATAGCACATGACAAGTCAACGTGGATTTCTGTTGATAAAATGATGGTCACGTGACTACAATCAGTGCCTTAACTAATTTCAAAAAGTTCTAGAAATTAGAGTAAAAGTTGAATTAAAAACTGGATATTTTCTGAAAGATTTGTTGTTTTTGTGCTACGAGAGCTACTGTACAGCCAACAATGGAGATTAAGGCAAGATAAAATGCAGAAAATTGACGATTCCTGACAAATCCTGTTGGTCAATGGGGTAAAATTGTAAATTGTCGTCTTCTGTCAAATTTTTCATTGATCTTGTAGCAAAATCAAATATCTTTATTATCTGCTCTTTGTGAATATGTTTTTAACTGTGAAGGACAGACTGATGTTAACCTCAGTAATAAAAAACTTTTGGAGATAATGGATTCATTTGAAAAGTATAAAGTTCAAGATCAATAGTTGATTTTTTCCCTGTATCGCCTAGCTTTGCCCTGCTGGATTTAGTGTTGTATTTATGAATCAAGTAATACAAATCCATCAAGTGGTTTCAGAGAAGAAGATGAAAATGTGAAAAGTTAACAGACTGGCAGAAAACGGATGTTAAGTGATGATGATAGCTAACACTGTTCTATAACCCCCTTTCAAATCATTGCTCGCTATAATACAACAAAAGCATAAAAACATAAGATTTCTTACCTGACATATACCCTAGTGACAATTAATAATCACTTTAGGCATCAATGATGAAGTATCAAAATGCCACGAACAAGATGACACAGTTTGTTATGGTAAAATCACTAATTTGACCTTGAGGTCAAAGGTCACCAACAATGGTATGCGACACATCATCTGGAGGTGGTCTACCTACATGCCAAATATGAAAAGCCTATCTTGAACGACAAAAAAGTTACAGCCCGGACACGATTTGTTACGGATGCAGGGACCGATTTGACCTTGAGGTCAAAATTCAAGGTCAAAGGTCACCAACAATGGTACGCGACACATCGTCTGGAGGTGGTCTACCTACATACCAAATATGAAAAGCCTATCTTGAATGACAAAAAAGTTACAGCCTGGACGTGATTTGTTACGGACGCATGGACCAGTTTGTTGAGGTCAAAGTTCAAGGTCAAAGGTCACCAACAATGGTACGTGACACATCGTCTGGAGGTGGTCTACCTACATGCCAAATATGAAAAGCCTGTCTTGAACGACAAAAAAGTTAGAGCCTGCACACGATTTGTTACGGATGAAGGGACCAATTTGACCTTGTGGTCAAAATTCAAGGTCAAAGATCACCAACAATGGTACGCGGCACATCGTCTGGAAGTGGTCTACCTACATGCCAAATATGAAAAGCCTGTCTTGATCGACAACAAAGTTACAGCCCGGACATGATTTGTTATGGACGCATGGACCAGTTTGACCTTGAGGTCAAAGTTCAAGGTCAAAGGTCACCAACAATGGTACGCGACATATCATCTGGAGGTGGTCTACCTACATGCCAAATATGCAAAGCCTGTCTTGAACGACAAATAAGTTACAGCCCGGATACGATTTGTTACGGATGCACAGATGGACGGACAGACTGATCACTATAGGGCGTCTACCACTAATGTGGCGGGGCCCTAATAAAACACTCAAGTGATCAGGTGCACCAATAAAGGGAGGTAACAATATTTGTTAACTCTATCGGCTGCAAATATGAAAACAATATCATTTTTTGCTTTATTTAATTAAAGTAAACTAAATTTGTCGTCGATTCGATAATTAATCAATTGGTTATTTCATATATAAAAGAAGGTTTCTGTGAAGTGATTGTTAATAATTTGTAAAATGGTATAATTATCCATGTCAACTTCTATCACTATCAGTTATCCATGTCAACTTCTATCACTATCAGTATCACACAATCTTGTACCTGGGGGTCATGTACAAAACAAAATATTGATTATCCATGTATTACTTATTCATGTATCAAAGACATATAACACAATTGTGTCTCTGCATGCATTAGGTATATCAGTAGATGTTAATATTCGACAACTCTCTGTTAAAAAAAAGTTGTTAAATTATATTTTGAGTTGAAATACTTTTGAAATAAAAAGGCAAACATTGATATATTTGCAAACATAGTGAATATCTGAGTGTGCATGGTGTAATGATGGATTTGTTTCTTTTGTTCCCCTCACATCTCTTTTTTACAAAATCAAATGTTACTTTTTTATAATGCCTATGGCCTACAGATGAAGTGAAAAAAACAGATAACGCTCGTAACCCTCAAATCTATTTTTTATTCCTGTAAATTTTCATATCTAGAACTTGAACCGGATGAAACTGATGGAATATTTAAATTTATTAAATCTTAATTAAATAAAAATGAATCTTGAGTTACATTGTTATGTATATGTTTTGTGAATCTGGGGAAAGTCTAATGAGGGCCGTCTTAACAGCATTATAGGACCCCGGGAAAAGCGGTACACTGAGACGGCTACATATACAACCACTCGCAGGAATAAAAATGTAAATGTTGATTAAATTAAATATATAGTTATTGTATAGGTACTTCCAAAAAAATCAGTGTTTAAACATTAAAAAACATGCCGCACACAGCATACAAAGATTAGCATAGGGTCCCTATGCTCGTGGGGTCCCCGGGCAACTGCTCAGCGTGCCCATGCGTTAAGATGTCACAGAGTCTACTGATACAATTTTAGTATATCTGTATATCTACATATATATGGTTCAATGTTATGTATTTAATCTTGTTTTCGTTATGTGTGTATGCTAGGATAAATAAACTTGAAGAAAGGGGCAATGAAATACAGCGGTACATATAGCTTTACACCAAGTTTTTTTCCCCATTAAATAGTGATCAATAGTAGCAAGAGAATTGTTATTTTCGTTCTGCAAACATATAAACAAAATAACATAAAAGCTGTATCAATCTCCATGGGCTTTTGAACCAACAAAATAAATAGTTAAAAGCTTTTAGACACAGCAATTAGAGAAGAAAAAATATGTATTAATTCTACAGCAAAAGAGAAAAAAATATATTAAGAAAAAAAATTGTAATATGTTTTTAAATGCAAAAAACAAATGGTCCCTGGACATTTTTTTTTACAATATTCTAATATCAGGTCCCAATGTCAACAAGCTCAAGTAGTCATCATGACAGAAAGATAAAGATTAGTGATATTTTCATAAAGAACTAAATTACAGGTCAAATGCAGTTAATGCAACCCACATAATATATGTACAACCAATTAATATAACTACAGTGATCAATTATATATTTTAAGCAAACTGCCTATCTCTGATATGCTCAACATTTCGTAGCAAACCAGGTAACCTCAAGGAACATTGCGAAATTAGCAATATTTCATGAAATACTAAATTTGGACTGTCAAGCTACCGAAAGAAACATAATAATGTGAAAAAATTAGATATAGTTTTGTAACAATCAGATATATTACAAACTATCCAAGTACTGTAGCATATCTGCTATAATTTTTTCCATTTGGTTTGACAATTTCTGAGAATAAGTTAAAACAAAAAATATGGATAACAGATGACAGACACAGTCATGATAATACATCATTTAGTCTTTTTGGGCCAGTTGAGCTAAAAATCGGTAAACTTTCTTAATTTCAAATTTTTCAAACATCATAAAAATAATCAAATATTTCAAGCACATTTGTTTTACATTATAGTGAGAAGAAGATGGGTCATGAAGATCAATCTGTTTCATCAATAGATCAATATGTACATGTATAACATGTTAAATAGCATCTTACCTTGATGACCATTTATCATACCCTTAGTATATCACCAAAATGATTGAATGCATAACAATGAACTTAGCTCAGTGCAGAGACAGTTAATATGATACTCAGCTACTGAACTAAATCCAATGAAAATGCTGAATATTGACCATTTTCTAAAATTATTATTGATGTAATATGCTGTATATGCCTACAAAATATATTGTCAAAACATACAATGACTAAATAACACTTACGTTTATTTGACCTGTCTATTAGTACTCAAAATCACACAATTGCAGGATAAATTCATCATTCTACAATTGGGTTATATAAATTTATTTTTTTTAGAATTAACAGTACACTGTACAATGTATACATAACCAGGTATGTCTTCTAAGAAAATAACTTATTACCGATATCAATGCTTATCAATTTTATCAGTGCAATTTTTAATTATGTAAAGGTTTAATTTTACTGAACATGTTTTGGCATAACTAAATTAAACTACAATATATTAAAAGGAATTAAGCATCTGTCTTAATATGTCTCAATAAAAATTTCTTTGATCAAAATGTGATATTGTAGTACAACCAGATCACCCACTTTAATTAAAAATTGGATTTAAATTACAATGTACATAACAGTTTCATTTCAGGTTTTGGTTTTATGTATTAACTGTATGGACCATGAATTTTGTTAGTTAGTAAAAAGACAAACTGGATTTAGAGAATAATTAACTGGTGTCAGATCAGTTTTCTCCCCTTGTTTATTTGATCAAATCTGTTATGTGCAAATTAATTTTGACCAAAACAATTTTCAGAAGTTTAAATGTTTATGAAATTGAAGTTATCCTCCCCAGTCCCTTGACAGAAGATTTTTTTGAGGAAAAAAAACCTCCGAAAAGGGATGTTATTCTCTGATAATACATGCATACTTTTTGGTTGTCGATTATTAGTATGTATTGAGAGTTGGTCCTACACAAGTAATAAGAATGGACAATTTGCCTTTCCAAGCCAAGGTGTTATGGAGATTGTATGCACAGGCACTAGACATTCAATGAATAAAATGTGGGGTCAATATGGAAAAAATAGTGTCACTGTTATATTATATATATAACACTATTTTTTTCCATATATATATATATATATAAAACAGTGACACTATTTTTTCCATATTGACCCTACATTTTATTCATTGAACATCTAGTGCCTGTGTTGTATGTCACTTATAAAGAAAGCAATTGTAAATTCTAAAAATAAACAGGACCCCAACCCATCTAGATATATTTTGTGTAAAGATTCAAATGTTTTTTAATGGTTTTCATCATTATAGTCATTATATTGATTATTTCTCTGAATTGTGTTCCACAACTTGCAAAAAGGGGTGTGTGTGGTGGTGTCTGATTCACCTGTGCCTGTGGCAAAAATAGATACTGCATGCAAATCAAATATCTCAATCTTTACAAAAAAGATCACGAAAATGTGCTTTCATAAACACATTTTTCCGTTGGGCAGTTCACCCATGAAGAGTACGTTTCCATGGATGCAACGTCATGACAATAACTATTACAAAGGGGAGCAACTCGTATGAAACAAACCGACGTGAAACAGCCTTAACACACCCGCGTTAAAGATTATCGTACGACTACGACAGTTCCTAAATCATTTTCACAAAGATTATCTTAAGACAAATTTTAATCTTACGACTAAAATTACACTTACGATAAAAATTCTTCCTTAGGAAGGCCCCGGGTGGCTCAATGAGTTAGGTAGTTGGATTACCTAGCAACTCATACGACAAGCCTATCACCAATACGGTGTGGGTTCGTGCACGGCTTTGTAAATTACAAAAAGGGTGCATTCGACTCACAGCCGCAAGTTATAAAGTTTACCAGTTGCTTGCCCATGATCGGTGGTTCTCTCC
This sequence comes from Bathymodiolus brooksi, assembly GCA_963680875.1. Classification (NCBI taxonomy): domain Eukaryota; kingdom Metazoa; phylum Mollusca; class Bivalvia; order Mytilida; family Modiolidae; genus Bathymodiolus; species Bathymodiolus brooksi. The sequence continues at coordinate 16,359,651 of OY804580.1, forward strand.
GGGTACTCCAGCTTCTTCCACCACTAAAACTGATCGCCATGATGTAGCTGAAATATTGCTGAAAGTGGTGTTAAACACCAAAAATCAATCAATCAATCTTCCTTAGGTGTACTCGATACAACATTATATGATAAAGTTTGTCAATGACTTGCGACAGTTCGATGGTTTTCTCCGGTACTCCAGTTTTCTCCACCAATAAAACTGACTGCCACGATATAACTGAAATATTGTTGAAAGGGGCGATAAACACCATAAACCATCTTCCTGAGCAACCTAGTTCATTTTTATTGCACAATGTCTTTGCATTGCTTTCAGGCTCAGGTGGTTCATTCAGAGGAGATAGTTTTGGTCATAGATATCCACGTGTACGTGATGGACCTTTAAGAGGCCGTAGTGGCAGGCACCGGTTTTTAGGAAGAGGCCAGGGGTGAGGTCATCTCCCTCATCCAAAGAACTTGACTCACAACAGTCACCAAAAGAACATATAGATCAGGTCAGTGCAAACATTTTAAATATAGCAGGAAGAATTAGTAATTATGCACTAGGAAATAGAAAATGCAAATATGCTCGTTTTTTTGCAAATATAACCGGTAAAATGCAAATAATTAAAGATTACCAGTTATATTAGCATATACCAGTTAAATTAGCTAATTCCTGTTTATATTTGTCATTGTCTTGTTATATTTGCATTTGTCCTATTAAATTTGCACATTTTTTTATATTTGCGTTTTTCCTTTTAAATTCGTCTTGGTCATGTTATATTTGCATTGTCGAGTTAAATTGGCATTCTCCTGTAAAATTTGCATTTGTCCTATTACATTTGCACATTTTTTTTATATTTGCGTTTTTCCTTTTAAATTTGCATTCTCCTGTTAAATTTGCATTTGTCCTATTAAATTTACACATTTTTTTATATTTACGTTTTTCCTTTTAAATTTGCGTTTTTCCTTTTAAATTTGCATTGTCGTGGCATTTTTGCATTTTACCAGTTAAATCGCACGGTCATCTAAACCACCCGCTGAGTAGAGAGATTACGTAATACTGTAGTCGTCATTAGCTCATTGAATATATGATCTATATCTGTCCGTCCGTCTGTTCGTCCGTCTGTCCGTCTGTCTGTCCATCCGTCTGTCCGTCCATATGTCCGTCCATCTGTCCGTCCGTCTGTCCGTCTGTCCGTCCATCCATGTACCTTGTAAGCACAACTCCTCCTAAGTGGCTTATTGGATTTTTATGTATTTAGTTACCCCCATCCCAGAGGGTGTGCCGGGGGTAGAATATGCACCAGGTTACTCTACCCTAAAGGTGGGGGTATTTAGGAATCACCCTGTCCATCCTTCCGTCCATCCGTCCGTCCGTCCATGTACCTTGTAAGCACAACTCCTCCTCCTAAGCGGCTTATTGGATTTTTATGTATTTATTTACTCCCCTCCCAGAGGATTTGCCGGGGGTAGAATAGGCACCAGGTTTCTCCACCCTAGAGGCAGGGGTAAATAGGAATCACCCTGTCCATCCGTTCTTCCGTCCGTCCATCTATCCGTCCGTCCATCTGTATGTCCTTCTGTCTGTTCATCCGTCTGTCTGTCCATCTGTCTGTCCGTCCGTCCATCTGTCTGTCCATCTGTCCGTCCGTCTGTTCATCCGTCCATGTACCTTGTAAGCGCAACTGCTCCTAAGCGGCTTATTGTATTTTTTGTGTTTATTTAGCCCCCTCCCAGAGGGTGTGGCGTGGGTAGAATAGGAACCGGGTTTCTCCTCCCTAGAGGTGGGGGAATATAGGAATCACCCTGTCCATCCGTCTGTCCATCCATCCGTCCGTCTGTCCTTCTGTCTGTCCGTCAGTTCATCCGTCCGTCCGTCCTTCTGTACGTCCGTCCGTCCTTCTGTACGTCCGTCCGTCCTTCTGTCCGTCTGTCCTTCTGTCCGTCCGTCCTTCTGTCCGTCCATCCTTCTGTCCGTCCGTCCTTCTGTCCGTCCGTCCTTCTGTCCGTCCGTCCGTTCTTCTGTCCGTCCGTCCTTCTGTCCGTCCGTCCTTCTGTCCGTCCGTCCTTCTGTCTGTCCGTCCTTCTGTTCGTCCGTCAGTTCATCCGTCCGTCCGTCCTTCTGTCCGTCCGTCCTTCTGTCCGTCCGTCCTTCTGTCCGTCCGTCCTTCTGTCCTTCTGTCCGTCTGTCCATCCGTCCGTCTGTCCTTCTGTCTGTCCGTCAGTTCATCCGTTCGTCCGTCCTTCTGTCCGTCCGTCCGTCCTTCTGTCCGTCCGTCCGTCCTTCTGTCCATCCGTCCTGTCCGTCCGTCCTTCTGTCTGTCCGTCCTTCTGTCCGTCTGTCCTTCTGTCCGTCCGTCCTTCTGTCCATCCGTCCTTCCTGTCCGTCCATCCATCCGTCCGTCTGTCCTTCTGTCTGTCCGTCAGTTCATCCGTCCGTCCGTCTGTCCTTCCTTCTGTCCGTCCGTCCGTCCTTCTGTCCGTCCGTCCTTCTGTCCGTCCGTCCTTCTGTCCGTCCGTCCTTCTGTCCGTCCGTCCTTCTGTCCGTCCGTCCTTCTGTCCGTCCGTCCTTCTGTCCGTCTGTCCTTCTGTCTGTCCGTCCATCCATCCATCCGTCTGTCCTTCTGTCTGTCCGTCAGTTCATCCGTCCGTCCGTCCTTCTGTCCGTCCGTCCTTCTGTCCGTCCGTCCTTCTGTCCGTCCGTCCTTCTGTCCGTCCGTCCTTCTGTCCGTCCGTCCTTCTGTTTGTCCGTCAGTTCATCCGTCCGTCCGTCCTTCTGTCCGTCCGTCCTTCTGTCCGTCCGTCCTTCTGTCCGTCCGTCCTTCTGTCCGTCCGTCCTTCTGTCCGTCCGTCCTTCTGTTCGTCCGTCCTTCTGTCCGTCCGTCCTTCTGTCCGTCCGTCCTTCTGTCCGTCCGTCCTTCTGTCCATCCGTCCTTCTGTCCGTCCATCCATCCGTCCGTCTGTCCTTCTGTTCGTCCGTCAGTTCATCCGTCCATCCGTCTGTCCGTCCTTCTGTCCGTCCGTCCGTCCTTCTGTCTGTCCGTCCTTCTGTCCGTCCGTCCTTCTGTCCGTCCGTCCTTCTGTCCGTCCGTCCTTCTGTCCGTCCGTCCTTCTGTCCGTCCGTCCTTCTGTCCGTCCGTCCTTCTGTCCGTCCGTCCTTCTGTCCGTTTGTCCTTCTGTCCGTCCATCCATCCGTCCGTCTGTCCTTCTGTCTGTCCGTCAGTTCATCCGTCCGTCCGTCCTTCTGTCCGTCCGTCCGTCCGTCTGTCCGTACTTCTGTCCGTCCGTCCTTCTGTCCGTCCTCCTTCTGTCCGGCCGTCCTTCTGTCCATCCGTCCTTCTGTCCGTCCGTCCTTCTGTCCGGCCGTCCTTCTGTCCATCCGTCCTTCTGTCCGTCCGTCCTTCTGTCCGTCTGTCCTTCTGTCTGTCCGTCAGTTCATCCGTCTGTCCGTCAGTTCATCCGTCCGTCCGTCCTTCTGTCCGTCCGTCCGTCCTTCTGTCCGTCTGTCCGTCCTTCTGTCCGTCCGTCCTTCTGTCCGTCGTCCTTCTGTCCGGCCGTCCTTCTGTCCGGCCGTCCTTCTGTCCATCCGTCCTTCTGTCCGTCCGTCCTTCTGTCCATCTGTCCTTCTGTCTGTCCGTCCATCCATCCGTCCGTCTGTCCTTCTGTCTGTCCGTCAGTTCATCCGTCCGTCCGTCCTTCTGTCCGTCCGTCCTTCTGTCCGTCCGTCCTTCTGTTCGTCCGTCAGTTCATCCGTCCGTCCGTCCTTCTGTCCGTCCGTCCTTCTGTCCGTCCATCCTTCTGTCCGTCCGTCCTTCTGTCCATCCGTCCTTCTGTCCGTCCATCCATCCGTCCGTCTGTCCTTCTGTCTGTCCGTCAGTTCATCCGTCTGTCCGTCCTTCTGTCCGTCCGTCCGTCCTTCTGTCTGTCCGTCCTTCTGTCCGTCCGTCCTTCTGTCCGTCCGTCCTTCTGTCTGTCCGTCCTTCTGTCCGTCCGTCCTTCTGTCCGTCCGTCCTTCTGTCCGTCTGTCCTTCTGTCCGTCCATCCATCCGTCCGTCTGTCCTTCTGTCTGTCCGTCAGTTCATCCGTCCGTCCGTCCTTCTGTCCGTCTGTCCGTCCTTCTGTCCGTCCGTCCTTCTGTCCGTCCGTCCTTCTGTCCGTCCGTACTTCTGTCCATCCATCCGTCCGTTTGTCCTTCTGTCTGTCCGTCAGTTCATCCGTCCGTCCGTCCTTCTGTCCGTCCGTCCTTCTGTCCGTCCGTCCTTCTGTCCGTCCGTCCTTCTGTCCGTCCATCCTTCTGTCCGTCTGTCCTTCTGTCCGTCCGTCCTTCTGTCCGTCCATCCATCCGTCCGTCTGTCCTGTCTGTCCGTCAGTTCATCCGTCCGTCCGTCCTTCTGTCCGTCTGTCCGTCCTTCTGTCCGTCCGTCCTTCTGTCCATCTGTCCTTCTGTCCGTCCGTCCTTCTGTCAGTCCGTCCGTCCTTCTGTCCGTCCGTCCTTCTGTCCGTCCGTCCTTCTGTCCGTCCGTCCTTCTGTCTGTTCGTCCTGTCCGTCCGTCCTTCTGTCCTTCTGTCCGTCCGTCCTTCTGTCCGTCCGTCCGTCCTTCTGTCCATCCGTCCTTCTGTCCGTCCGTACTTCTGTCCGTCCGTCCTTCTGTCCGTCCGTCCTTCTGTCCGTCCGTCCTTCTGTCCGTCCGTCCTTCTGTCCGTCCGTCCTTCTGTCCGTCCGTCCTTCTGTCCGTCCGTCCTTCTGTCCGTCCGTCCTTCTGTCCGTCCGTCCTTCTGTCCGTCCGTCCTTCTGTCCGTCCGTCCTTCTGTCCGTCCGTCCTTCTGTCCGTCCGTCCTTCTGTCCGTCCGTCCGTCCGTCCGTCCGTCCGTCCTTCTGTCCGTCCGTCCTTCTGTCCGTCCGTCCTTCTGTCCGTTCGTCCTTCTGTCCGTCCGTCCTTCTGTCCGTCCGTCCTTCTGTCCGTCCGTCCTTCTGTCCGTCCGTCCTTCTGTCTGTACGTCAGTTCATCCGTCCGTCCGTCCTTCTGTCCGTCTGTCCTGCCTTCTGTCCGTCCGTCCTTCTGTCCGTCCGTCCTTCTGTCCGGCCGTCCTTCTGTCCGTCCGTCCTTCTGTCCGTCCGTCCTTCTGTCCGTCCGTCCTTCTGTCCGTCCGTCCTTCTGTCCGTCCGTCCTTCTGTCCGTCCGTCCTTCTGTCCGTCCGTCCGTCCGTCCTTCCGTCCGTCCGTCCTTCCGTCCTTCTGTCCGTCCGTCCTTCTGTCCGTCCGTCCTTCTGTCCGTCCGTCCTTCTGTCTGTACGTCAGTTCATCCGTCTGTCCTGCCTTCTGTCTGTCCGTCCTTCTGTCCGTCCGTCCTTCTGTCCGTCCGTCCTTCTGTCCGGCCGTCCTTCTGTCTGTCCGTCCTTCTGTCCGTCCGTCCTTCTGTCCGTCCGTCCTTCTGTCCGTCCGTCCTTCTGTCCGTCCGTCCTTCTGTCCGTCCGTCCTTCTGTCCGTCCGTCCTTCTGTCCGTCCGTCCTTCTGTCCGTCTGTCCCTCTGTCCGTCTGTCCTTCTGTCCGTCCGTCCTTCTGTCTATCCGTCCTTCTGTCCGTCCATCCATCCGTCCGTCTGTCCTTCTGTCTGTCCGTCAGTTCATCCTTCCGTCCGTCTTTCTGTCCGTCCGTCCTTCTGTCCGTCCGTCCTTCTGTCCGTCCATCCATCTGTCCATCCGTCCTTCTGTCCGTCCATCCATCCGTCCGTCCGTCCTTCTGTCTGTACGTCAGTTCATCCGTCCGTCCGTCCTTCTGTCCGTCTGTCCTGCCTTCTGTCCGTCCGTCCTTCTGTCCGTCCGTCCTTCTGTGCGTCCGTCCTTCTGTCCGTCCGTCCTTCTGTCCGGCCGTCCTTCTGTCCGTCCTTCCTTCTGTCCGTCCGTCCTTCTGTCCGTCCGTCCTTCTGTCCGTCCGTCCTTCTGTCCGTCCGTCCTTCTGTCCGTCCGTCCTTCTGTCCGTCCGTCCTTCTGTCCGTCCGTCCTTCTGTCCGTCCGTCCTTCTGTCCGTCCGTCCTTCTGTCCGTCCGTCCTTCTGTCCATCCGTCCTTCTGTCCGTCCATCCATCCGTCCGTCTGTCCTTCTGTCTGTCCGTCAGTTCATCCTTCCGTCCGTCTTTCTGTCCGTCCGTCCTTCTGTCCGTCCGTCCTTCTGTCCGTCCATCCATCTGTCCATCCGTCCTTCTGTCCGTCCATCCATCCGTCCGTCTGTCCTTCTGTCTGTCCGTCAGTTCATCCGTCCGTCCGTCCTTCTGTCCGTCTGTCCGTCCTTCTGTCCGTCCGTCCTTCTGTCCGTCCGTTCTTCTGTCCGTCCGTCCTTCTGTCCGTCCGTCCTTCTGTCCGTCCGTCCTTCTGTCCGTCCGTCCTTCTGTCCGTCTGTCCTTCTGTCTGTCCGTCCATCCATCCATCCGTCTGTTCTTCTGTCTGTCCGTCAGTTCATCCGTCCGTCCGTCCTTCTGTCCGTCCGTCCTTCTGTCCGTCCGTCCTTCTGTTTGTCCGTCAGTTCATCCGTCCGTCCGTCCTTCTGTCCGTCCGTCCTTCTGTCCGTCCGTCCTTCTGTCCGTCCGTCCTTCTGTCCGTCCGTCCTTCTGTCCGTCCGTCCTTCTGTTCGTCCGTCCTTCTGTCCGTCCGTCCTTCTGTCCGTCCGTCCTTCTGTCCGTCCGTCCTTCTGTCCATCCGTCCTTCTGTCCGTCCATCCATCCGTCCGTCTGTCCTTCTGTTCGTCCGTCAGTTCATCCGTCCATCCGTCTGTCCGTCCTTCTGTCCGTCCGTCCGTCCTTCTGTCTGTCCGTCCTTCTGTCCGTCCGTCCTTCTGTCCGTCCGTCCTTCTGTCCGTCCGTCCTTCTGTCCGTCCGTCCTTCTGTCCGTCCGTCCTTCTGTCCGTCCGTCCTTCTGTCCGTCCGTCCTTCTGTCCGTTTGTCCTTCTGTCCGTCCATCCATCCGTCCGTCTGTCCTTCTGTCTGTCCGTCAGTTCATCCGTCCGTCCGTCCTTCTGTCCGTCCGTCCGTCCGTCTGTCCGTACTTCTGTCCGTCCGTCCTTCTGTCCGTCCTCCTTCTGTCCGGCCGTCCTTCTGTCCATCCGTCCTTCTGTCCGTCCGTCCTTCTGTCCGGCCGTCCTTCTGTCCATCCGTCCTTCTGTCCGTCCGTCCTTCTGTCCGTCTGTCCTTCTGTCTGTCCGTCAGTTCATCCGTCTGTCCGTCAGTTCATCCGTCCGTCCGTCCTTCTGTCCGTCCGTCCGTCCTTCTGTCCGTCTGTCCGTCCTTCTGTCCGTCCGTCCTTCTGTCCGTCGTCCTTCTGTCCGGCCGTCCTTCTGTCCGGCCGTCCTTCTGTCCATCCGTCCTTCTGTCCGTCCGTCCTTCTGTCCGTCTGTCCTTCTGTCTGTCCGTCCATCCATCCGTCCGTCTGTCCTTCTGTCTGTCCGTCAGTTCATCCGTCCGTCCGTCCTTCTGTCCGTCCGTCCTTCTGTCCGTCCGTCCTTCTGTTCGTCCGTCAGTTCATCCGTCCGTCCGTCCTTCTGTCCGTCCGTCCTTCTGTCCGTCCATCCTTCTGTCCGTCCGTCCTTCTGTCCATCCGTCCTTCTGTCCGTCCATCCATCCGTCCGTCTGTCCTTCTGTCTGTCCGTCAGTTCATCCGTCTGTCCGTCCTTCTGTCCGTCCGTCCGTCCTTCTGTCTGTCCGTCCTTCTGTCCGTCCGTCCTTCTGTCCGTCCGTCCTTCTGTCTGTCCGTCCTTCTGTCCGTCCGTCCTTCTGTCCGTCCGTCCTTCTGTCCGTCTGTCCTTCTGTCCGTCCATCCATCCGTCCGTCTGTCCTTCTGTCTGTCCGTCAGTTCATCCGTCCGTCCGTCCTTCTGTCCGTCTGTCCGTCCTTCTGTCCGTCCGTCCTTCTGTCCGTCCGTCCTTCTGTCCGTCCGTCCTTCTGTCCGTCCGTACTTCTGTCCATCCATCCGTCCGTTTGTCCTTCTGTCTGTCCGTCAGTTCATCCGTCCGTCCGTCCTTCTGTCCGTCCGTCCTTCTGTCCGTCCGTCCTTCTGTCCGTCCGTCCTTCTGTCCATCGTCCTTCTGTCCGTCCGTCCTTCTGTCCGTCCATCCTTCTGTCCGTCTGTCCTTCTGTCCGTCCGTCCTTCTGTCCGTCCATCCATCCGTCCGTCTGTCCTGTCTGTCCGTCAGTTCATCCGTCCGTCCGTCCTTCTGTCCGTCTGTCCGTCCTTCTGTCCGTCCGTCCTTCTGTCCATCTGTCCTTCTGTCCGTCCGTCCTTCTGTCAGTCCGTCCGTCCTTCTGTCCGTCCGTCCTTCTGTCCGTCCGTCCTTCTGTCCGTCCGTCCTTCTGTCTGTTCGTCCTGTCCGTCCGTCCTTCTGTCCTTCTGTCCGTCCGTCCTTCTGTCCGTCCGTCCGTCCTTCTGTCCATCCGTCCTTCTGTCCGTCCGTACTTCTGTCCGTCCGTCCTTCTGTCCGTCCGTCCTTCTGTCCGTCCGTCCTTCTGTCCGTCCGTCCTTCTGTCCGTCCGTCCTTCTGTCCGTCCGTCCTTCTGTCCGTCCGTCCTTCTGTCCGTCCGTCCTTCTGTCCGTCCGTCCTTCTGTCCGTCCGTCCTTCTGTCCGTCCGTCCTTCTGTCCGTCCGTCCTTCTGTCCGTCCGTCCTTCTGTCCGTCCGTCCTTCTGTCCGTTCGTCCTTCTGTCTGTACGTCAGTTCATCCGTCCGTCCGTCCTTCTGTCCGTCTGTCCTGCCTTCTGTCCGTCCGTCCTTCTGTCCGTCCGTCCTTCTGTCCGTCCGTCCTTCTGTCCGTCCGTCCTTCTGTCCGTCCGTCCTTCTGTCCGTCCGTCCTTCTGTCCGTCCGTCCTTCTGTCCGTCCGTCCTTCTGTCCGTCCGTCCGTCCGTCCTTCCGTCCGTCCGTCCTTCCGTCCGTCCGTCCTTCTGTCCGTCCGTCCTTCTGTCCGTCCGTCCTTCTGTCCGTCCGTCCTTCTGTCTGTACGTCAGTTCATCCGTCTGTCCTGCCTTCTGTCTGTCCGTCCTTCTGTCCGTCCGTCCTTCTGTCCGTCCGTCCTTCTGTCCGGCCGTCCTTCTGTCCGTCCGTCCTTCTGTCCGTCCGTCCTTCTGTCCGTCCGTCCTTCTGTCCGTCCGTCCTTCTGTCCGTCCGTCCTTCTGTCCGTCCGTCCTTCTGTCCGTCCGTCCTTCTGTCCGTCCGTCCTTCTGTCCGTCCGTCCTTCTGTCCGTCCGTCCTTCTGTCCGTCTGTCCCTCTGTCCGTCTGTCCTTCTGTCCGTCCGTCCTTCTGTCTATCCGTCCTTCTGTCCGTCCATCCATCCGTCCGTCTGTCCTTCTGTCTGTCCGTCAGTTCATCCTTCCGTCCGTCTTTCTGTCCGTCCGTCCTTCTGTCCGTCCGTCCTTCTGTCCGTCCGTACTTCTGTCCGTCCGTCCTTCTGTCCGTCCATCCATCTGTCCATCCGTCCTTCTGTCCGTCCATCCATCCGTCCGTCCGTCCTTCTGTCTGTACGTCAGTTCATCCGTCCGTCCGTCCTTCTGTCCGTCTGTCCTGCCTTCTGTCCGTCCGTCCTTCTGTCCGTCCGTCCTTCTGTGCGTCCGTCCTTCTGTCCGTCCGTCCTTCTGTCCGTCCGTCCTTCTGTCCGGCCGTCCTTCTGTCCGTCCGTCCTTCTGTCCGTCCGTCCTTCTGTCCGTCCGTCCTTCTGTCCGTCCGTCCTTCTGTCCGTCCGTCCTTCTGTCCGTCCGTCCTTCTGTCCGTCCGTCCTTCTGTCCGTCCGTCCTTCTGTCCGTCCGTCCTTCTGTCCATCCGTCCTTCTGTCCGTCCATCCATCCGTCCGTCTGTCCTTCTGTCTGTCCGTCAGTTCATCCTTCCGTCCGTCTTTCTGTCCGTCCGTCCTTCTGTCCGTCCGTCCTTCTGTCCGTCCATCCATCTGTCCATCCGTCCTTCTGTCCGTCCATCCATCCGTCCGTCTGTCCTTCTGTCTGTCCGTCAGTTCATCCGTCCGTCCGTCCTTCTGTCCGTCTGTCCGTCCTTCTGTCCGTCCGTCCTTCTGTCCGTCCGTTCTTCTGTCCGTCCGTCCTTCTGTCCGTCCGTCCTTCTGTCCGTCCGTCCGTTCGTCTGTCCGTCCTTCTGTCCGTCCGTCCTTCTGTCCGTCCGTCCTTCTGTTCGTCCGTCCTTCTGTCCGTCCGTCCGACCGTCTGTCCGTCCGTCCGACCGTCTGTCTGTCCGTCCATCCGTCCATCCGTCCATGTACCTTGTAAGTGCAACTCATCCTAAGTGGCTTATTGGATTTTTATGTATTTATTTACTCCCCTCCCAGAGGATTTGCCGGGGGTAGAATAGGCACCAGGTTTCTCCACCCTAGAGGCAGGGGTAAATAGGAATCACCCTGTCCATCCGTTCTTCCGTCCGTCCATCTATCCGTCTGTCCATCTGTATGTCCTTCTGTCCATTCGTCCGTCTGTCTGTCCATCTGTCTGTCCGTCCGTCCATCCGTCTGTCCGTCCGTCCGTCCGTCTGTTCATCCGTCCATGTACCTTGTAAGCGCAACTGCTCCTAAGCGGCTTATTGTATTTTTTGTATTTATTTAGCCCCCTCCCAGAGGGTGTGGCGTGGGTAGAATAGGCACCGGGTTTCTCCTACCTAGAGGTGGGGGAATATAGGAATCACCCTGTCCATCCGTCTGTCCATCCATCCGTCCGTCTGTCCTTCTGTCTGTCCGTCCTTCTGTACGTCCGTCCGTCCTTCTGTACGTCCGTCCGTCCTTCTGTTCGTCTGTCCTTCTGTCCGTCCTTCTGTCCGTCCGTCCTTCTGTCCGTCCGTCCTTCTGTTCGTCCGTCAGTTCATCCGTCCGTCCGTCCTGTCCATCTGTCCGTCCTTCTGTCCGTCCGTCCTTCTGTCCGTCCGTCCTTCTGTCTGTCCATCCTTCTGTCCGTCTGTCCTTCTGTCCATCCGTCCTTCTGTCCGTCCGTCCTTCTGTCCGTCCATCCATTCGTCCGTCTGTCCTTCTGTCTGTCCGTCAGTTCATCCGTCCGTCCGTCCTTCTGTCCGTCCGTCCGTCCTTCTGTCCGTCCGTCCTTCTGTCCGTCCGTCCTTCTGTTCGTCCGTCCTTCTGACCGTCTGTCCGTCCGTCCTTCTGTCCGTCCATCCTTCTGTCCGTCAGTTCATCCGTCCGTCCGTCTGTCCGTCCTTCTGTTCGTCCGTCCTTCTGTCCGTCCGTCCTTCTGTCCGGCCGTCCTTCTGTCCGTCCGTCCTTCTGTCTGTCCATCCTTCTGTCCGTCCGTCCTTCTGTCCGTCCGTCCATGTACCTTGTAAGCGCAACTGCTCCTAAGTGGCTTATTGTATTTTTTGTATTTATTTAGCCCCCTCCCAGAGGGTGTGGCGTGGGTAGAATAGGCACCGGGTTTCTCCTCCCTAGAGGTGGGGGAATATAGGAATCACCCTGTCCATCCGTCTGTCCATCCATTCGTCCGTCTGTCCTTCTATCTGTCCGTCAGTTCATCCGTCCGTCTGTCCGTCCTTCTGTCCGTCCGTCCTTCTGTCCGTCCGTCCTTCTGTCCGTCCGTCCTTCTGTCCGTCCGTCCTTCTGTCCGTCCGTCCTGTCCGTCCGTCCTTCTGTCCGTCCGTCCTGTCCGTCCGTCCTTCTGTCCGTCCGTCCTTCTGTTCGTCCGTCCTTCTGTCCGACTGTCTGTCCGTCCGTCTGACCGTATGTCTGTCCGTCCATCCGTCCATGTACCTTGTAAGCGCAAATCATCCTAAGTGGCTTATTGGATGTTTATGTATTTATTTACTCCCCTCCCAGAGGATTTGCCGGAGGTAGAATAGGCACCAGGTTTCTCCACCCTAGAGGCAGGGGTAAATAGGAATCACCCTGTCCATCCGTTCTTCCGTCCGTCCATCTATCTGTCTGTCCATCTGTATGTCCTTCTGTCCGCGTTCGTCGTCTGTCTGTCCGTCCGTCCGTCCGTCCATCCATCGATCCGTGCATCCGTCGGTCCGTCCGGGGTATAGAAATGGGAGAGTTTCTTCGGCTTTAAGGGACGTCTGTCGGTTGTGCGGATGTATAAATTCACAACCAACCTGTCCTTCGGGTGAGACATTAAACCGAGGTCCCGTGTTGAGAGATTGCCACCCTCTTCGCACGTTAAAGAACTCAGAGTAACAGCTCATTATGAGCATTTTGCTATAATGAGCATTATGCTCATGATGAGTGGTCCATGAGAGACCTGTTGCACTGGCTAAATTTTCTGTCCCTACCCATCACCTTTAATTGTCTCGAGTCCTGTGGCATTTAAATTTTTAAATGAATCCCACTAAAAAATTTTAAATGAATCCCACTAAAAACCTGATAGAACCTAAACCTTACATGAACCCCACTAAAAACCTGATAGAACCTAAACCTTACATGAATCCCACTAAAAACCTGTTAGAACCTAAACCTTACATGAATCCCACTAAAAACCTGATAGAACCTAAACCGTACATGAATCCCACTAAAAACCTGATAGAACCTAAACCTTACATGAATCCCACTAAAAACCTGTTAGAACCTAAACCTTACATGAATCCCACTAAAAACCTGATAGAACCTAAACCTTACATGAATCCCACTAAAAACCTGATAGAACCTAAACTTTACATGAATCCCAATAAAAACCTGATAGAACCTAAACCTTACATGAATCCCACTAAAAACCTGATATAACTTAAATTTACATGAATCCCAATAAAAACCTGATAGAACCTAAACCTTACATGAATCCCACTAAAAACCTGATAGAACCTAAACCTTACATGAATCCCACTAAAAACCTGATATAACTTAAATTTACATGAATCCCACTAAAAACCTGATAGAACCTAAACCTTACATGAATCCCACTAAAAACCTGATAGAACCTAAACCTTACATGAATCCCACTAAAAACCTGATAGAACCTAAACCTTACATGAATCCCACTAAAAACCTGATAGAACCTAAACTTTACATGAATCCCAATAAAAACCTGATAGAACCTAAACCTTACATGAATCCCACTAAAAACCTGATAGAACCTAAATCTTACATGAATCCCACTAAAAACCTGATAGAACCTAAACTTTACATGAATCCCACTAAAAACATGATAGAACCTAAACATTACATGAATCCCACTAAAAACCTGATAGAACCTAAACCTTACATGAATCCCACTAAAAACCTGATAGAACCTAAACTTTACATGAATCCCAATAAAAACCTGATAGAACCTAAACCTTACATGAATCCCACTAAAAACCTGATAGAACCTAAATCTTACATGAATCCCACTAAAAACCTGATAGAACCTAAACCTTACATGAATCCCACTAAAAACCTGATAGAACCTACACCTTACATGAATCCCACTAAAAACCTGATAGAACCTAAACCTTACATGAATCCCACTAAAAACCTGATAGAACCTAAACTTTACATGAATCCCAATAAAAACCTGATAGAACCTAAACCTTACATGAATCCCACTAAAAACCTGATAGAACCTAAATCTTACATGAATCCCACTAAAAACCTGATAGAACCTAAACTTTACATGAATCCCACTAAAAACATGATAGAACCTAAACCTTACATGAATCCCACTAAAAACCTGATAGAACCTAAACCTTACATGAATCCCACTAAAAACCTGATAGAACCTAAACCTTACATGAATCCCACTAAAAACCTGATAGAACCTAAACCTTACATGAATCCCACTAAAAACCTGATAGAACCTAAACCTTACATGAATCCCACTAAAAACCTGATAGAACCTAAACCTTACATGAATCCCACTAAAAACCTGATAGAACCTAAACCTTACATGAATCCCACTAAAAACCTGATATAACTTAAATTTACATGAATCCCACTAAAAACCTGATAGAACCTAAACCTTACATGAATCCCACTAAAAACCTGATAGAACCTAAACCTTACATTAATCCCACTAAAAACCTGATAGAACCTAAACCTTACATGAATCCCACTAAAAACCTGATAGAACCTAAACTTTACATGAATCCCAATAAAAACCTGATAGAACCTAAACCTTACATGAATCCCACTAAAAACCTGATAGAACCTAAATCTTACATGAATCCCACTAAAAACCTGATAGAACCTAAACTTTACATGAATCCCACTAAAAACATGATAGAACCTAAACCTTACATGAATCCCACTAAAAACCTGATAGAACCTAAACCTTACATGAATCCCACTAAAAACCTGATAGAACCTAAACTTTACATGAATCCCAATAAAAACCTCATAGAACCTAAACCTTACATGAATCCCACTAAAAACCTGATAGAACCTAAATCTTACATGAATCCCACTAAAAACCTGATAGAACCTAAACCTTACATGAATCCCACTAAAAACCTGATAGAACCTAAACCTTACATGAATCCCACTAAAAACCTGATAGAACCTAAACCTTACATGAATCCCAATAAAAACCTGATAGAACCTAAACTTTACATGAATCCCAATAAAAACCTGATAGAACCTAAACCTTACATGAATCCCACTAAAAACCTGATAGAACCTAAATCTTACATGAATCCCACTAAAAACCTGATAGAACCTAAACTTTACATGAATCCCACTAAAAACATGATAGAACCTAAACCTTACATGAATCCCACTAAAAACCTGATAGAACCTAAACCTTACATGAATCCTACTAAAAACCTGATAGAACCTAAACCTTACATGAATCCCACTAAAAACCTGATAGAACCTAAACCTTACATGAATCCCACTAAAAACCTGATAGAACCTAAACCTTACATGAATCCCACTAAAAACCTGATAGAACCTAAACTTTACATGAATCCCACTAAAAACCTGATAGAACCTAAACCTTACATGAATCCCACTAAAAACCTGATAGAACCTAAACTTTACATGAATCCCACTAAAAACCTGATAGAACCTAAACCTTACATGAATCCCACTAAAAACCTGATAGAACCTAAACCTTACATGAATCCCACTAAAAACCTGATAGAACCTAAACCTTTCATGAATCCCACTAAAAACCTGATATAACTTAAATTTACATGAATCCCAATAAAAAGCTGATAGAACCTAAACCTTACATGAATCCCACTAAAAACCTGATATAACTTAAATTTACATGAATCCCAATAAAATCCTGATAGAACCTAAACCTTACATGAATCCCACTAAAAACCTGATAGAACCTAAACCTTACATGAATCCCACTAAAAACCTGATAGAACTTAAAAACTTTACATGAACCCCACTAAAAACCTGATAGAAGATAAACTTCACATGAATCCCACTAAAAACCTGATAGAACCTAAACCTTACATGAATCCCACTAAAAACCTGATAGAACCTAAACCTTACATGAACCCCACTAAAAACCTGATAGAACCTAAACCTTACATGAATCCCACTAAAAACCTGATATAACTTAAATACACATGAACCCCACTAAAAACCTGATAGAAGATAAACTTCACATGAATCCCACTAAAAACCTGATAGAACCTAAACCTTACATGAATCCCACTAAAAACCTGATAGAACCTAAATCTTACATGAATCCCACTAAAAACCTGATAGAACCTAAACTTTACATGAATCCCACTAAAATCCTGATAGAACCTAAACCTTACATGAATCCCACTAAAAACCTGATAGAACCTAAACCTTGCATGAATCCCACTAAAAACCTAATAGAGCCTAAACCTTACATGAATCCCACTAAAAACCTGATAGAACCTAAACCTTACATGAATCCCACTAAAAACCTGATAGAACCTAAACCTTACATGAATCCCACTAAAAACCTGATATAACTTAAATATACATGAATCCCACTAAAAACCTGATATAGCTTAAATTTACATGAATCCCAATGAAAACCTGATAGAACCTAAACCTTACATGAATCCCACTAAAAACCTGATAGAACCTAAATCTTACATGAATCCCACTAAAAACCTGATAGAACCTAAACTTTACATGAATCCCACTAAAAACCTGATAGAACCTAAACCTTACATGAATCCCACTAAAAACCTGATAGAACCTAAACCTTACATGAATCCCACTAAAAACCTGATAGAACCTAAACCTTACATGAATCCCACTAAAAACCTGATAGAACCTAAACCTTACATGAATCCCACTATAAACCTGATAGAACCTAAACCTTACATGAATCCCACTAAAAACCTGATAGAACCTAAACTTTACATGAATCCCAATAAAAACCTGATAGAACCTAAACCTTACATGAATCCCACTAAAAACCTGATAGAACCTAAACCTTACATGAATCCCACTATAAACCTGATAGAACCTAAACCTTACATGAATCCCACTAAAAACCTGATAGAACCTAAGCTTTACATGAATCCCAATAAAAACCTGATAGAACCTAAACCTTACATGAATCCCACTAAAAACCTGATATATCCTAAATTTACATGAATCCCAATAAAAACCTGATAGAACCTAAACCTTACATGAATCCCACTAAAAACCTGATAGAACCTAAACCTTATATCAATCCCACTAAAAACCTGATAGAACCTAAGCCTTACATGAATCCCACTAAAAACCTGATAGAACCTAAACTTTACATGAATCCCACTAAAAACCTGATAGAACTTAAACCTTACATGAATCCCACTAAAAACCTGATAGAACCTAAACCTTACATGAATCCCACTAAAAACCTGATAGAACATAAACCTTACATGAATCCCACTAAAAACCTGATAGAACCTAAACTTTACATGAATCCCACTAAAAACCTGATAGAACCTAAACCTTACATGAATCCCACTAAAAACCTGATAGAACCTAAACTTTACATGAATCCCACTAAAAACCTGATAGAACCTAAACCTTACATGAATCCCACTAAAAACCTGATAGAACCTAAACCTTACATGAATCCCACTAAAAACCTGATAGAACCTAAACCTTTAATGAATCCCACTAAAAACCTGATATAACTTAAATTTACATGAATCCCAATAAAAAGCTGATAGAACCTAAACCTTACATGAATCCCACTAAAAACCTGATATAGCTTAAATTTACATGAATCCCAATAAAAAGCTGATAGAACCTAAACCTTACATGAATCCCACTAAAAACCTGATAGAACCTAAACCTTACATGAATCCCACTAAAAACCTGATAGAACTTAAACTTTACATGAACCCCACTAAAAACCTGATAGAAGATAAACTTCACATGAATCCCACTAAAAACCTGATAGAACCTAAACCTTACATGAATCCCACTAAAAACCTGATAGAACCTAAACCTTACATGAACCCCACTAAAAACCTGATAGAACCTAAACCTTACATGAATCCCAATAAAAACCTGATATAACTTAAATACACATGAACCCCACTAAAAACCTGATAGAAGATAAACTTCACATGAATCCCACTAAAAACCTGATAGAACCTAAACCTTACATGAATCCCACTAAAAACCTGATAGAACCTAAATCTTACATGAATCCCACTAAAAACCTGATAGAACCTAAACTTTACATGAATCCCACTAAAATCCTGATAGAACCTAAACCTTACATGAATCCCACTAAAAACCTGATAGAACCTAAACCTTACATGAATCCCACTAAAAACCTGATAGAGCCTAAACCTTACATGAATCCCACTAAAAACCTGATAGAACCTAAACCTTACATGAATCCCACTAAAAACCTGATAGAACCTAAACCTTACATGAATCCCACTAAAAACCTGATATAACTTAAATATACATGAATCCCACTAAAAACCTGATATAGCTTAAATTTACATGAATCCCAATAAAAACCTGATAGAACCTAAACCTTACATGAATCCCACTAAAAACCTGATAGAACCTAAATCTTACATGAATCCCACTAAAAACCTGATAGAACCTAAACTTTACATGAATCCCACTAAAAACCTGATAGAACCTAAACCTTACATGAATCCCACTAAAAACCTGATAGAACCTAAACCTTACATGAATCCCACTAAAAACCTGATAGAACCTAAACCTTACATGAATCCCACTAAAAACCTGATAGAACCTAAACCTTACATGAATCCCACTATAAACCTGATAGAACCTAAACCTTACATGAATCCCACTAAAAACCTGATAGAACCTAAACTTTACATGAATCCCAATAAAAACCTGATAGAACCTAAACCTTACATGAATCCCACTAAAAACCTGATATATCTTAAATTTACATGAATCCCAATAAAAACCTGATAGAACCTAAACCTTACATGAATCCCACTAAAAACCTGATAGAACCTAAACCTTATATGAATCTCACTAAAAACCTGATAGAACCTAAACCTTACATGAATCCCACTAAAAACCTGATAGAACCTAAACTTTACATGAATCCCACTAAAAACCTGATAGAACCTAAACCTTACATGAATCCCACTATAAACCTGATAGAACCTAAACCTTACATGAATCCCACTAAAAACCTGATAGAACCTAAACCTTACATGAATCCCACTAAAAACCTGATAGAACCTAAACCTTACATGAATCCCACTATAAACCTGATAGAACCTAAACCTTACATGAATCCCAATAAAAACCTGATAGAACCTAAACTTTACATGAATCCCAATAAAAACCTGATAGAACCTAAACCTTACATGAATCCCACTAAAAACCTGATAGAACCTAAACTTTACATGAATCCCACTAAAAACATGATAGAACCTAAACCTTACATGAATCCCACTAAAAACCTGATAGAACCTAAACCTTACATGAATCCTACTAAAAACCTGATAGAACCTAAACCTTACATGAATCCCACTAAAAACCTGATAGAACCTAAACCTTACATGAATCCCACTAAAAACCTGATAGAACCTAAACCTTACATGAATCCCACTAAAAACCTGATAGAACCTAAACTTTACATGAATCCCACTAAAAACCTGATAGAACCTAAACCTTACATGAATCCCACTAAAAACCTGATAGAACCTAAACTTTACATGAATCCCACTAAAAACCTGATAGAACCTAAACCTTACATGAATCCCACTAAAAACCTGATAGAACCTAAACCTTACATGAATCCCACTAAAAACCTGATAGAACCTAAACCTTTCATGAATCCCACTAAAAACCTGATATAACTTAAATTTACATGAATCCCAATAAAAAGCTGATAGAACCTAAACCTTACATGAATCCCACTAAAAACCTGATATAACTTAAATTTACATGAATCCCAATAAAATCCTGATAGAACCTAAACCTTACATGAATCCCACTAAAAACCTGATAGAACCTAAACCTTACATGAATCCCACTAAAAACCTGATAGAACTTAAAAACTTTACATGAACCCCACTAAAAACCTGATAGAAGATAAACTTCACATGAATCCCACTAAAAACCTGATAGAACCTAAACCTTACATGAATCCCACTAAAAACCTGATAGAACCTAAACCTTACATGAACCCCACTAAAAACCTGATAGAACCTAAACCTTACATGAATCCCACTAAAAACCTGATATAACTTAAATACACATGAACCCCACTAAAAACCTGATAGAAGATAAACTTCACATGAATCCCACTAAAAACCTGATAGAACCTAAACCTTACATGAATCCCACTAAAAACCTGATAGAACCTAAATCTTACATGAATCCCACTAAAAACCTGATAGAACCTAAACTTTACATGAATCCCACTAAAATCCTGATAGAACCTAAACCTTACATGAATCCCACTAAAAACCTGATAGAACCTAAACCTTGCATGAATCCCACTAAAAACCTAATAGAGCCTAAACCTTACATGAATCCCACTAAAAACCTGATAGAACCTAAACCTTACATGAATCCCACTAAAAACCTGATAGAACCTAAACCTTACATGAATCCCACTAAAAACCTGATATAACTTAAATATACATGAATCCCACTAAAAACCTGATATAGCTTAAATTTACATGAATCCCAATGAAAACCTGATAGAACCTAAACCTTACATGAATCCCACTAAAAACCTGATAGAACCTAAATCTTACATGAATCCCACTAAAAACCTGATAGAACCTAAACTTTACATGAATCCCACTAAAAACCTGATAGAACCTAAACCTTACATGAATCCCACTAAAAACCTGATAGAACCTAAACCTTACATGAATCCCACTAAAAACCTGATAGAACCTAAACCTTACATGAATCCCACTAAAAACCTGATAGAACCTAAACCTTACATGAATCCCACTATAAACCTGATAGAACCTAAACCTTACATGAATCCCACTAAAAACCTGATAGAACCTAAACTTTACATGAATCCCAATAAAAACCTGATAGAACCTAAACCTTACATGAATCCCACTAAAAACCTGATAGAACCTAAACCTTACATGAATCCCACTATAAACCTGATAGAACCTAAACCTTACATGAATCCCACTAAAAACCTGATAGAACCTAAGCTTTACATGAATCCCAATAAAAACCTGATAGAACCTAAACCTTACATGAATCCCACTAAAAACCTGATATATCCTAAATTTACATGAATCCCAATAAAAACCTGATAGAACCTAAACCTTACATGAATCCCACTAAAAACCTGATAGAACCTAAACCTTATATCAATCCCACTAAAAACCTGATAGAACCTAAGCCTTACATGAATCCCACTAAAAACCTGATAGAACCTAAACTTTACATGAATCCCACTAAAAACCTGATAGAACTTAAACCTTACATGAATCCCACTAAAAACCTGATAGAACCTAAACCTTACATGAATCCCACTAAAAACCTGATAGAACATAAACCTTACATGAATCCCACTAAAAACCTGATAGAACCTAAACTTTACATGAATCCCACTAAAAACCTGATAGAACCTAAACCTTACATGAATCCCACTAAAAACCTGATAGAACCTAAACTTTACATGAATCCCACTAAAAACCTGATAGAACCTAAACCTTACATGAATCCCACTAAAAACCTGATAGAACCTAAACCTTACATGAATCCCACTAAAAACCTGATAGAACCTAAACCTTTAATGAATCCCACTAAAAACCTGATATAACTTAAATTTACATGAATCCCAATAAAAAGCTGATAGAACCTAAACCTTACATGAATCCCACTAAAAACCTGATATAACTTAAATTTACATGAATCCCAATAAAAAGCTGATAGAACCTAAACCTTACATGAATCCCACTAAAAACCTGATAGAACCTAAACCTTACATGAATCCCACTAAAAACCTGATAGAACTTAAACTTTACATGAACCCCACTAAAAACCTGATAGAAGATAAACTTCACATGAATCCCACTAAAAACCTGATAGAACCTAAACCTTACATGAATCCCACTAAAAACCTGATAGAACCTAAACCTTACATGAACCCCACTAAAAACCTGATAGAACCTAAACCTTACATGAATCCCAATAAAAACCTGATATAACTTAAATACACATGAACCCCACTAAAAACCTGATAGAAGATAAACTTCACATGAATCCCACTAAAAACCTGATAGAACCTAAACCTTACATGAATCCCACTAAAAACCTGATAGAACCTAAATCTTACATGAATCCCACTAAAAACCTGATAGAACCTAAACTTTACATGAATCCCACTAAAATCCTGATAGAACCTAAACCTTACATGAATCCCACTAAAAACCTGATAGAACCTAAACCTTACATGAATCCCACTAAAAACCTGATAGAGCCTAAACCTTACATGAATCCCACTAAAAACCTGATAGAACCTAAACCTTACATGAATCCCACTAAAAACCTGATAGAACCTAAACCTTACATGAATCCCACTAAAAACCTGATATAACTTAAATATACATGAATCCCACTAAAAACCTGATATAGCTTAAATTTACATGAATCCCAATAAAAACCTGATAGAACCTAAACCTTACATGAATCCCACTAAAAACCTGATAGAACCTAAATCTTACATGAATCCCACTAAAAACCTGATAGAACCTAAACTTTACATGAATCCCACTAAAAACCTGATAGAACCTAAACCTTACATGAATCCCACTAAAAACCTGATAGAACCTAAACCTTACATGAATCCCACTAAAAACCTGATAGAACCTAAACCTTACATGAATCCCACTAAAAACCTGATAGAACCTAAACCTTACATGAATCCCACTATAAACCTGATAGAACCTAAACCTTACATGAATCCCACTAAAAACCTGATAGAACCTAAACTTTACATGAATCCCAATAAAAACCTGATAGAACCTAAACCTTACATGAATCCCACTAAAAACCTGATATATCTTAAATTTACATGAATCCCAATAAAAACCTGATAGAACCTAAACCTTACATGAATCCCACTAAAAACCTGATAGAACCTAAACCTTATATGAATCTCACTAAAAACCTGATAGAACCTAAACCTTACATGAATCCCACTAAAAACCTGATAGAACCTAAACTTTACATGAATCCCACTAAAAACCTGATAGAACCTAAACCTTACATGAATCCCACTATAAACCTGATAGAACCTAAACCTTACATGAATCCCACTAAAAACCTGATAGAACCTAAACCTTACATGAATCCCACTAAAAACCTGATAGAACCTAAACCTTACATGAATCCCACTATAAACCTGATAGAACCTAAACCTTACATGAATCCCAATAAAAACCTGATAGAACCTAAACTTTACATGAATCCCAATAAAAACCTGATAGAACCTAAACCTTACATGAATCCCACTAAAAACCTGATATAACTTAAATATACATGAATCCCACTAAAAACCTGATATAGCTTAAATTTACATGAATCCCAATAAAAACCTGATAGAACCTAAACCTTACATGAATCCCACTAAAAACCTGATAGAACCTAAATCTTACATGAATCCCACTAAAAACCTGATAGAACCTAAACTTTACATGAATCCCACTAAAAACCTGATAGAACCTAAACCTTACATGAATCCCACTAAAAACCTGATAGAACCTAAACCTTACATGAATCCCACTAAAAACCTGATAGAACCTAAACCTTACATGAATCCCACTAAAAACCTGATAGAACCTAAACCTTACATGAATCCCACTATAAACCTGATAGAACCTAAACCTTACATGAATCCCACTAAAAACCTGATAGAACCTAAACTTTACATGAATCCCAATAAAAACCTGATAGAACCTAAACCTTACATGAATCCCACTAAAAACCTGATATATCTTAAATTTACATGAATCCCAATAAAAACCTGATAGAACCTAAACCTTACATGAATCCCACTAAAAACCTGATAGAACCTAAACCTTATATGAATCCCACTAAAAACCTGATAGAACCTAAACCTTACATGAATCCCACTAAAAACCTGATAGAACCTAAACTTTACATGAATCCCACTAAAAACCTGATAGAACCTAAACCTTACATGAATCCCACTATAAACCTGATAGAACCTAAACCTTACATGAATCCCACTAAAAACCTGATAGAACCTAAACCTTACATGAATCCCACTAAAAACCTGATAGAACCTAAACCTTACATGAATCCCACTATAAACCTGATAGAACCTAAACCTTACATGAATCCCACTAAAAACCTGATAGAACCTAAGCTTTACATGAATCCCAATAAAAACCTGATAGAACCTAAACCTTACATGAATCCCACTAAAAACCTGATATATCCTAAATTTACATGAATCCCAATAAAAACCTGATAGAACCTAAACCTTACATGAATCCCACTAAAAACCTGATAGAACCTAAACCTTATATCAATCCCACTAAAAACCTGATAGAACCTAAACCTTACATGAATCCCACTAAAAACCTGATAGAACCTAAACCTTACATGAATCCCACTAAAAACCTGATAGAACCTAAACCTTACATGAATCCCACTAAAAACCTGATATAACTTAAATTTACATGAATCCCACTAAAAACCTGATAGAACCTAAACCTTACATGAATCCCACTAAAAACCTGATAGAACCTAAACCTTACATGAATCCCACTAAAAACCTGATAGAACCTAAACCTTACATGAATCCCACTAAAAACCTGATAGAACCTAAACTTTACATGAATCCCACTAAAAACCTGATAGAACCTAAACCTTACATGAATCCCACTAAAAACCTGATAGAACCTAAACCTTACATGAATCCCACTAAAAACCTGATAGAACCTAAACCTTTCATGAATCCCACTAAAAACCTGATATAACTTAAATTTACATGAATCCCAATAAAAAGCTGATAGAACCTAAACCTTACATGAATCCCACTAAAAACCTGATATAACTTAAATTTACATGAATCCCAATAAAAAGCTGATAGAACCTAAACCTTACATGAATCCCACTAAAAACCTGATAGAACCTAAACCTTACATGAATCCCACTAAAAACCTGATAGAACTTAAACTTTACATGAACCCCACTAAAAACCTGATAGAAGATAAACTTCACATGAATCCCACTAAAAACCTGATAGAACCTAAACCTTACATGAATCCCACTAAAAACCTGATAGAACCTAAACCTTACATGAATCCCACTAAAAACCTGATAGAACCTAAACTTTACATGAATCCCAATAAAAACCTGATAGAACCTAAACCTTACATGAATCCCACTAAAAACCTGATATAACTTAAATTTACATGAATCCCAATAAAAACCTGATAGAACCTAAACCTTACATGAATCCCACTAAAAACCTGATAGAACCTAAACCTTACATGAATCCCACTAAAAACCTGATATAACTTAAATTTACATGAATCCCACTAAAAACCTGATAGAACCTAAACCTTACATGAATCCCACTAAAAACCTGATAGAACCTAAACCTTACATGAATCCCACTAAAAACCTGATAGAACCTAAACCTTACATGAATCCCACTAAAAACCTGATAGAACCTAAACTTTACATGAATCCCACTAAAAACCTGATAGAACCTAAACCTTACATGAATCCCACTAAAAACCTGATAGAACCTAAACCTTACATGAATCCCACTAAAAACCTGATAGAACCTAAACCTTTCATGAATCCCACTAAAAACCTGATATAACTTAAATTTACATGAATCCCAATAAAAAGCTGATAGAACCTAAACCTTACATGAATCCCACTAAAAACCTGATATAACTTAAATTTACATGAATCCCAATAAAAAGCTGATAGAACCTAAACCTTACATGAATCCCACTAAAAACCTGATAGAACCTAAACCTTACATGAATCCCACTAAAAACCTGATAGAACTTAAACTTTACATGAACCCCACTAAAAACCTGATAGAAGATAAACTTCACATGAATCCCACTAAAAACCTGATAGAACCTAAACCTTACATGAATCCCACTAAAAACCTGATAGAACCTAAACCTTACATGAATCCCACTAAAAACCTGATAGAACCTAAACTTTACATGAATCCCAATAAAAACCTGATAGAACCTAAACCTTACATGAATCCCACTAAAAACCTGATATAACTTAAATTTACATGAATCCCAATAAAAACCTGATAGAACCTAAACCTTACATGAATCCCACTAAAAACCTGATAGAACCTAAACCTTACATGAATCCCACTAAAAACCTGATATAACTTAAATTTACATGAATCCCACTAAAAACCTGATAGAACCTAAACCTTACATGAATCCCACTAAAAACCTGATAGAACCTAAACCTTACATGAATCCCACTAAAAACCTGATAGAACCTAAACCTTACATGAATCCCACTAAAAACCTGATAGAACCTAAACTTTACATGAATCCCACTAAAAACCTGATATATCCTAAATTTTACATGAATCCCACTAAAAACCTGATAGAACCTAAACCTTACATGAATCCCACTAAAAACCTGATAGAACCTAAACCTTACATGAATCCCACTAAAAACCTGATATATCCTAAATTTACATGAATCCCAATAAAAACCTGATAGAACCTAAACCTTACATGAATCCCACTAAAAACCTGATAGAACCTAAACCTTATATCAATCCCACTAAAAACCTGATAGAACCTAAACCTTACATGAATCCCACTAAAAACCTGATAGAACCTAAACTTTACATGAATCCCACTAAAAACCTGATAGAACCTAAACCTTACATGAATCCCACTATAAACCTGATAGAACCTAAACCTTACATGAATCCCACTAAAAACCTGATAGAACATAAACCTTACATGAATCCCACTAAAAACCTGATAGAACCTAAACTTTACATGAATCCCACTAAAAACCTGATAGAACCTAAACCTTACATGAATCCCACTAAAAACCTGATAGAACCTAAACTTTACATGAATCCCACTAAAAACCTGATAGAACCTAAACCTTACATGAATCCCACTAAAAACCTGATAGAACCTAAACCTTACATGAATCCCACTAAAAACCTGATAGAACCTAAACCTTTCATGAATCCCACTAAAAACCTGATATAACTTAAATTTACATGAATCCCAATAAAAAGCTGATAGAACCTAAACCTTACATGAATCCCACTAAAAACCTGATATAACTTAAATTTACATGAATCCCAATAAAAAGCTGATAGAACCTAAACCTTACATGAATCCCACTAAAAACCTGATAGAACCTAAACCTTACATGAATCCCACTAAAAACCTGATAGAACTTAAACTTTACATGAACCCCACTAAAAACCTGATAGAAGATAAACTTCACATGAATCCCACTAAAAACCTGATAGAACCTAAACCTTACATGAATCCCACTAAAAACCTGATAGAACCTAAACCTTACATGAACCCCACTAAAAACCTGATAGAACCTAAACCTTACATGAATCCCACTAAAAACCTGATATAACTTAAATACACATGAACCCCACTAAAAACCTGATAGAAGATAAACTTCACATGAATCCCACTAAAAACCTGATAGAACCTAAACCTTACATGAATCCCACTAAAAACCTGATAGAACCTAAATCTTACATGAATCCCACTAAAAACCTGATAGAACCTAAACTTTACATGAATCCCACTAAAATCCTGATAGAACCTAAACCTTACATGAATCCCACTAAAAACCTGATAGAACCTAAACCTTACATGAATCCCACTAAAAACCTGATAGAGCCTAAACCTTACATGAATCCCACTAAAAACCTGATAGAACCTAAACCTTACATGAATCCCACTAAAAACCTGATAGAACCTAAACCTTACATGAATCCCACTAAAAACCTGATATAACTTAAATATACATGAATCCCACTAAAAACCTGATATAGCTTAAATTTACATGAATCCCAATAAAAACCTGATAGAACCTAAACCTTACATGAATCCCACTAAAAACCTGATAGAACCTAAATCTTACATGAATCCCACTAAAAACCTGATAGAACCTAAACTTTACATGAATCCCACTAAAAACCTGATAGAACCTAAACCTTACATGAATCCCACTAAAAACCTGATAGAACCTAAACCTTACATGAATCCCACTAAAAACCTGATAGAACCTAAACCTTACATGAATCCCACTAAAAACCTGATAGAACCTAAACCTTACATGAATCCCACTATAAACCTGATAGAACCTAAACCTTACATGAATCCCACTAAAAACCTGATAGAACCTAAACTTTACATGAATCCCAATAAAAACCTGATAGAACCTAAACCTTACATGAATCCCACTAAAAACCTGATATATCTTAAATTTACATGAATCCCACTAAAAACCTGATAGAACCTAAATCTTACATGAATCCCACTAAAAACCTGATAGAACCTAAACTTTACATGAATCCCACTAAAAACCTGATAGAACCTAAACCTTACATGAATCCCACTAAAAACCTGATAGAACCTAAACCTTACATGAATCCCACTAAAAACCTGATAGAACCTAAACCTTACATGAATCCCACTAAAAACCTGATAGAACCTAAACCTTACATGAATCCCACTATAAACCTGATAGAACCTAAACCTTACATGAATCCCACTAAAAACCTGATAGAACCTAAACTTTACATGAATCCCAATAAAAACCTGATAGAACCTAAACCTTACATGAATCCCACTAAAAACCTGATATATCTTAAATTTACATGAATCCCAATAAAAACCTGATAGAACCTAAACCTTACATGAATCCCACTAAAAACCTGATAGAACCTAAACCTTATATGAATCTCACTAAAAACCTGATAGAACCTAAACCTTACATGAATCCCACTAAAAACCTGATAGAACCTAAACTTTACATGAATCCCACTAAAAACCTGATAGAACCTAAACCTTACATGAATCCCACTATAAACCTGATAGAACCTAAACCTTACATGAATCCCACTAAAAACCTGATAGAACCTAAACCTTACATGAATCCCACTAAAAACCTGATAGAACCTAAACCTTACATGAATCCCACTATAAACCTGATAGAACCTAAACCTTACATGAATCCCAATAAAAACCTGATAGAACCTAAACTTTACATGAATCCCAATAAAAACCTGATAGAACCTAAACCTTACATGAATCCCACTAAAAACCTGATATAACTTAAATATACATGAATCCCACTAAAAACCTGATATAGCTTAAATTTACATGAATCCCAATAAAAACCTGATAGAACCTAAACCTTACATGAATCCCACTAAAAACCTGATAGAACCTAAATCTTACATGAATCCCACTAAAAACCTGATAGAACCTAAACTTTACATGAATCCCACTAAAAACCTGATAGAACCTAAACCTTACATGAATCCCACTAAAAACCTGATAGAACCTAAACCTTACATGAATCCCACTAAAAACCTGATAGAACCTAAACCTTACATGAATCCCACTAAAAACCTGATAGAACCTAAACCTTACATGAATCCCACTATAAACCTGATAGAACCTAAACCTTACATGAATCCCACTAAAAACCTGATAGAACCTAAACTTTACATGAATCCCAATAAAAACCTGATAGAACCTAAACCTTACATGAATCCCACTAAAAACCTGATATATCTTAAATTTACATGAATCCCAATAAAAACCTGATAGAACCTAAACCTTACATGAATCCCACTAAAAACCTGATAGAACCTAAACCTTATATGAATCCCACTAAAAACCTGATAGAACCTAAACCTTACATGAATCCCACTAAAAACCTGATAGAACCTAAACTTTACATGAATCCCACTAAAAACCTGATAGAACCTAAACCTTACATGAATCCCACTATAAACCTGATAGAACCTAAACCTTACATGAATCCCACTAAAAACCTGATAGAACCTAAACCTTACATGAATCCCACTAAAAACCTGATAGAACCTAAACCTTACATGAATCCCACTATAAACCTGATAGAACCTAAACCTTACATGAATCCCACTAAAAACCTGATAGAACCTAAGCTTTACATGAATCCCAATAAAAACCTGATAGAACCTAAACCTTACATGAATCCCACTAAAAACCTGATATATCCTAAATTTACATGAATCCCAATAAAAACCTGATAGAACCTAAACCTTACATGAATCCCACTAAAAACCTGATAGAACCTAAACCTTATATCAATCCCACTAAAAACCTGATAGAACCTAAACCTTACATGAATCCCACTAAAAACCTGATAGAACCTAAACTTTACATGAATCCCACTAAAAACCTGATAGAACCTAAACCTTACATGAATCCCACTATAAACCTGATAGAACCTAAACCTTACATGAATCCCACTAAAAACCTGATAGAACATAAACCTTACATGAATCCCACTAAAAACCTGATAGAACCTAAACTTTACATGAATCCCACTAAAAACCTGATAGAACCTAAACCTTACATGAATCCCACTAAAAACCTGATAGAACCTAAACTTTACATGAATCCCACTAAAAACCTGATAGAACCTAAACCTTACATGAATCCCACTAAAAACCTGATAGAACCTAAACCTTACATGAATCCCACTAAAAACCTGATAGAACCTAAACCTTTCATGAATCCCACTAAAAACCTGATATAACTTAAATTTACATGAATCCCAATAAAAAGCTGATAGAACCTAAACCTTACATGAATCCCACTAAAAACCTGATATAACTTAAATTTACATGAATCCCAATAAAAAGCTGATAGAACCTAAACCTTACATGAATCCCACTAAAAACCTGATAGAACCTAAACCTTACATGAATCCCACTAAAAACCTGATAGAACTTAAACTTTACATGAACCCCACTAAAAACCTGATAGAAGATAAACTTCACATGAATCCCACTAAAAACCTGATAGAACCTAAACCTTACATGAATCCCACTAAAAACCTGATAGAACCTAAACCTTACATGAACCCCACTAAAAACCTGATAGAACCTAAACCTTACATGAATCCCACTAAAAACCTGATATAACTTAAATACACATGAACCCCACTAAAAACCTGATAGAAGATAAACTTCACATGAATCCCACTAAAAACCTGATAGAACCTAAACCTTACATGAATCCCACTAAAAACCTGATAGAACCTAAATCTTACATGAATCCCACTAAAAACCTGATAGAACCTAAACTTTACATGAATCCCACTAAAATCCTGATAGAACCTAAACCTTACATGAATCCCACTAAAAACCTGATAGAACCTAAACCTTACATGAATCCCACTAAAAACCTGATAGAGCCTAAACCTTACATGAATCCCACTAAAAACCTGATAGAACCTAAACCTTACATGAATCCCACTAAAAACCTGATAGAACCTAAACCTTACATGAATCCCACTAAAAACCTGATATAACTTAAATATACATGAATCCCACTAAAAACCTGATATAGCTTAAATTTACATGAATCCCAATAAAAACCTGATAGAACCTAAACCTTACATGAATCCCACTAAAAACCTGATAGAACCGAAATCTTACATGAATCCCACTAAAAACCTGATAGAACCTAAACTTTACATGAATCCCACTAAAAACCTGATAGAACCTAAACCTTACATGAATCCCACTAAAAACCTGATAGAACCTAAACCTTACATGAATCCCACTAAAAACCTGATAGAACCTAAACCTTACATGAATCCCACTAAAAACCTGATAGAACCTAAACCTTACATGAATCCCACTATAAACCTGATAGAACCTAAACCTTACATGAATCCCACTAAAAACCTGATAGAACCTAAACTTTACATGAATCCCAATAAAAACCTGATAGAACCTAAACCTTACATGAATCCCACTAAAAACCTGATAGAACCTAAACCTTACATGAATCCCACTATAAACCTGATAGAACCTAAACCTTACATGAATCCCACTAAAAACCTGATAGAACCTAAGCTTTACATGAATCCCAATAAAAACCTGATAGAACCTAAACCTTACATGAATCCCACTAAAAACCTGATATATCCTAAATTTACATGAATCCCAATAAAAACCTGATAGAACCTAAACCTTACATGAATCCCACTAAAAACCTGATAGAACCTAAACCTTATATCAATCCCACTAAAAACCTGATAGAACCTAAACTTTACATGAATCCCACTAAAAACCTGATAGAACCTAAACTTTACATGAATCCCACTAAAAACCTGATAGAACCTAAACCTTACATGAATCCCACTATAAACCTGATAGAACCTAAACCTTACATGAATCCCACTAAAAACCTGATAGAACATAAACCTTACATGAATCCCACTAAAAACCTGATAGAACCTAAACTTTACATGAATCCCACTAAAAACCTGATAGAACCTAAACCTTACATGAATCCCACTAAAAACCTGATAGAACCTAAACTTTACATGAATCCCACTAAAAACCTGATAGAACCTAAACCTTACATGAATCCCACTAAAAACCTGATAGAACCTAAACCTTACATGAATCCCACTAAAAACCTGATAGAACCTAAACCTTTCATGAATCCCACTAAAAACCTGATATAACTTAAATTTACATGAATCCCAATAAAAAGCTGATAGAACCTAAACCTTACATGAATCCCACTAAAAACCTGATATAACTTAAATTTACATGAATCCCAATAAAAACCTGATAGAACCTAAACCTTACATGAATCCCACTAAAAACCTGATAGAACCTAAACTTTACATGAATCCCACTAAAAACCTGATAGAACCTAAACCTTACATGAATCCCACTAAAAACCTGATAGAACCTAAACTTTACATGAATCCCACTAAAAACCTGATAGAACCTAAACCTTACATGAATCCCACTAAAAACCTGATAGAACCTAAACCTTACATGAATCCCACTAAAAACCTGATAGAACCTAAACCTTTCATGAATCCCACTAAAAACCTGATATAACTTAAATTTACATGAATCCCAATAAAAAGCTGATAGAACCTAAACCTTACATGAATCCCACTAAAAACCTGATATAACTTAAATTTACATGAATCCCAATAAAAACCTGATAGAACCTAAACCTTACATGAATCCCACTAAAAACCTGATAGAACCTAAACCTTACATGAATCCCACTAAAAACCTGATAGAACTTAAACTTTACATGAACCCCACTAAAAACCTGATAGAAGATAAACTTCACATGAATCCCACTAAAAACCTGATAGAACCTAAACCTTACATGAATCCCACTAAAAACCTGATAGAACCTAAACCTTACATGAACCCCACTAAAAACCTGATAGAACCTAAACCTTACATGAATCCCACTAAAAACCTGATATAACTTAAATACACATGAACCCCACTAAAAACCTGATAGAAGATAAACTTCACATGAATCCCACTAAAAACCTGATAGAACCTAAACCTTACATGAATCCCACTAAAAACCTGATAGAACCTAAATCTTACATGAATCCCACTAAAAACCTGATAGAACCTAAACTTTACATGAATCCCACTAAAATCCTGATAGAACCTAAACCTTACATGAATCCCACTAAAAACCTGATAGAACCTAAACCTTACATGAATCCCACTAAAAACCTGATAGAGCCTAAACTTTACATGAATCCCACTAAAAACCTGATAGAACCTAAACCTTACATGAATCCCACTAAAAACCTGATAGAACCTAAACCTTACATGAATCCCACTAAAAACCTGATATAACTTAAATATACATGAATCCCACTAAAAACCTGATATAGCTTAAATTTACATGAATCCCAATAAAAACCTGATAGAACCTAAACCTTACATGAATCCCACTAAAAACCTGATAGAACCTAAATCTTACATGAATCCCACTAAAAACCTGATAGAACCTAAACTTTACATGAATCCCACTAAAAACCTGATAGAACCTAAACCTTACATGAATCCCACTAAAAACCTGATAGAACCTAAACCTTACATGAATCCCACTAAAAACCTGATAGAACCTAAACCTTACATGAATCCCACTAAAAACCTGATAGAACCTAAACCTTACATGAATCCCACTATAAACCTGATAGAACCTAAACCTTACATGAATCCCACTAAAAACCTGATAGAACCTAAACTTTACATGAATCCCAATAAAAACCTGATAGAACCTAAACCTTACATGAATCCCACTAAAAACCTGATAGAACCTAAACCTTACATGAATCCCACTAAAAACCTGATAGAACCTAAACCTTATATGAATCCCACTAAAAACCTGATAGAACCTAAACCTTACATGAATCCCACTAAAAACCTGATAGAACCTAAACTTTACATGAATCCCACTAAAAACCTGATAGAACCTAAACCTTACATGAATCCCACTATAAACCTGATAGAACCTAAACCTTACATGAATCCCACTAAAAACCTGATAGAACCTAAACCTTACATGAATCCCACTAAAAACCTGATAGAACCTAAACCTTACATGAATCCCACTATAAACCTGATAGAACCTAAACCTTACATGAATCCCAATAAAAACCTGATAGAACCTAAACTTTACATGAATCCCAATAAAAACCTGATAGAACCTAAACCTTACATGAATCCCACTAAAAACCTGATATAACTTAAATATACATGAATCCCACTAAAAACCTGATATAGCTTAAATTTACATGAATCCCAATAAAAACCTGATAGAACCTAAACCTTACATGAATCCCACTAAAAACCTGAACGAACCTAAATCTTACATGAATCCCACTAAAAACCTGATAGAACCTAAACTTTACATGAATCCCACTAAAAACCTGATAGAACCTAAACCTTACATGAATCCCACTAAAAACCTGATAGAACCTAAACCTTACATGAATCCCACTAAAAACCTGATAGAACCTAAACCTTACATGAATCCCACTAAAAACCTGATAGAACCTAAACCTTACATGAATCCCACTATAAACCTGATAGAACCTAAACCTTACATGAATCCCACTAAAAACCTGATATATCTTAAATTTACATGAATCCCAATAAAAACCTGATAGAACCTAAACCTTACATGAATCCCACTAAAAACCTGATAGAACCTAAACCTTATATGAATCCCACTAAAAACCTGATAGAACCTAAACCTTACATGAATCCCACTAAAAACCTGATAGAACCTAAACTTTACATGAATCCCACTAAAAACCTGATAGAACCTAAACCTTACATGAATCCCACTATAAACCTGATAGAACCTAAACCTTACATGAATCCCACTATAAACCTGATAGAACCTAAACCTTACATGAATCCCACTAAAAACCTGATAGAACATAAACCTTACATGAATCCCACTAAAAACCTGATAGAACCTAAACTTTACATGAATCCCACTAAAAACCTGATAGAACCTAAACCTTACATGAATCCCACTAAAAACCTGATAGAACCTAAACTTTACATGAATCCCACTAAAAACCTGATAGAACCTAAACCTTACATGAATCCCACTAAAAACCTGATAGAACCTAAACCTTACATGAATCCCACTAAAAACCTGATAGAACCTAAACCTTTCATGAATCCCACTAAAAACCTGATATAACTTAAATTTACATGAATCCCAATAAAAAGCTGATAGAACCTAAACCTTACATGAATCCCACTAAAAACCTGATATAACTTAAATTTACATGAATCCCAATAAAAAGCTGATAGAACCTAAACCTTACATGAATCCCACTAAAAACCTGATAGAACCTAAACCTTACATGAATCCCACTAAAAACCTGATAGAACTTAAACTTTACATGAACCCCACTAAAAACCTGATAGAAGATAAACTTCACATGAATCCCACTAAAAACCTGATAGAACCTAAACCTTACATGAATCCCACTAAAAACCTGATAGAACCTAAACCTTACATGAACCCCACTAAAAACCTGATAGAACCTAAACCTTACATGAATCCCACTAAAAACCTGATATAACTTAAATACACATGAACCCCACTAAAAACCTGATAGAAGATAAACTTCACATGAATCCCACTAAAAACCTGATAGAACCTAAACCTTACATGAATCCCACTAAAAACCTGATAGAACCTAAATCTTACATGAATCCCACTAAAAACCTGATAGAACCTAAACTTTACATGAATCCCACTAAAATCCTGATAGAACCTAAACCTTACATGAATCCCACTAAAAACCTGATAGAACCTAAACCTTACATGAATCCCACTAAAAACCTGATAGAGCCTAAACCTTACATGAATCCCACTAAAAACCTGATAGAACCTAAACCTTACATGAATCCCACTAAAAACCTGATAGAACCTAAACCTTACATGAATCCCACTAAAAACCTGATATAACTTAAATATACATGAATCCCACTAAAAACCTGATATAGCTTAAATTTACATGAATCCCAATAAAAACCTGATAGAACCTAAACCTTACATGAATCCCACTAAAAACCTGATAGAACCTAAATCTTACATGAATCCCACTAAAAACCTGATAGAACCTAAACTTTACATGAATCCCACTAAAAACCTGATAGAACCTAAACCTTACATGAATCCCACTAAAAACCTGATAGAACCTAAACCTTACATGAATCCCACTAAAAACCTGATAGAACCTAAACCTTACATGAATCCCACTAAAAACCTGATAGAACCTAAACCTTACATGAATCCCACTATAAACCTGATAGAACCTAAACCTTACATGAATCCCACTAAAAACCTGATAGAACCTAAACTTTACATGAATCCCAATAAAAACCTGATAGAACCTAAACCTTACATGAATCCCACTAAAAACCTGATATATCTTAAATTTACATGAATCCCAATAAAAACCTGATAGAACCTAAACCTTACATGAATCCCACTAAAAACCTGATAGAACCTAAACCTTATATGAATCTCACTAAAAACCTGATAGAACCTAAACCTTACATGAATCCCACTAAAAACCTGATAGAACCTAAATCTTACATGAATCCCACTAAAAACCTGATAGAACCTAAACTTTACATGAATCCCACTAAAAACCTGATAGAACCTAAACCTTACATGAATCCCACTAAAAACCTGATAGAACCTAAACCTTACATGAATCCCACTAAAAACCTGATAGAACCTAAACCTTACATGAATCCCACTAAAAACCTGATAGAACCTAAACCTTACATGAATCCCACTATAAACCTGATAGAACCTAAACCTTACATGAATCCCACTAAAAACCTGATAGAACCTAAACTTTACATGAATCCCAATAAAAACCTGATAGAACCTAAACCTTACATGAATCCCACTAAAAACCTGATATATCTTAAATTTACATGAATCCCAATAAAAACCTGATAGAACCTAAACCTTACATGAATCCCACTAAAAACCTGATAGAACCTAAACCTTATATGAATCTCACTAAAAACCTGATAGAACCTAAACCTTACATGAATCCCACTAAAAACCTGATAGAACCTAAACTTTACATGAATCCCACTAAAAACCTGATAGAACCTAAACCTTACATGAATCCCACTATAAACCTGATAGAACCTAAACCTTACATGAATCCCACTAAAAACCTGATAGAACCTAAACCTTACATGAATCCCACTAAAAACCTGATAGAACCTAAACCTTACATGAATCCCACTATAAACCTGATAGAACCTAAACCTTACATGAATCCCAATAAAAACCTGATAGAACCTAAACTTTACATGAATCCCAATAAAAACCTGATAGAACCTAAACCTTACATGAATCCCACTAAAAACCTGATATAACTTAAATATACATGAATCCCACTAAAAACCTGATATAGCTTAAATTTACATGAATCCCAATAAAAACCTGATAGAACCTAAACCTTACATGAATCCCACTAAAAACCTGATAGAACCTAAATCTTACATGAATCCCACTAAAAACCTGATAGAACCTAAACTTTACATGAATCCCACTAAAAACCTGATAGAACCTAAACCTTACATGAATCCCACTAAAAACCTGATAGAACCTAAACCTTACATGAATCCCACTAAAAACCTGATAGAACCTAAACCTTACATGAATCCCACTAAAAACCTGATAGAACCTAAACCTTACATGAATCCCACTATAAACCTGATAGAACCTAAACCTTACATGAATCCCACTAAAAACCTGATAGAACCTAAACTTTACATGAATCCCAATAAAAACCTGATAGAACCTAAACCTTACATGAATCCCACTAAAAACCTGATATATCTTAAATTTACATGAATCCCAATAAAAACCTGATAGAACCTAAACCTTACATGAATCCCACTAAAAACCTGATAGAACCTAAACCTTATATGAATCCCACTAAAAACCTGATAGAACCTAAACCTTACATGAATCCCACTAAAAACCTGATAGAACCTAAACTTTACATGAATCCCACTAAAAACCTGATAGAACCTAAACCTTACATGAATCCCACTATAAACCTGATAGAACCTAAACCTTACATGAATCCCACTAAAAACCTGATAGAACCTAAACCTTACATGAATCCCACTAAAAACCTGATAGAACCTAAACCTTACATGAATCCCACTATAAACCTGATAGAACCTAAACCTTACATGAATCCCACTAAAAACCTGATAGAACCTAAGCTTTACATGAATCCCAATAAAAACCTGATAGAACCTAAACCTTACATGAATCCCACTAAAAACCTGATATATCCTAAATTTACATGAATCCCAATAAAAACCTGATAGAACCTAAACCTTACATGAATCCCACTAAAAACCTGATAGAACCTAAACCTTATATCAATCCCACTAAAAACCTGATAGAACCTAAACCTTACATGAATCCCACTAAAAACCTGATAGAACCTAAACTTTACATGAATCCCACTAAAAACCTGATAGAACCTAAACCTTACATGAATCCCACTATAAACCTGATAGAACCTAAACCTTACATGAATCCCACTAAAAACCTGATAGAACATAAACCTTACATGAATCCCACTAAAAACCTGATAGAACCTAAACTGTACATGAATCCCACTAAAAACCTGATAGAACCTAAACCTTACATGAATCCCACTAAAAACCTGATAGAACCTAAACTTTACATGGATCCCACTAAAAACCTGATAGAACCTAAACCTTACATGAATCCCACTAAAAACCTGATAGAACCTAAACCTTACATGAATCCCACTAAAAACCTGATAGAACCTAAACCTTTCATGAATCCCACTAAAAACCTGATATAACTTAAATTTACATGAATCCCAATAAAAAGCTGATAGAACCTAAACCTTACATGAATCCCACTAAAAACCTGATATAACTTAAATTTACATGAATCCCAATAAAAAGCTGATAGAACCTAAACCTTACATGAATCCCACTAAAAACCTGATAGAACCTAAACCTTACATGAATCCCACTAAAAACCTGATAGAACTTAAACTTTACATGAACCCCACTAAAAACCTGATAGAAGATAAACTTCACATGAATCCCACTAAAAACCTGATAGAACCTAAACCTTACATGAATCCCACTAAAAACCTGATAGAACCTAAACCTTACATGAACCCCACTAAAAACCTGATAGAACCTAAACCTTACATGAATCCCACTAAAAACCTGATATAACTTAAATACACATGAACCCCACTAAAAACCTGATAGAAGATAAACTTCACATGAATCCCACTAAAAACCTGATAGAACCTAAACCTTACATGAATCCCACTAAAAACCTGATAGAACCTAAATCTTACATGAATCCCACTAAAAACCTGATAGAACCTAAACTTTACATGAATCCCACTAAAATCCTGATAGAACCTAAACCTTACATGAATCCCACTAAAAACCTGATAGAACCTAAACCTTACATGAATCCCACTAAAAACCTGATAGAGCCTAAACCTTACATGAATCCCACTAAAAACCTGATAGAACCTAAACCTTACATGAATCCCACTAAAAACCTGATAGAACCTAAACCTTACATGAATCCCACTAAAAACCTGATATAACTTAAATATACATGAATCCCACTAAAAACCTGATATAGCTTAAATTTACATGAATCCCAATAAAAACCTGATAGAACCTAAACCTTACATGAATCCCACTAAAAACCTGATAGAACCGAAATCTTACATGAATCCCACTAAAAACCTGATAGAACCTAAACTTTACATGAATCCCACTAAAAACCTGATAGAACCTAAACCTTACATGAATCCCACTAAAAACCTGATAGAACCTAAACCTTACATGAATCCCACTAAAAACCTGATAGAACCTAAACCTTACATGAATCCCACTAAAAACCTGATAGAACCTAAACCTTACATGAATCCCACTATAAACCTGATAGAACCTAAACCTTACATGAATCCCACTAAAAACCTGATAGAACCTAAACTTTACATGAATCCCAATAAAAACCTGATAGAACCTAAACCTTACATGAATCCCACTAAAAACCTGATAGAACCTAAACCTTACATGAATCCCACTATAAACCTGATAGAACCTAAACCTTACATGAATCCCACTAAAAACCTGATAGAACCTAAGCTTTACATGAATCCCAATAAAAACCTGATAGAACCTAAACCTTACATGAATCCCACTAAAAACCTGATATATCCTAAATTTACATGAATCCCAATAAAAACCTGATAGAACCTAAACCTTACATGAATCCCACTAAAAACCTGATAGAACCTAAACCTTATATCAATCCCACTAAAAACCTGATAGAACCTAAACTTTACATGAATCCCACTAAAAACCTGATAGAACCTAAACTTTACATGAATCCCACTAAAAACCTGATAGAACCTAAACCTTACATGAATCCCACTATAAACCTGATAGAACCTAAACCTTACATGAATCCCACTAAAAACCTGATAGAACATAAACCTTACATGAATCCCACTAAAAACCTGATAGAACCTAAACTTTACATGAATCCCACTAAAAACCTGATAGAACCTAAACCTTACATGAATCCCACTAAAAACCTGATAGAACCTAAACTTTACATGAATCCCACTAAAAACCTGATAGAACCTAAACCTTACATGAATCCCACTAAAAACCTGATAGAACCTAAACCTTACATGAATCCCACTAAAAACCTGATAGAACCTAAACCTTTCATGAATCCCACTAAAAACCTGATATAGCTTAAATTTACATGAATCCCAATAAAAAGCTGATAGAACCTAAACCTTACATGAATCCCACTAAAAACCTGATATAACTTAAATTTACATGAATCCCAATAAAAACCTGATAGAACCTAAACCTTACATGAATCCCACTAAAAACCTGATAGAACCTAAACTTTACATGAATCCCACTAAAAACCTGATAGAACCTAAACCTTACATGAATCCCACTAAAAACCTGATAGAACCTAAACTTTACATGAATCCCACTAAAAACCTGATAGAACCTAAACCTTACATGAATCCCACTAAAAACCTGATAGAACCTAAACCTTACATGAATCCCACTAAAAACCTGATAGAACCTAAACCTTTCATGAATCCCACTAAAAACCTGATATAACTTAAATTTACATGAATCCCAATAAAAAGCTGATAGAACCTAAACCTTACATGAATCCCACTAAAAACCTGATATAACTTAAATTTACATGAATCCCAATAAAAACCTGATAGAACCTAAACCTTACATGAATCCCACTAAAAACCTGATAGAACCTAAACCTTACATGAATCCCACTAAAAACCTGATAGAACTTAAACTTTACATGAACCCCACTAAAAACCTGATAGAAGATAAACTTCACATGAATCCCACTAAAAACCTGATAGAACCTAAACCTTACATGAATCCCACTAAAAACCTGATAGAACCTAAACCTTACATGAACCCCACTAAAAACCTGATAGAACCTAAACCTTACATGAATCCCACTAAAAACCTGATATAACTTAAATACACATGAACCCCACTAAAAACCTGATAGAAGATAAACTTCACATGAATCCCACTAAAAACCTGATAGAACCTAAACCTTACATGAATCCCACTAAAAACCTGATAGAACCTAAATCTTACATGAATCCCACTAAAAACCTGATAGAACCTAAACTTTACATGAATCCCACTAAAATCCTGATAGAACCTAAACCTTACATGAATCCCACTAAAAACCTGATAGAACCTAAACCTTACATGAATCCCACTAAAAACCTGATAGAGCCTAAACTTTACATGAATCCCACTAAAAACCTGATAGAACCTAAACCTTACATGAATCCCACTAAAAACCTGATAGAACCTAAACCTTACATGAATCCCACTAAAAACCTGATATAACTTAAATATACATGAATCCCACTAAAAACCTGATATAGCTTAAATTTACATGAATCCCAATAAAAACCTGATAGAACCTAAACCTTACATGAATCCCACTAAAAACCTGATAGAACCTAAATCTTACATGAATCCCACTAAAAACCTGATAGAACCTAAACTTTACATGAATCCCACTAAAAACCTGATAGAACCTAAACCTTACATGAATCCCACTAAAAACCTGATAGAACCTAAACCTTACATGAATCCCACTAAAAACCTGATAGAACCTAAACCTTACATGAATCCCACTAAAAACCTGATAGAACCTAAACCTTACATGAATCCCACTATAAACCTGATAGAACCTAAACCTTACATGAATCCCACTAAAAACCTGATAGAACCTAAACTTTACATGAATCCCAATAAAAACCTGATAGAACCTAAACCTTACATGAATCCCACTAAAAACCTGATAGAACCTAAACCTTACATGAATCCCACTAAAAACCTGATAGAACCTAAACCTTATATGAATCCCACTAAAAACCTGATAGAACCTAAACCTTACATGAATCCCACTAAAAACCTGATAGAACCTAAACTTTACATGAATCCCACTAAAAACCTGATAGAACCTAAACCTTACATGAATCCCACTATAAACCTGATAGAACCTAAACCTTACATGAATCCCACTAAAAACCTGATAGAACCTAAACCTTACATGAATCCCACTAAAAACCTGATAGAACCTAAACCTTACATGAATCCCACTATAAACCTGATAGAACCTAAACCTTACATGAATCCCAATAAAAACCTGATAGAACCTAAACTTTACATGAATCCCAATAAAAACCTGATAGAACCTAAACCTTACATGAATCCCACTAAAAACCTGATATAACTTAAATATACATGAATCCCACTAAAAACCTGATATAGCTTAAATTTACATGAATCCCAATAAAAACCTGATAGAACCTAAACCTTACATGAATCCCACTAAAAACCTGAACGAACCTAAATCTTACATGAATCCCAATAAAAACCTGATAGAACCTAAACTTTACATGAATCCCACTAAAAACCTGATAGAACCTAAACCTTACATGAATCCCACTAAAAACCTGATAGAACCTAAACCTTACATGAATCCCACTAAAAACCTGATAGAACCTAAACCTTACATGAATCCCACTAAAAACCTGATAGAACCTAAACCTTACATGAATCCCACTATAAACCTGATAGAACCTAAACCTTACATGAATCCCACTAAAAACCTGATATATCTTAAATTTACATGAATCCCAATAAAAACCTGATAGAACCTAAACCTTACATGAATCCCACTAAAAACCTGATAGAACCTAAACCTTATATGAATCCCACTAAAAACCTGATAGAACCTAAACCTTACATGAATCCCACTAAAAACCTGATAGAACCTAAACTTTACATGAATCCCACTAAAAACCTGATAGAACCTAAACCTTACATGAATCCCACTATAAACCTGATAGAACCTAAACCTTACATGAATCCCACTAAAAACCTGATAGAACCTAAACCTTACATGAATCCCACTAAAAACCTGATAGAACCTAAACCTTACATGAATCCCACTATAAACCTGATAGAACCTAAACCTTACATGAATCCCACTAAAAACCTGATAGAACCTAAGCTTTACATGAATCCCAATAAAAACCTGATAGAACCTAAACCTTACATGAATCCCACTAAAAACCTGATATATCCTAAATTTACATGAATCCCAATAAAAACCTGATAGAACCTAAACCTTACATGAATCCCACTAAAAACCTGATAGAACCTAAACCTTATATCAATCCCACTAAAAACCTGATAGAACCTAAACCTTACATGAATCCCACTAAAAACCTGATAGAACCTAAACTTTACATGAATCCCACTAAAAACCTGATAGAACCTAAACCTTACATGAATCCCACTATAAACCTGATAGAACCTAAACCTTACATGAATCCCACTAAAAACC
Organism: Bathymodiolus brooksi; assembly: GCA_963680875.1. Taxonomy (NCBI): domain Eukaryota; kingdom Metazoa; phylum Mollusca; class Bivalvia; order Mytilida; family Modiolidae; genus Bathymodiolus; species Bathymodiolus brooksi. The sequence continues at coordinate 16,403,582 of OY804580.1, forward strand.
TGATAGAACATAAACCTTACATGAATCCCACTAAAAACCTGATAGAACCTAAACTTTACATGAATCCCACTAAAAACCTGATAGAACCTAAACCTTACATGAATCCCACTAAAAACCTGATAGAACCTAAACTTTACATGAATCCCACTAAAAACCTGATAGAACCTAAACCTTACATGAATCCCACTAAAAACCTGATAGAACCTAAACCTTACATGAATCCCACTAAAAACCTGATAGAACCTAAACCTTTCATGAATCCCACTAAAAACCTGATATAACTTAAATTTACATGAATCCCAATAAAAAGCTGATAGAACCTAAACCTTACATGAATCCCACTAAAAACCTGATATAACTTAAATTTACATGAATCCCAATAAAAACCTGATAGAACCTAAACCTTACATGAATCCCACTAAAAACCTGATAGAACCTAAACCTTACATGAATCCCACTAAAAACCTGATAGAACTTAAACTTTACATGAACCCCACTAAAAACCTGATAGAAGATAAACTTCACATGAATCCCACTAAAAACCTGATAGAACCTAAACCTTACATGAATCCCACTAAAAACCTGATAGAACCTAAACCTTACATGAACCCCACTAAAAACCTGATAGAACCTAAACCTTACATGAATCCCACTAAAAACCTGATATAACTTAAATACACATGAACCCCACTAAAAACCTGATAGAAGATAAACTTCACATGAATCCCACTAAAAACCTGATAGAACCTAAACCTTACATGAATCCCACTAAAAACCTGATAGAACCTAAATCTTACATGAATCCCACTAAAAACCTGATAGAACCTAAACTTTACATGAATCCCACTAAAATCCTGATAGAACCTAAACCTTACATGAATCCCACTAAAAACCTGATAGAACCTAAACCTTACATGAATCCCACTAAAAACCTGATAGAGCCTAAACCTTACATGAATCCCACTAAAAACCTGATAGAACCTAAACCTTACATGAATACCACTAAAAACCTGATAGAACCTAAACCTTACATGAATCCCACTAAAAACCTGATATAACTTAAATATACATGAATCCCACTAAAAACCTGATATAGCTTAAATTTACATGAATCCCAATAAAAACCTGATAGAACCTAAACCTTACATGAATCCCACTAAAAACCTGATAGAACCTAAACCTTACATGAATCCCACTAAAAACCTGATAGAACCTAAACCTTACATGAATCCCACTAAAAACCTGATAGAACCTAAACTTTACATGAATCCCACTAAAAACCTGATAGAACCTAAACCTTACATGAATCCCACTAAAAACCTGATAGAACATAAACCTTACATGAATCCCACTAAAAACCTGATAGAACCTAAACTTTACATGAATCCCACTAAAAACCTGATAGAACCTAAACCTTACATGAATCCCACTAAAAACCTGATAGAACCTAAACTTTACATGAATCCCACTAAAAACCTGATAGAACCTAAACCTTACATGAATCCCACTAAAAACCTGATAGAACCTAAACCTTACATGAATCCCACTAAAAACCTGATAGAACCTAAACCTTTCATGAATCCCACTAAAAACCTGATATAACTTAAATTTACATGAATCCCAATAAAAAGCTGATAGAACCTAAACCTTACATGAATCCCACTAAAAACCTGATATAACTTAAATTTACATGAATCCCAATAAAAACCTGATAGAACCTAAACCTTACATGAATCCCACTAAAAACCTGATAGAACCTAAACCTTACATGAATCCCACTAAAAACCTGATAGAACTTAAACTTTACATGAACCCCACTAAAAACCTGATAGAAGATAAACTTCACATGAATCCCACTAAAAACCTGATAGAACCTAAACCTTACATGAATCCCACTAAAAACCTGATAGAACCTAAACCTTACATGAACCCCACTAAAAACCTGATAGAACCTAAACCTTACATGAATCCCACTAAAAACCTGATATAACTTAAATACACATGAACCCCACTAAAAACCTGATAGAAGATAAACTTCACATGAATCCCACTAAAAACCTGATAGAACCTAAACCTTACATGAATCCCACTAAAAACCTGATAGAACCTAAATCTTACATGAATCCCACTAAAAACCTGATAGAACCTAAACTTTACATGAATCCCACTAAAATCCTGATAGAACCTAAACCTTACATGAATCCCACTAAAAACCTGATAGAACCTAAACCTTACATGAATCCCACTAAAAACCTGATAGAGCCTAAACCTTACATGAATCCCACTAAAAACCTGATAGAACCTAAACCTTACATGAATCCCACTAAAAACCTGATAGAACCTAAACCTTACATGAATCCCACTAAAAACCTGATATAACTTAAATATACATGAATCCCACTAAAAACCTGATATAGCTTAAATTTACATGAATCCCAATAAAAACCTGATAGAACCTAAACCTTACATGAATCCCACTAAAAACCTGATAGAACCTAAATCTTACATGAATCCCACTAAAAACCTGATAGAACCTAAACTTTACATGAATCCCACTAAAAACCTGATAGAACCTAAACCTTACATGAATCCCACTAAAAACCTGATAGAACCTAAACCTTACATGAATCCCACTAAAAACCTGATAGAACCTAAACCTTACATGAATCCCACTAAAAACCTGATAGAACCTAAACCTTACATGAATCCCACTATAAACCTGATAGAACCTAAACCTTACATGAATCCCACTAAAAACCTGATAGAACCTAAACTTTACATGAATCCCAATAAAAACCTGATAGAACCTAAACCTTACATGAATCCCACTAAAAACCTGATAGAACCTAAACCTTACATGAATCCCACTATAAACCTGATAGAACCTAAACCTTACATGAATCCCACTAAAAACCTGATAGAACCTAAGCTTTACATGAATCCCAATAAAAACCTGATAGAACCTAAACCTTACATGAATCCCACTAAAAACCTGATATATCCTAAATTTACATGAATCCCAATAAAAACCTGATAGAACCTAAACCTTACATGAATCCCACTAAAAACCTGATAGAACCTAAACCTTATATCAATCCCACTAAAAACCTGATAGAACCTAAACCTTACATGAATCCCACTAAAAACCTGATAGAACCTAAACTTTACATGAATCCCACTAAAAACCTGATAGAACCTAAACCTTACATGAATCCCACTATAAACCTGATAGAACCTAAACCTTACATGAATCCCACTAAAAACCTGATAGAACCTAAACCTTACATGAATCCCACTAAAAACCTGATAGAACCTAAACTTTACATGAATCCCACTAAAAACCTGATAGAACCTAAACCTTACATGAATCCCACTAAAAACCTGATAGAACCTAAACCTTACATGAATCCCACTAAAAACCTGATAGAACCTAAACCTTACATGAATCCCACTAAAAACCTGATAGAACTTAAACTTTACATGAACCCCACTAAAAACCTGATAGAAGATAAACTTCACATGAATCCCACTAAAAACCTGATAGAACCTAAACCTTACATGAATCCCACTAAAAACCTGATAGAACCTAAACCTTACATGAACCCCACTAAAAACCTGATAGAACCTAAACCTTACATGAATCCCACTAAAAACCTGATATAACTTAAATACACATGAACCCCACTAAAAACCTGATGGAAGATAAACTTCACATGAATCCCACTAAAAACCTGATAGAACCTAAACCTTACATGAATCCCACTAAAAACCTGATAGAACCTAAATCTTACATGAATCCCACTAAAAACCTGATGGAACCTAAACTTTACATGAATCCCACTAAAATCCTGATAGAACCTAAACCTTACATGAATCCCACTAAAAACCTGATAGAACCTAAACCTTACATGAATCCCACTAAAAACCTGATAGAACCTAAACCTTACATGAATCCCACTAAAAACCTGATAGAACCTAAACCTTACATGAATCCCACTAAAAACCTGATATAACTTAAATATACATGAATCCCACTAAAAACCTGATATAGCTTAAATTTACATGAATCCCAATAAAAACCTGATAGAACCTAAACCTTACATGAATCCCACTAAAAACCTGATAGAACCTAAATCTTACATGAATCCCACTAAAAACCTGATAGAACCTAAACTTTACATGAATCCCACTAAAAACCTGATAGAACCTAAACCTTACATGAATCCCACTAAAAACCTGATAGAACCTAAACCTTACATGAATCCCACTAAAAACCTGATAGAACCTAAACCTTACATGAATCCCACTAAAAACCTGATAGAACCTAAACCTTACATGAATCCCACTATAAACCTGATAGAACCTAAACCTTACATGAATCCCACTAAAAACCTGATAGAACCTAAACTTTACATGAATCCCACTAAAAACCTGATAGAACCTAAACCTTACATGAATCCCACTAAAAACCTGATATATCTTAAATTTACATGAATCCCAATAAAAACCTGATAGAACCTAAACCTTACATGAATCCCACTAAAAACCTGATAGAACCTAAACCTTATATGAATCCCACTAAAAACCTGATAGAACCTAAACCTTACATGAATCCCACTAAAAACCTGATAGAACCTAAACCTTACATGAATCCCAATAAAAACCTGATAGAACCTAAACTTTACATGAATCCCAATAAAAACCTGATAGAACCTAAACCTTACATGAATCCCAATAAAAACCTGATATATCTTAAATTTACATGAATCCCAATAAAAACCTGATAGAACCTAAACCTTACATGAATCCCACTAAAAACTTGATAGAACCTAAACCTTATATCAATCCCACTAAAAACCTGATAGAACCTAAACCTTACATGAATCCCACTAAAAACCTGATAGAACCTAAACTTTACATGAATCCCACTAAAAACCTGATAGAACCTAAACCTTACATGAATGCCACTATAAACCTGATAGAACCTAAACCTTACATGAATCCCACTAAAAACATGATAGAACATAAACCTTACATGAATCCCACTAAAAACCTGATAGAACCTAAACTTTACATGAATCCCACTAAAAACCTGATAGAACCTAAACCTTACATGAATCCCACTAAAAACCTGATAGAACCTAAACTTTACATGAATCCCACTAAAAACCTGATAGAACCTAAGCCTTACATGAATCCCACTAAAAACCTGATAGAACCTAAACCTTACATGAATCCCACTAAAAACCTGATAGAACCTAAACCTTACATGAATCCCACTATAAACCTGATAGAACCTAAACCTTACATGAATTCCACTAAAAACCTGATAGAACCTAAACTTTACATGAATCCCAATAAAAACCTGATAGAACCTAAACCTTACATGAATCCCACTAAAAACCTGATATATCTTAAATTTACATGAATCCCAATAAAAACCTGATAGAACCTAAACCTTACATGAATCCCACTAAAAACCTGATAGAACCTAAACCTTATATGAATCCCACTAAAAACCTGATAGAACCTAAACCTTACATGAATCCCACTAAAAACCTGATAGAACCTAAACTTTACATGAATCCCACTAAAAACCTGATAGAACCTAAACCTTACATGAATCCCACTATAAACCTGATAGAACCTAAACCTTACATGAATCCCACTAAAAACCTGATAGAACCTAAACCTTACATGAATCCCACTAAAAACCTGATAGAACCTAAACCTTACATGAATCCCACTATAAACCTGATAGAACCTAAACCTTACATGAATCCCACTAAAAACCTGATAGAACCTAAGCTTTACATGAATCCCAATAAAAACCTGATAGAACCTAAACCTTACATGAATCCCACTAAAAACCTGATATATCCTAAATTTACATGAATCCCAATAAAAACCTGATAGAACCTAAACCTTACATGAATCCCACTAAAAACCTGATAGAACCTAAACCTTATATCAATCCCACTAAAAACCTGATAGAACCTAAACCTTACATGAATCCCACTAAAAACCTGATAGAACCTAAACTTTACATGAATCCCACTAAAAACCTGATAGAACCTAAACCTTACATGAATCCCACTATAAACCTGATAGAACCTAAACCTTACATGAATCCCACTAAAAACCTGATAGAACCTAAACTTTACATGAATCCCACTAAAAACCTGATAGAACCTAAACCTTACATGAATCCCACTAAAAACCTGATAGAACCTAAACCTTACATGAATCCCACTAAAAACCTGATAGAACCTAAACCTTTCATGAATCCCACTAAAAACCTGATATAGCTTAAATTTACATGAATCCCAATAAAAAGCTGATAGAACCTAAACCTTACATGAATCCCACTAAAAACCTGATATAACTTAAATTTACATGAATCCCAATAAAAACCTGATAGAACCTAAACCTTACATGAATCCCACTAAAAACCTGATAGAACCTAAACCTTACATGAATCCCACTAAAAACCTGATAGAACTTAAACTTTACATGAACCCCACTAAAAACCTGATAGAAGATAAACTTCACATGAATCCCACTAAAAACCTGATAGAACCTAAACCTTACATGAATCCCACTAAAAACCTGATAGAACCTAAACCTTACATGAACCCCACTAAAAACCTGATAGAACCTAAACCTTACATGAATCCCACTAAAAACCTGATATAACTTAAATACACATGAACCCCACTAAAAACCTGATAGAAGATAAACTTCACATGAATCCCACTAAAAACCTGATAGAACCTAAACCTTACATGAATCCCACTAAAAACCTGATAGAACCTAAATCTTACATGAATCCCACTAAAAACCTGATAGAACCTAAACTTTACATGAATCCCACTAAAATCCTGATAGAACCTAAACCTTACATGAATCCCACTAAAAACCTGATAGAACCTAAACCTTACATGAATCCCACTAAAAACCTGATAGAGCCTAAACCTTACATGAATCCCACTAAAAACCTGATAGAACCTAAACCTTACATGAATCCCACTAAAAACCTGATAGAACCTAAACCTTACATGAATCCCACTAAAAACCTGATATAACTTAAATATACATGAATCCCACTAAAAACCTGATATAGCTTAAATTTACATGAATCCCAATAAAAACCTGATAGAACCTAAACCTTACATGAATCCCACTAAAAACCTGATAGAACCTAAATCTTACATGAATCCCACTAAAAACCTGATAGAACCTAAACTTTACATGAATCCCACTAAAAACCTGATAGAACCTAAACTTTACATGAATCCCACTAAAAACCTGATAGAACCTAAACCTTACATGAATCCCACTAAAAACCTGATAGAACCTAAACCTTACATGAATCCCACTAAAAACCTGATAGAACCTAAACCTTACATGAATCCCACTATAAACCTGATAGAACCTAAACCTTACATGAATCCCACTAAAAACCTGATAGAACCTAAACTTTACATGAATCCCAATAAAAACCTGATAGAACCTAAACCTTACATGAATCCCACTAAAAACCTGATAGAACCTAAACCTTACATGAATCCCACTATAAACCTGATAGAACCTAAACCTTACATGAATCCCACTAAAAACCTGATAGAACCTAAGCTTTACATGAATCCCAATAAAAACCTGATAGAACCTAAACCTTACATGAATCCCACTAAAAACCTGATATATCCTAAATTTACATGAATCCCAATAAAAACCTGATAGAACCTAAACCTTACATGAATCCCACTAAAAACCTGATAGAACCTAAACCTTATATCAATCCCACTAAAAACCTGATAGAACCTAAACCTTACATGAATCCCACTAAAAACCTGATAGAACCTAAACTTTACATGAATCCCACTAAAAACCTGATAGAACCTAAACCTTACATGAATCCCACTATAAACCTGATAGAACCTAAACCTTACATGAATCCCACTAAAAACCTGATAGAACCTAAACCTTACATGAATCCCACTAAAAACCTGATAGAACCTAAACTTTACATGAATCCCACTAAAAACCTGATAGAACCTAAACCTTACATGAATCCCACTAAAAACCTGATAGAACCTAAACCTTACATGAATCCCACTAAAAACCTGATAGAACCTAAACCTTACATGAATCCCACTAAAAACCTGATAGAACTTAAACTTTACATGAACCCCACTAAAAACCTGATAGAAGATAAACTTCACATGAATCCCACTAAAAACCTGATAGAACCTAAACCTTACATGAATCCCACTAAAAACCTGATAGAACATAAACCTTACATGAACCCCACTAAAAACCTGATAGAACCTAAACCTTACATGAATCCCACTAAAAACCTGATATAACTTAAATACACATGAACCCCACTAAAAACCTGATAGAAGATAAACTTCACATGAATCCCACTAAAAACCTGATAGAACCTAAACCTTACATGAATCCCACTAAAAACCTGATAGAACCTAAATCTTACATGAATCCCACTAAAAACCTGATAGAACCTAAACTTTACATGAATCCCACTAAAATCCTGATAGAACCTAAACCTTACATGAATCCCACTAAAAACCTGATAGAACCTAAACCTTACATGAATCCCACTAAAAACCTGATAGAGCCTAAACCTTACATGAATCCCACTAAAAACCTGATAGAACCTAAACCTTACATGAATCCCACTAAAAACCTGATAGAACCTAAACCTTACATGAATCCCACTAAAAACCTGATATAACTTAAATATACATGAATCCCACTAAAAACCTGATATAGCTTAAATTTACATGAATCCCAATAAAAACCTGATAGAACCTAAACCTTACATGAATCCCTCTAAAAACCTGATAGAACCTAAATCTTACATGAATCCCACTAAAAACCTGATAGAACCTAAACTTTACATGAATCCCACTAAAAACCTGATAGAACCTAAACCTTACATGAATCCCACTAAAAACCTGATAGAACCTAAACCTTACATGAATCCCACTAAAAACCTGACAGAACCTAAACCTTACATGAATCCCACTAAAAACCTGATAGAACCTAAACCTTACATGAATCCCACTATAAACCTGATAGAACCTAAACCTTACATGAATCCCACTAAAAACCTGATAGAACCTAAACTTTACATGAATCCCAATAAAAACCTGATAGAACCTAAACCTTACATGAATCCCACTAAAAACCTGATATATCTTAAATTTACATGAATCCCAATAAAAACCTGATAGAACCTAAACCTTACATGAATCCCACTAAAAACCTGATAGAACCTAAACCTTATATGAATCCCACTAAAAACCTGATAGAACCTAAACCTTACATGAATCCCACTAAAAACCTGATAGAACCTAAACTTTACATGAATCCCACTAAAAACCTGATAGAACCTAAACCTTACATGAATCCCACTATAAACCTGATAGAACCTAAACCTTACATGAATCCCACTAAAAACCTGATAGAACCTAAACCTTACATGAATCCCACTAAAAACCTGATAGAACCTAAACCTTACATGAATCCCACTATAAACCTGATAGAACCTAAACCTTACATGAATCCCAATAAAAACCTGATAGAACCTAAACTTTACATGAATCCCAATAAAAACCTGATAGAACCTAAACCTTACATGAATCCCACTAAAAACCTGATATATCTTAAATTTACATGAATCCCAATAAAAACCTGATAGAACCTAAACCTTACATGAATCCCACTAAAAACTTGATAGAACCTAAACCTTACATGAATCCCACTAAAAACCTGATAGAACCTAAACTTTACATGAATCCCACTAAAAACCTGATAGAACCTAAACCTTACATGAATCCCACTATAAACCTGATAGAACCTAAACCTTACATGAATCCCACTAAAAACATGATAGAACATAAACCTTACATGAATCCCACTAAAAACCTGATAGAACCTAAACTTTACATGAATCCCACTAAAAACCTGATAGAACCTAAACCTTACATGAATCCCACTAAAAACCTGATAGAACCTAAACTTTACATGAATCCCACTAAAAACCTGATAGAACCTAAGCCTTACATGAATCCCACTAAAAACCTGATAGAACCTAAACCTTACATGAATCCCACTAAAAACCTGATAGAACCTAAACCTTTCATGAATCCCACTAAAAACCTGATATAACTTAAATTTATATGAATCCCAATAAAAAGCTGATAGAACCTAAACCTTACATGAATCTCACTAAAAACCTGATATAACTTATATTTACATGAATCCCAATAAAAACCTGATAGAACCTAAACCTTACATGAATCCCACTAAAAACCTGATAGAACCTAAACCTTACATGAATCCCACTAAAAACCTGATAGAACTTAAACTTTACATGAACCCCACTAAAAACCTGATAGAAGATAAACTTCACATGAATCCCACTAAAAACCTGATAGAACCTAAACCTTACATGAATCCCACTAAAAACCTGATAGAACCTAAACCTTACATGAACCCCACTAAAAACCTGATAGAACCTAAACCTTACATGAATCCCACTAAAAACCTGATATAACTTAAATACACATGAACCCCACTAAAAACCTGATAGAAGATAAACTTCACATGAATCCCACTAAAAACCTGATAGAACCTAAACCTTACATGAATCCCACTAAAAACCTGATAGAACCTAAATCTTACATGAATCCCACTAAAAACCTGATAGAACCTAAACTTTACATGAATCCCACTAAAATCCTGATAGAACCTAAACCTTACATGAATCCCACTAAAAACCTGATAGAACCTAAACCTTACATGAATCCCACTAAAAACCTGATAGAGCCTAAACCTTACATGAATCCCACTAAAAACCTGATAGAACCTAAACCTTACATGAATCCCACTAAAAACCTGATAGAACCTAAACCTTACATGAATCCCACTAAAAACCTGATATAACTTAAATATACATGAATCCCACTAAAAACCTGATATAGCTTAAATTTACATGAATCCCAATAAAAACCTGATAGAACCTAAACCTTACATGAATCCCACTAAAAACCTGATAGAACCTAAATCTTACATGAATCCCGCTAAAAACCTGATAGAACCTAAACTTTACATGAATCCCACTAAAGACCTGATAGAACCTAAACCTTACATGAATCCCACTAAAAACCTGATAGAACCTAAACCTTACATGAATCCCACTAAAAACCTGATAGAACCTAAACCTTACATGAATCCCACTAAAAACCTGATAGAACCTAAACCTTACATGAATCCCACTATAAACCTGATAGAACCTAAACCTTACATGAATCCCACTAAAAACCTGATAGAACCTAAACTTTACATGAATCCCAATAAAAACCTGATAGAACCTAAACCTTACATGAATCCCACTAAAAACCTGATATATCTTAAATTTACATGAATCCCAATAAAAACCTGATAGAACCTAAACCTTACATGAATCCCACTAAAAACCTGATAGAACCTAAACCTTATATGAATCCCACTAAAAACCTGATAGAACCTAAACCTTACATGAATCCCACTAAAAACCTGATAGAACCTAAACTTTACATGAATCCCACTAAAAACCTGATAGAACCTAAACCTTACATGAATCCCACTATAAACCTGATAGAACCTAAACCTTACATGAATCCCACTAAAAACCTGATAGAACCTAAACCTTACATGAATCCCACTAAAAACCTGATAGAACCTAAACCTTACATGAATCCCACTATAAACCTGATAGAACCTAAACCTTACATGAATCCCACTAAAAACCTGATAGAACCTAAACTTTACATGAATCCCAATAAAAACCTGATAGAACCTAAACCTTACATGAATCCCACTAAAAATCTGATAGAACCTAAACCTTACATGAATCCCACTAAAAACCTGATAGAGCCTAAACCTTACATGAATCCCACTAAAAACCTGATAGAACCTAAACCTTACATGAATCCCACTAAAAACCTGATAGAACCTAAACCTTACATGAATCCCACTAAAAACCTGATATAACTTAAATATACATGAATCCCACTAAAAACCTGATATAGCTTAAATTTACATGAATCCCAATAAAAACCTGATAGAACCTAAACCTTACATGAATCCCACTAAAAACCTGATAGAACCTAAATCTTACATGAATCCCACTAAAAACCTGATAGAACCTAAACTTTACATGAATCCCACTAAAAACCTGATAGAACCTAAACCTTACATGAATCCCACTAAAAACCTGATAGAACCTAAACCTTACATGAATCACACTAAAAACCTGATAGAACCTAAACCTTACATGAATCCCACTAAAAACCTGATAGAACCTAAACCTTACATGAATCCCACTATAAACCTGATAGAACCTAAACCTTACATGAATCCCACTAAAAACCTGATAGAACCTAAACTTTACATGAATCCCAATAAAAACCTGATAGAACCTAAACCTTACATGAATCCCACTAAAAACCTGATATATCTTAAATTTACATGAATCCCAATAAAAACCTGATAGAACCTAAACCTTACATGAATCCCACTAAAAACCTGATAGAACCTAAACCTTATATGAATCCCACTAAAAACCTGATAGAACCTAAACCTTACATGAATCCCACTAAAAACCTGATAGAACCTAAACTTTACATGAATCCCACTAAAAACCTGATAGAACCTAAACCTTACATGAATCCCACTATAAACCTGATAGAACCTAAACCTTACATGAATCCCACTAAAAACCTGATAGAACCTAAACCTTACATGAATCCCACTAAAAACCTGATAGAACCTAAACCTTACATGAATCCCACTATAAACCTGATAGAACCTAAACCTTACATGAATCCCACTAAAAACCTGATAGAACCTAAACTTTACATGAATCCCAATAAAAACCTGATAGAACCTAAACCTTACATGAATCCCACTAAAAACCTGATAGAACCTAAACCTGACATGAATCCCACTAAAAACCTGATAGAGCCTAAACCTTACATGAATCCCACTAAAAACCTGATAGAACCTAAACCTTACATGAATCCCACTAAAAACCTGATAGAACCTAAATCTTACATGAATCCCACTAAAAACCTGATATAACTTAAATATACATGAATCCCACTAAAAACCTGATATAGCTTAAATTTACATGAATCCCAATAAAAACCTGATATATCTTAAATTTACATGAATCCCACTAAAAACCTGATAGAACCTAAACCTTACATGAATCCCACTATAAACCTGATAGAACCTAAACCTTACATGAATCCCACTAAAAACCTGATAGAACCTAAACTTTACATGAATCCCAATTAAAACCTGATAGAACCTAAACCTTACATGAATCCCACTAAAAACCTGATAGAACCTAAACCTTACATGAATCCCACTAAAAACCTGATAGAGCCTAAACCTTACATGAATCCCACTAAAAACCTGATAGAACCTAAACCTTACATGAATCCCACTATAAACCTGATAGAACCTAAACCTTACATGAATCCCACTAAAAACCTGATAGAACCTAAACTTTACATGAATCCCAATAAAAACCTGATAGAACCTAAACCTTACATGAATCCCACTAAAAACCTGATATATCTTAAATTTACATGAATCCCAATAAAAACCTGATAGAACCTAAACCTTACATAAATCCCACTAAAAACCTGATAGAACCTAAACCTTATATGAATCCCACTAAAAACCTGATAGAACCTAAACCTTACATGAATCCCACTAAAAACCTGATAGAACCTAAACTTTACATGAATCCCACTAAAAACCTGATAGAACCTAAACCTTACATGAATCCCAATAAAAACCTGATAGAACCTAAACCTTACATGAATCCCACTAAAAACCTGATAGAACCTAAATCTTACATGAATCCCACTAAAAACCTGATAGAACCTAAACTTTACATGAATCCCACTAAAAACCTGATAGAACCTAAACCTTACATGAATCCCACTAAAAACCTGATAGAACCTAAACCTTACATGAATCCCACTAAAAACCTGATAGAACCTAAACCTTACATGAATCCCACTAAAAACCTGATAGAACCTAAACCTTACATGAATCCCACTATAAACCTGATAGAACCTAAACCTTACATGAATCCCACTAAAAACCTGATAGAACCTAAACTTTACATGAATCCCAATAAAAACCTGATAGAACCTAAACCTTACATGAATCCCACTAAAAACCTGATATATCTTAAATTTACATGAATCCCAATAAAAACCTGATAGAACCTAAACCTTACATGAATCCCACTAAAAACCTGATAGAACCTAAACCTTATATGAATCCCACTAAAAACCTGATAGAACCTAAACCTTACATGAATCCCACTAAAAACCTGATAGAACCTAAACTTTACATGAATCCCACTAAAAACCTGATAGAACCTAAACCTTACATGAATCCCACTATAAACCTGATAGAACCTAAACCTTACATGAATCCCACTAAAAACCTGATAGAACCTAAACCTTACATGAATCCCACTAAAAACCTGATAGAACCTAAACCTTACATGAATCCCACTATAAACCTGATAGAACCTAAACCTTACATGAATCCCAATAAAAACCTGATAGAACCTAAACTTTACATGAATCCCAATAAAAACCTGATAGAACCTAAACCTTACATGAATCCCACTAAAAACCTGATATATCTTAAATTTACATGAATCCCAATAAAAACCTGATAGAACCTAAACCTTACATGAATCCCACTAAAAACCTGATAGAACCTAAACCTTATATCAATCCCACTAAAAACCTGATAGAACCTAAACCTTACATGAATCCCACTAAAAACCTGATAGAACCTAAACTTTACATGAATCCCACTAAAAACCTGATAGAACCTAAACCTTACATGAATCCCACTATAAACCTGATAGAACCTAAACCTTACATGAATCCCACTAAAAACATGATAGAACATAAACCTTACATGAATCCCACTAAAAACCTGATAGAACCTAAACTTTACATGAATCCCACTAAAAACCTGATAGAACCTAAACCTTACATGAATCCCACTAAAAACCTGATAGAACCTAAACTTTACATGAATCCCACTAAAAACCTGATAGAACCTAAGCCTTACATGAATCCCACTAAAAACCTGATAGAACCTAAACCTTACATGAATCCCACTAAAAACCTGATAGAACCTAAACCTTTCATGAATCCCACTAAAAACCTGATATAACTTAAATTTACATGAATCCCAATAAAAAGCTGATAGAACCTAAACCTTACATGAATCCCACTAAAAACCTGATATAACTTAAATTTACATGAATCCCAATAAAAACCTGATAGAACCTAAACCTTACATGAATCCCACTAAAAACCTGATAGAACCTAAACCTTACATGAATCCCACTAAAAACCTGATAGAACTTAAACTTTACATGAACCCCACTAAAAACCTGATAGAAGATAAACTTCACATGAATCCCACTAAAAACCTGATAGAACCTAAACCTTACATGAATCCCACTAAAAACCTGATAGAACCTAAACCTTACATGAACCCCACTAAAAACCTGATAGAACCTAAACCTTACATGAATCCCACTAAAAACCTGATATAACTTAAATACACATGAACCCCACTAAAAACCTGATAGAAGATAAACTTCACATGAATCCCACTAAAAACCTGATAGAACCTAAACCTTACATGAATCCCACTAAAAACCTGATAGAACCTAAACCTTACATGAATCCCACTAAAAACCTGATAGAACCTAAACCTTACATGAATCCCACTATAAACCTGATAGAACCTAAACCTTACATGAATCCCACTAAAAACCTGATAGAACCTAAACTTTACATGAATCCCAATAAAAACCTGATAGAACCTAAACCTTACATGAATCCCACTAAAAACCTGATAGAACCTAAACCTTATATGAATCCCACTAAAAACCTGATAGAACCTAAACCTTACATGAATCCCACTAAAAACCTGATAGAACCTAAACTTTACATGAATCCCACTAAAAACCTGATAGAACCTAAACCTTACATGAATCCCACTATAAACCTGATAGAACCTAAACCTTACATGAATCCCACTAAAAACCTGATAGAACCTAAACCTTACATGAATCCCACTAAAAACCTGATAGAACCTAAACCTTACATGAATGCCACTATAAACCTGATAGAACCTAAACCTTACATGAATCCCAATAAAAACCTGATAGAACCTAAACTTTACATGAATCCCAATAAAAACCTGATAGAACCTAAACCTTACATGAATCCCACTAAAAACCTGATATATCTTAAATTTACATGAATCCCAATAAAAACCTGATAGAACCTAAACCTTACATGAATCCCACTAAAAACCTGATAGAACCTAAACCTTATATCAATCCCACTAAAAACCTGATAGAACCTAAACCTTACATGAATCCCACTAAAAACCTGATAGAACCTAAACTTTACATGAATCCCACTAAAAACCTGATAGAACCTAAACCTTACATGAATCCCACTATAAACCTGATAGAACCTAAACCTTACATGAATCCCACTAAAAACATGATAGAACATAAACCTTACATGAATCCCACTAAAAACCTGATAGAACCTAAACTTTACATGAATCCCACTAAAAACCTGATAGAACCTAAACCTTACATGAATCCCACTAAAAACCTGATAGAACCTAAACTTTACATGAATCCCACTAAAAACCTGATAGAACCTAAGCCTTACATGAATCCCACTAAAAACCTGATAGAACCTAAACCTTACATGAATCCCACTAAAAACCTGATAGAACCTAAACCTTTCATGAATCCCACTTAAAACCTGATATAACTTAAATTTACATGAATCCCAATAAAAAGCTGATAGAACCTAAACCTTACATGAATCCCACTAAAAACCTGATATAACTTAAATTTACATGAATCCCAATAAAAACCTGATAGAACCTAAACCTTACATGAATCCCACTAAAAACCTGATAGAACCTAAACCTTACATGAATCCCACTAAAAACCTGATAGAACTTAAACTTTACATGAACCCCACTAAAAACCTGATAGAAGATAAACTTCACATGAATCCCACTAAAAACCTGATAGAACCTAAACCTTACATGAATCCCACTAAAAACCTGATAGAACCTAAACCTTACATGAACCCCACTAAAAACCTGATAGAACCTAAACCTTACATGAATCCCACTAAAAACCTGATATAACTTAAATACACATGAACCCCACTAAAAACCTGATAGAAGATAAACTTCACATGAATCCCACTAAAAACCTGATAGAACCTAAACCTTACATGAATCCCACTAAAAACCTGATAGAACCTAAATCTTACATGAATCCCACTAAAAACCTGATAGAACCTAAACTTTACATGAATCCCACTAAAATCCTGATAGAACCTAAACCTTACATGAATCCCACTAAAAACCTGATAGAACCTAAACCTTACATGAATCCCACTAAAAACCTGATAGAGCCTAAACCTTACATGAATCCCACTAAAAACCTGATAGAACCTAAACCTTACATGAATCCCACTAAAAACCTGATAGAACCTAAACCTTACATGAATCCCACTAAAAACCTGATATAACTTAAATATACATGAATCCCACTAAAAACCTGATATAGCTTAAATTTACATGAATCCCAATAAAAACCTGATAGAACCTAAACCTTACATGAATCCCACTAAAAACCTGATAGAACCTAAATCTTACATGAATCCCACTAAAAACCTGATAGAACCTAAACTTTACATGAATCCCACTAAAAACCTGATAGAACCTAAACCTTACATGAATCCCACTAAAAACCTGATAGAACCTAAACCTTACATGAATCCCACTAAAAACCTGATAGAACCTAAACCTTACATGAATCCCACTAAAAACCTAATAGAACCTAAACCTTACATGAATCCCACTAAAAACCTGATAGAACCTAAACCTTACATGAATCCCACTAAAAACCTGATAGAACCTAAACTTTACACGAATCCCAATAAAAACCTGATAGAACCTAAACCTTACATGAATCCCACTAAAAACCTGATATATCTTAAATTTACATGAATCCCAATAAAAACCTGATAGAACCTAAACCTTACATGAATCCCACTAAAAACCTGATAGAACCTAAACCTTATATGAATCCCACTAAAAACCTGATAGAACCTAAACCTTACATGAATCCCACTAAAAAACTGATAGAACCTAAACTTTACATGAATCCCACTAAAAACCTGATAGAACCTAAACCTTACATGAATCCCACTATAAACCTGATAGAACCTAAACCTTACATGAATCCCACTAAAAACCTGATAGAACCTAAACCTTACATGAATCCCACTAAAAACCTGATAGAACCTAAACCTTACATGAATCCCACTATAAACCTGATAGAACCTAAACCTTACATGAATCCCACTAAAAACCTGATAGAACCTAAACTTTACATGAATCCCAATAAAAACCTGATAGAACCTAAACCTTACATGAATCCCACTAAAAACCTGATAGAACCTAAACCTTACATGAATCCCACTAAAAACCTGATAGAGCCTAAACCTTACATGAATCCCACTAAAAACCTGATAGAACCTAAACCTTACATGAATCCCACTAAAAACCTGATATAACTTAAATTTACATGAATCCCAATAAAAAGCTGATAGAACCTAAACCTTACATGAATCCCACTAAAAACCTGATATAACTTAAATTTACATGAATCCCAATAAAAACCTGATAGAACCTAAACCTTACATGAATCCCACTAAAAACCTGATAGAACCTAAACCTTACATGAATCCCACTAAAAACCTGATAGAACTTAAACTTTACATGAACCCCACTAAAAACCTGATAGAAGATAAACTTCACATGAATCCCACTAAAAACCTGATAGAACCTAAACCTTACATGAATCCCACTAAAAACCTGATAGAACCTAAACCTTACATGAACCCCACTAAAAACCTGATAGAACCTAAACCTTACATGAATCCCACTAAAAACCTGATATAACTTAAATACACATGAATCCCACTAAAAACCTGATAGAAGATAAACTTCACATGAATCCCACTAAAAACCTGATAGAACCTAAACCTTACATGAATCCCACTAAAAACCTGATAGAACCTAAATCTTACATGAATCCCACTAAAAACCTGATAGAACCTAAACTTTACATGAATCCCACTAAAATCCTGATAGAACCTAAACCTTACATGAATCCCACTAAAAACCTGATAGAACCTAAACCTTACATGAATCCCACTAAAAACCTGATAGAGCCTAAACCTTACATGAATCCCACTAAAAACCTGATAGAACCTAAACCTTACATGAATCCCACTAAAAACCTGATAGAACCTAAACCTTACATGAATCCCACTAAAAACCTGATATAACTTAAATATACATGAATCCCACTAAAAACCTGATAGAACCTAAACCTTACATGAATCCCACTAAAAACCTGATAGAGCCTAAACCTTACATGAATCCCACTAAAAACCTGATAGAACCTAAACCTTACATGAATCCCACTATAAACCTGATAGAACCTAAACCTTACATGAATCCCACTAAAAACCTGATAGAACCTAAACTTTACATGAATCCCAATAAAAACCTGATAGAACCTAAACCTTACATGAATCCCACTAAAAACCTGATATATCTTAAATTTACATGAATCCCAATAAAAACCTGATAGAACCTAAACCTTACATAAATCCCACTAAAAACCTGATAGAACCTAAACCTTATATGAATCCCACTAAAAACCTGATAGAACCTAAACCTTACATGAATCCCACTAAAAACCTGATAGAACCTAAACTTTACATGAATCCCACTAAAAACCTGATAGAACCTAAACCTTACATGAATCCCAATAAAAACCTGATAGAACCTAAACCTTACATGAATCCCACTAAAAACCTGATAGAACCTAAATCTTACATGAATCCCACTAAAAACCTGATAGAACCTAAACTTTACATGAATCCCACTAAAAACCTGATAGAACCTAAACCTTACATGAATCCCACTAAAAACCTGATAGAACCTAAACCTTACATGAATCCCACTAAAAACCTGATAGAACCTAAACCTTACATGAATCCCACTAAAAACCTGATAGAACCTAAACCTTACATGAATCCCACTATAAACCTGATAGAACCTAAACCTTACATGAATCCCACTAAAAACCTGATAGAACCTAAACTTTACATGAATCCCAATAAAAACCTGATAGAACCTAAACCTTACATGAATCCCACTAAAAACCTGATATATCTTAAATTTACATGAATCCCAATAAAAACCTGATAGAACCTAAACCTTACATGAATCCCACTAAAAACCTGATAGAACCTAAACCTTATATGAATCCCACTAAAAACCTGATAGAACCTAAACCTTACATGAATCCCACTAAAAACCTGATAGAACCTAAACTTTACATGAATCCCACTAAAAACCTGATAGAACCTAAACCTTACATGAATCCCACTATAAACCTGATAGAACCTAAACCTTACATGAATCCCACTAAAAACCTGATAGAACCTAAACCTTACATGAATCCCACTAAAAACCTGATAGAACCTAAACCTTACATGAATCCCACTATAAACCTGATAGAACCTAAACCTTACATGAATCCCAATAAAAACCTGATAGAACCTAAACTTTACATGAATCCCAATAAAAACCTGATAGAACCTAAACCTTACATGAATCCCACTAAAAACCTGATATATCTTAAATTTACATGAATCCCAATAAAAACCTGATAGAACCTAAACCTTACATGAATCCCACTAAAAACCTGATAGAACCTAAACCTTATATCAATCCCACTAAAAACCTGATAGAACCTAAACCTTACATGAATCCCACTAAAAACCTGATAGAACCTAAACTTTACATGAATCCCACTAAAAACCTGATAGAACCTAAACCTTACATGAATCCCACTATAAACCTGATAGAACCTAAACCTTACATGAATCCCACTAAAAACATGATAGAACATAAACCTTACATGAATCCCACTAAAAACCTGATAGAACCTAAACTTTACATGAATCCCACTAAAAACCTGATAGAACCTAAACCTTACATGAATCCCACTAAAAACCTGATAGAACCTAAACTTTACATGAATCCCACTAAAAACCTGATAGAACCTAAGCCTTACATGAATCCCACTAAAAACCTGATAGAACCTAAACCTTACATGAATCCCACTAAAAACCTGATAGAACCTAAACCTTTCATGAATCCCACTAAAAACCTGATATAACTTAAATTTACATGAATCCCAATAAAAAGCTGATAGAACCTAAACCTTACATGAATCCCACTAAAAACCTGATATAACTTAAATTTACATGAATCCCAATAAAAACCTGATAGAACCTAAACCTTACATGAATCCCACTAAAAACCTGATAGAACCTAAACCTTACATGAATCCCACTAAAAACCTGATAGAACTTAAACTTTACATGAACCCCACTAAAAACCTGATAGAAGATAAACTTCACATGAATCCCACTAAAAACCTGATAGAACCTAAACCTTACATGAATCCCACTAAAAACCTGATAGAACCTAAACCTTACATGAACCCCACTAAAAAGCTGATAGAACCTAAACCTTACATGAATCCCACTAAAAACCTGATATAACTTAAATACACATGAACCCCACTAAAAACCTGATAGAAGATAAACTTCACATGAATCCCACTAAAAACCTGATAGAACCTAAACCTTACATGAATCCCACTAAAAACCTGATAGAACCTAAACCTTACATGAATCCCACTAAAAACCTGATAGAACCTAAACCTTACATGAATCCCACTATAAACCTGATAGAACCTAAACCTTACATGAATCCCACTAAAAACCTGATAGAACCTAAACTTTACATGAATCCCAATAAAAACCTGATAGAACCTAAACCTTACATGAATCCCACTAAAAACCTGATATATCTTAAATTTACATGAATCCCAATAAAAACCTGATAGAACCTAAACCTTACATGAATCCCACTAAAAACCTGATAGAACCTAAACCTTATATGAATCCCACTAAAAACCTGATAGAACCTAAACCTTACATGAATCCCACTAAAAACCTGATAGAACCTAAACTTTACATGAATCCCACTAAAAACCTGATAGAACCTAAACCTTACATGAATCCCACTATAAACCTGATAGAACCTAAACCTTACATGAATCCCACTAAAAACCTGATAGAACCTAAACCTTACATGAATCCCACTAAAAACCTGATAGAACCTAAACCTTACATGAATGCCACTATAAACCTGATAGAACCTAAACCTTACATGAATCCCAATAAAAACCTGATAGAACCTAAACTTTACATGAATCCCAATAAAAACCTGATAGAACCTAAACCTTACATGAATCCCACTAAAAACCTGATATATCTTAAATTTACATGAATCCCAATAAAAACCTGATAGAACCTAAACCTTACATGAATCCCACTAAAAACCTGATAGAACCTAAACCTTATATCAATCCCACTAAAAACCTGATAGAACCTAAACCTTACATGAATCCCACTAAAAACCTGATAGAACCTAAACTTTACATGAATCCCACTAAAAACCTGATAGAACCTAAACCTTACATGAATCCCACTATAAACCTGATAGAACCTAAACCTTACATGAATCCCACTAAAAACATGATAGAACATAAACCTTACATGAATCCCACTAAAAACCTGATAGAACCTAAACTTTACATGAATCCCACTAAAAACCTGATAGAACCTAAACCTTACATGAATCCCACTAAAAACCTGATAGAACCTAAACTTTACATGAATCCCACTAAAAACCTGATAGAACCTAAGCCTTACATGAATCCCACTAAAAACCTGATAGAACCTAAACCTTACATGAATCCCACTAAAAACCTGATAGAACCTAAACCTTTCATGAATCCCACTAAAAACCTGATATAACTTAAATTTACATGAATCCCAATAAAAAGCTGATAGAACCTAAACCTTACATGAATCCCACTAAAAACCTGATATAACTTAAATTTACATGAATCCCAATAAAAACCTGATAGAACCTAAACCTTACATGAATCCCACTAAAAACCTGATAGAACCTAAACCTTACATGAATCCCACTAAAAACCTGATAGAACTTAAACTTTACATGAACCCCACTAAAAACCTGATAGAAGATAAACTTCACATGAATCCCACTAAAAACCTGATAGAACCTAAACCTTACATGAATCCCACTAAAAACCTGATAGAACCTAAACCTTACATGAACCCCACTAAAAACCTGATAGAACCTAAACCTTACATGAATCCCACTAAAAACCTGATATAACTTAAATACACATGAACCCCACTAAAAACCTGATAGAAGATAAACTTCACATGAATCCCACTAAAAACCTGATAGAACCTAAACCTTACATGAATCCCACTAAAAACCTGATAGAACCTAAATCTTACATGAATCCCACTAAAAACCTGATAGAACCTAAACTTTACATGAATCCCACTAAAATCCTGATAGAACCTAAACCTTACATGAATCCCACTAAAAACCTGATAGAACCTAAACCTTACATGAATCCCACTAAAAACCTGATAGAGCCTAAACCTTACATGAATCCCACTAAAAACCTGATAGAACCTAAACCTTACATGAATCCCACTAAAAACCTGATAGAACCTAAACCTTACATGAATCCCACTAAAAACCTGATATAACTTAAATATACATGAATCCCACTAAAAACCTGATATAGCTTAAATTTACATGAATCCCAATAAAAACCTGATAGAACCTAAACCTTACATGAATCCCACTAAAAACCTGATAGAACCTAAATCTTACATGAATCCCACTAAAAACCTGATAGAACCTAAACTTTACATGAATCCCACTAAAAACCTGATAGAACCTAAACCTTACATGAATCCCACTAAAAACCTGATAGAACCTAAACCTTACATGAATCCCACTAAAAACCTGATAGAACCTAAACCTTACATGAATCCCACTAAAAACCTAATAGAACCTAAACCTTACATGAATCCCACTAAAAACCTGATAGAACCTAAACCTTACATGAATCCCACTAAAAACCTGATAGAACCTAAACTTTACACGAATCCCAATAAAAACCTGATAGAACCTAAACCTTACATGAATCCCACTAAAAACCTGATATATCTTAAATTTACATGAATCCCAATAAAAACCTGATAGAACCTAAACCTTACATGAATCCCACTAAAAACCTGATAGAACCTAAACCTTATATGAATCCCACTAAAAACCTGATAGAACCTAAACCTTACATGAATCCCACTAAAAAACTGATAGAACCTAAACTTTACATGAATCCCACTAAAAACCTGATAGAACCTAAACCTTACATGAATCCCACTATAAACCTGATAGAACCTAAACCTTACATGAATCCCACTAAAAACCTGATAGAACCTAAACCTTACATGAATCCCACTAAAAACCTGATAGAACCTAAACCTTACATGAATCCCACTATAAACCTGATAGAACCTAAACCTTACATGAATCCCACTAAAAACCTGATAGAATCTAAACTTTACATGAATCCCAATAAAAACCTGATAGAACCTAAACCTTACATGAATCCCACTAAAAACCTGATAGAACCTAAACCTTACATGAATCCCACTAAAAACCTGATAGAGCCTAAACCTTACATGAATCCCACTAAAAACCTGATAGAACCTAAACCTTACATGAATCCCACTAAAAACCTGATATAACTTAAATTTACATGAATCCCAATAAAAAGCTGATAGAACCTAAACCTTACATGAATCCCACTAAAAACCTGATATAGCTTAAATTTACATGAATCCCAATAAAAACCTGATAGAACCTAAACCTTACATGAATCCCACTAAAAACCTGATAGAACCTAAACCTTACATGAATCCCACTAAAAACCTGATAGAACTTAAACTTTACATGAACCCCACTAAAAACCTGATAGAAGATAAACTTCACATGAATCCCACTAAAAACCTGATAGAACCTAAACCTTACATGAATCCCACTAAAAACCTGATAGAACCTAAACCTTACATGAACCCCACTAAAAACCTGATAGAACCTAAACCTTACATGAATCCCACTAAAAACCTGATATAACTTAAATACACATGAACCCCACTAAAAACCTGATAGAAGATAAACTTCACATGAATCCCACTAAAAACCTGATAGAACCTAAACCTTACATGAATCCCACTAAAAACCTGATAGAACCTAAATCTTACATGAATCCCACTAAAAACCTGATAGAACCTAAACTTTACATGAATCCCACTAAAATCCTGATAGAACCTAAACCTTACATGAATCCCACTAAAAACCTGATAGAACCTAAACCTTACATGAATCCCACTAAAAACCTGATAGAGCCTAAACCTTACATGAATCCCACTAAAAACCTGATAGAACCTAAACCTTACATGAATCCCACTAAAAACCTGATAGAACCTAAACCTTACATGAATCCCACTATAAACCTGATAGAACCTAAACCTTACATGAATCCCACTAAAAACCTGATAGAACCTAAACTTTACATGAATCCCAATAAAAACCTGATAGAACGTAAACCTTACATGAATCCCACTAAAAACCTGATATATCTTAAATTTACATGAATCCCAATAAAAACCTGATAGAACCTAAACCTTACATGAATCCCACTAAAAACCTGATAGAACCTAAACCTTATATGAATCCCACTAAAAACCTGATAGAACCTAAACCTTACATGAATCCCACTAAAAACCTGATAGAACCTAAACTTTACATGAATCCCACTAAAAACCTGATAGAACCTAAACCTTACATGAATCCCACTATAAACCTGATAGAACCTAAACCTTACATGAATCCCACTAAAAACCTGATAGAACCTAAACCTTACATGAATCCCACTAAAAACCTGATAGAACCTAAACCTTACATGAATGCCACTATAAACCTGATAGAACCTAAACCTTACATGAATCCCAATAAAAACCTGATAGAACCTAAACTTTACATGAATCCCAATAAAAACCTGATAGAACCTAAACCTTACATGAATCCCACTAAAAACCTGATATATCTTAAATTTACATGAATCCCAATAAAAACCTGATAGAACCTAAACCTTACATGAATCCCACTAAAAACCTGATAGAACCTAAACCTTATATCAATCCCACTAAAAACCTGATAGAACCTAAACCTTACATGAATCCCACTAAAAACCTGATAGAACCTAAACTTTACATGAATCCCACTAAAAACCTGATAGAACCTAAACCTTACATGAATCCCACTATAAACCTGATAGAACCTAAACCTTACATGAATCCCACTAAAAACATGATAGAACATAAACCTTACATGAATCCCACTAAAAACCTGATAGAACCTAAACTTTACATGAATCCCACTAAAAACCTGATAGAACCTAAACCTTACATGAATCCCACTAAAAACCTGATAGAACCTAAACTTTACATGAATCCCACTAAAAACCTGATAGAACCTAAGCCTTACATGAATCCCACTAAAAACCTGATAGAACCTAAACCTTACATGAATCCCACTAAAAACCTGATAGAACCTAAACCTTTCATGAATCCCACTAAAAATCTGATATAACTTAAATTTACATGAATCCCAATAAAAAGCTGATAGAACCTAAACCTTACATGAATCCCACTAAAAACCTGATATAACTTAAATTTACATGAATCCCAATAAAAACCTGATAGAACCTAAACCTTACATGAATCCCACTAAAAACCTGATAGAACCTAAACCTTACATGAATCCCACTAAAAACCTGATAGAACTTAAACTTTACATGAACCCCACTAAAAACCTGATAGAAGATAAACTTCACATGAATCCCACTAAAAACCTGATAGAACCTAAACCTTACATGAATCCCACTAAAAACCTGATAGAACCTAAACCTTACATGAACCCCACTAAAAACCTGATAGAACCTAAACCTTACATGAATCCCACTAAAAACCTGATATAACTTAAATACACATGAATCCCACTAAAAACCTGATAGAAGATAAACTTCACATGAATCCCACTAAAAACCTGATAGAACCTAAACCTTACATGAATCCCACTAAAAACCTGATAGAACCTAAACCTTACATGAACCCCACTAAAAACCTGATAGAACCTAAACCTTACATGAATCCCACTAAAAACCTGATATAACTTAAATACACATGAACCCCACTAAAAACCTGATAGAAGATAAACTTCACATGAATCCCACTAAAAACCTGATAGAACCTAAACCTTACATGAATCCCACTAAAAACCTGATAGAACCTAAATCTTACATGAATCCCACTAAAAACCTGATAGAACCTAAACTTTACATGAATCCCACTAAAATCCTGATAGAACCTAAACCTTACATGAATCCCACTAAAAACCTGATAGAACCTAAACCTTACATGAATCCCACTAAAAACCTGATAGAGCCTAAACCTTACATGAATCCCACTAAAAACCTGATAGAACCTAAACCTTACATGAATCCCACTAAAAACCTGATAGAACCTAAACCTTACATGAATCCCACTAAAAACCTGATATAACTTAAATATACATGAATCCCACTAAAAACCTGATATAGCTTAAATTTACATGAATCCCAATAAAAACCTGATAGAACCTAAACCTTACATGAATCCCACTAAAAACCTGATAGAACCTAAATCTTACATGAATCCCACTAAAAACCTGATAGAACCTAAACTTTACATGAATCCCACTAAAAACCTGATAGAACCTAAACCTTACATGAATCCCACTAAAAACCTGATAGAACCTAAACCTTACATGAATCCCACTAAAAACCTGATAGAACCTAAACCTTACATGAATCCCACTAAAAACCTAATAGAACCTAAACCTTACATGAATCCCACTAAAAACCTGATAGAACCTAAACCTTACATGAATCCCACTAAAAACCTGATAGAACCTAAACTTTACACGAATCCCAATAAAAACCTGATAGAACCTAAACCTTACATGAATCCCACTAAAAACCTGATATATCTTAAATTTACATGAATCCCAATAAAAACCTGATAGAACCTAAACCTTACATGAATCCCACTAAAAACCTGATAGAACCTAAACCTTATATGAATCCCACTAAAAACCTGATAGAACCTAAACCTTACATGAATCCCACTAAAAAACTGATAGAACCTAAACTTTACATGAATCCCACTAAAAACCTGATAGAACCTAAACCTTACATGAATCCCACTATAAACCTGATAGAACCTAAACCTTACATGAATCCCACTAAAAACCTGATAGAACCTAAACCTTACATGAATCCCACTAAAAACCTGATAGAACCTAAACCTTACATGAATCCCACTATAAACCTGATAGAACCTAAACCTTACATGAATCCCACTAAAAACCTGATAGAATCTAAACTTTACATGAATCCCAATAAAAACCTGATAGAACCTAAACCTTACATGAATCCCACTAAAAACCTGATAGAACCTAAACCTTACATGAATCCCACTAAAAACCTGATAGAGCCTAAACCTTACATGAATCCCACTAAAAACCTGATAGAACCTAAACCTTACATGAATCCCACTAAAAACCTGATATAACTTAAATTTACATGAATCCCAATAAAAAGCTGATAGAACCTAAACCTTACATGAATCCCACTAAAAACCTGATATAACTTAAATTTACATGAATCCCAATAAAAACCTGATAGAACCTAAACCTTACATGAATCCCACTAAAAACCTGATAGAACCTAAACCTTACATGAATCCCACTAAAAACCTGATAGAACTTAAACTTTACATGAACCCCACTAAAAACCTGATAGAAGATAAACTTCACATGAATCCCACTAAAAACCTGATAGAACCTAAACCTTACATGAATCCCACTAAAAACCTGATAGAACCTAAACCTTACATGAACCCCACTAAAAACCTGATAGAACCTAAACCTTACATGAATCCCACTAAAAACCTGATATAACTTAAATACACATGAACCCCACTAAAAACCTGATAGAAGATAAACTTCACATGAATCCCACTAAAAACCTGATAGAACCTAAACCTTACATGAATCCCACTAAAAACCTGATAGAACCTAAATCTTACATGAATCCCACTAAAAACCTGATAGAACCTAAACTTTACATGAATCCCACTAAAATCCTGATAGAACCTAAACCTTACATGAATCCCACTAAAAACCTGATAGAACCTAAACCTTACATGAATCCCACTAAAAACCTGATAGAGCCTAAACCTTACATGAATCCCACTAAAAACCTGATAGAACCTAAACCTTACATGAATCCCACTAAAAACCTGATAGAACCTAAACCTTACATGAATCCCACTAAAAACCTGATATAACTTAAATATACATGAATCCCACTAAAAACCTGATATAGCTTAAATTTACATGAATCCCAATAAAAACCTGATAGAACCTAAACCTTACATGAATCCCACTAAAAACCTGATAGAACCTAAATCTTACATGAATCCCACTAAAAACCTGATAGAACCTAAACTTTACATGAATCCCACTAAAAACCTGATAGAACCTAAACCTTACATGAATCCCACTAAAAACCTGATAGAACCTAAACCTTACATGAATCCCACTAAAAACCTGATAGAACCTAAACCTTACATGAATCCCACTAAAAACCTAATAGAACCTAAACCTTACATGAATCCCACTAAAAACCTGATAGAACCTAAACCTTACATGAATCCCACTAAAAACCTGATAGAACCTAAACTTTACACGAATCCCAATAAAAACCTGATAGAACCTAAACCTTACATGAATCCCACTAAAAACCTGATATATCTTAAATTTACATGAATCCCAATAAAAACCTGATAGAACCTAAACCTTACATGAATCCCACTAAAAACCTGATAGAACCTAAACCTTATATGAATCCCACTAAAAACCTGATAGAACCTAAACCTTACATGAATCCCACTAAAAAACTGATAGAACCTAAACTTTACATGAATCCCACTAAAAACCTGATAGAACCTAAACCTTACATGAATCCCACTATAAACCTGATAGAACCTAAACCTTACATGAATCCCACTAAAAACCTGATAGAACCTAAACCTTACATGAATCCCACTAAAAACCTGATAGAACCTAAACCTTACATGAATCCCACTATAAACCTGATAGAACCTAAACCTTACATGAATCCCACTAAAAACCTGATAGAACCTAAACTTTACATGAATCCCAATAAAAACCTGATAGAACCTAAACCTTACATGAATCCCACTAAAAACCTGATAGAACCTAAACCTTACATGAATCCCACTAAAAACCTGATAGAGCCTAAACCTTACATGAATCCCACTAAAAACCTGATAGAACCTAAACCTTACATGAATCCCACTAAAAACCTGATAGAACCTAAACCTTACATGAATCCCACTAAAAACCTGATATAACTTAAATATACATGAATCCCACTAAAAACCTGATATAGCTTAAATTTACATGAATCCCAATAAAAACCTGATAGAACCTAAATCTTACATGAATCCCACTAAAAACCTGATAGAACCTAAACTTTACATGAATCCCACTAAAAACCTGATAGAACCTAAACCTTACATGAATCCCACTAAAAACCTGATAGAACCTAAACCTTACATGAATCCCACTAAAAACCTGATAGAACCTAAACCTTACATGAATCCCACTAAAAACCTGATAGAACCTAAACCTTACATGAATCCCACTATAAACCTGATAGAACCTAAACCTTACATGAATCCCACTAAAAACCTGATAGAACCTAAACTTTACATGAATCCCAATAAAAACCTGATAGAACCTAAACCTTACATGAATCCCACTAAAAACCTGATATATCTTAAATTTACATGAATCCCAATAAAAACCTGATAGAACCTAAACCTTACATGAATCCCACTAAAAACCTGATAGAACCTAAACCTTATATGAATCCCACTAAAAACCTGATAGAACCTAAACCTTACATGAATCCCACTAAAAACCTGATAGAACCTAAACTTTACATGAATCCCACTAAAAACCTGATAGAACCTAAACCTTACATGAATCCCACTATAAACCTGATAGAACCTAAACCTTACATGAATCCCACTAAAAACCTGATAGAACCTAAACCTTACATGAATCCCACTAAAAACCTGATAGAACCTAAACCTTACATGAATCCCAATAAAAACCTGATAGAACCTAAACCTTACATGAATCCCACTAAAAACCTGATATATCTTAAATTTACATGAATCCCAATAAAAACCTGATAGAACCTAAACCTTACATGAATCCCACTAAAAACCTGATAGAACCTAAACCTTATATCAATCCCACTAAAAACCTGATAGAACCTAAACCTTACATGAATCCCACTAAAAACCTGATAGAACCTAAACTTTACATGAATCCCACTAAAAACCTGATAGAACCTAAACCTTACATGAATCCCACTATAAACCTGATAGAACCTAAACCTTACATGAATCCCACTAAAAACATGATAGAACCTAAACCTTACATGAATCCCACTAAAAACCTGATAGAACCTAAACTTTACATGAATCCCACTAAAAACCTGATAGAACCTAAACCTTACATGAATCCCACTAAAAACCTGATAGAACCTAAACTTTACATGAATCCCACTAAAAACCTGATAGAACCTAAGCCTTACACGAATCCCACTAAAAACCTGATAGAACCTAAACTTACATGAATCCCACTAAAAACCTGATAGAACCTAAACCTTTCATGAATCCCACTAAAAACCTGATATAACTTAAATTTACATGAATCCCAATAAAAAGCTGATAGAACCTAAACCTTACATGAATCCCACTAAAAACCTGATATAACTTAAATTTACATGAATCCCAATAAAAACCTGATAGAACCTAAACCTTACATGAATCCCACTAAAAACCTGATAGAACCTAAACCTTACATGAATCCCACTAAAAACCTGATAGAACTTAAACTTTACATGAACCCCACTAAAAACCTGATAGAAGATAAACTTCACATGAATCCCACTAAAAACCTGATAGAACCTAAACCTTACATGAATCCCACTAAAAACCTGATAGAACCTAAACCTTACATGAATCCCACTAAAAAACTGATAGAACCTAAACTTTACATGAATCCCACTAAAAACCTGATAGAACCTAAACCTTACATGAATCCCACTATAAACCTGATAGAACCTAAACCTTACATGAATCCCACTAAAAACCTGATAGAACCTAAACCTTACATGAATCCCACTAAAAACCTGATAGAACCTAAACCTTACATGAATCCCACTATAAACCTGATAGAACCTAAACCTTACATGAATCCCACTAAAAACCTGATAGAACCTAAACTTTACATGAATCCCAATAAAAACCTGATAGAACCTAAACCTTACATGAATCCCACTAAAAACCTGATAGAACCTAAACCTTACATGAATCCCACTAAAAACCTGATAGAGCCTAAACCTTACATGAATCCCACTAAAAACCTGATAGAACCTAAACCTTACATGAATCCCACTAAAAACCTGATAGAACCTAAACCTTACATGAATCCCACTAAAAACCTGATATAACTTAAATATACATGAATCCCACTAAAAACCTGATATAGCTTAAATTTACATGAATCCCAATAAAAACCTGATAGAACCTAAACCTTACATGAATCCCACTAAAAACCTGATAGAACCTAAATCTTACATGAATCCCACTAAAAACCTGATAGAACCTAAACTTTACATGAATCCCACTAAAAACCTGATAGAACCTAAACCTTACATGAATCCCACTAAAAACCTGATAGAACCTAAACCTTACATGAATCCCACTAAAAACCTGATAGAACCTAAACCTTACATGAATCCCACTAAAAACCTGATAGAACCTAAACCTTACATGAATCCCACTATAAACCTGATAGAACCTAAACCTTACATGAATCCCACTAAAAACCTGATAGAACCTAAACTTTACATGAATCCCAATAAAAACCTGATAGAACCTAAACCTTACATGAATCCCACTAAAAACCTGATATATCTTAAATTTACATGAATCCCAATAAAAACCTGATAGAACCTAAACCTTACATGAATCCCACTAAAAACCTGATAGAACCTAAACCTTATATGAATCCCACTAAAAACCTGATAGAACCTAAACCTTACATGAATCCCACTAAAAACCTGATAGAACCTAAACTTTACATGAATCCCACTAAAAACCTGATAGAACCTAAACCTTACATGAATCCCACTATAAACCTGATAGAACCTAAACCTTACATGAATCCCACTAAAAACCTGATAGAACCTAAACCTTACATGAATCCCACTAAAAACCTGATAGAACCTAAACCTTACATGAATCCCAATAAAAACCTGATAGAACCTAAACTTTACATGAATCCCAATAAAAACCTGATAGAACCTAAACCTTACATGAATCCCTCTAAAAACCTGATATATCTTAAATTTACATGAATCCCAATAAAAACCTGATAGAACCTAAACCTTACATGAATCCCACTAAAAACCTGATAGAACCTAAACCTTATATCAATCCCACTAAAAACCTGATAGAACCTAAACCTTACATGAATCCCACTAAAAACCTGATAGAACCTAAACTTTACATGAATCCCACTAAAAACCTGATAGAACCTAAACCTTACATGAATCCCACTATAAACCTGATAGAACCTAAACCTTACATGAATCCCACTAAAAACATGATAGAACATAAACCTTACATGAATCCCACTAAAAACCTGATAGAACCTAAACTTTACATGAATCCCACTAAAAACCTGATAGAACCTAAACCTTACATGAATCCCACTAAAAACCTGATAGAACCTAAACTTTACATGAATCCCACTAAAAACCTGATAGAACCTAAGCCTTACACGAATCCCACTAAAAACCTGATAGAACCTAAACCTTACATGAATCCCACTAAAAACCTGATAGAACCTAAACCTTTCATGAATCCCACTAAAAACCTGATATAACTTAAATTTACATGAATCCCAATAAAAAGCTGATAGAACCTAAACCTTACATGAATCCCACTAAAAACCTGATAGAACCTAAACCTTACATGAATCCCACTAAAAACCTGATAGAACTTAAACTTTACATGAACCCCACTAAAAACCTGATAGAAGATAAACTTCACATGAATCCCACTAAAAACCTGATAGAACCTAAACCTTACATGAATCCCACTAAAAACCTGATAGAACCTAAATCTTACATGAATCCCACTAAAAACCTGATAGAACCTAAACTTTACATGAATCCCACTAAAATCCTGATAGAACCTAAACCTTACATGAATCCCACTAAAAACCTGATAGAACCTAAACCTTACATGAATCCCACTAAAAACCTGATAGAGCCTAAACCTTACATGAATCCCACTAAAAACCTGATAGAACCTAAACCTTACATGAATCCCACTAAAAACCTGATAGAACCTAAACCTTACATGAATCCCACTAAAAACCTGATATAACTTAAATATACATGAATCCCACTAAAAACCTGATATAGCTTAAATTTACATGAATCCCAATAAAAACCTGATAGAACCTAAACCTTACATGAATCCCACTAAAAACCTGATAGAACCTAAATCTTACATGAATCCCACTAAAAACCTGATAGAACCTAAACTTTACATGAATCCCACTAAAAACCTGATAGAACCTAAACCTTACATGAATCCCACTAAAAACCTGATAGAACCTAAACCTTACATGAATCCCACTAAAAACCTGATAGAACCTAAACCTTACATGAATCCCACTAAAAACCTGATAGAACCTAAACCTTACATGAATCCCACTATAAACCTGATAGAACCTAAACCTTACATGAATCCCACTAAAAACCTGATAGAACCTAAACTTTACATGAATCCCAATAAAAACCTGATAGAACCTAAACCTTACATGAATCCCACTAAAAACCTGATATATCTTAAATTTACATGAATCCCAATAAAAACCTGATAGAACCTAAACCTTACATGAATCCCACTAAAAACCGGATAGAACCTAAACCTTATAAGAATCCCACTAAAAACCTGATAGAACCTAAACCTTACATGAATCCCACTAAAAACCTGATAGAACCTAAACTTTACATGAATCCCACTAAAAACCTGATAGAACCTAAACCTTACATGAATCCCACTAAAAACCTGATAGAACCTAAACTTTACATGAATCCCACTAAAAACCTGATAGAACCTAAGCCTTACATGAATCCCACTAAAAACCTGATAGAACCTAAACCTTACATGAATCCCACTAAAAACCTGATAGAACCTAAACCTTTCATGAATCCCACTAAAAACCTGATATAACTTAAATTTACATGAATCCCAATAAAAAGCTGATAGAACCTAAACCTTACATGAATCCCACTAAAA
The DNA here is from genome assembly GCA_963680875.1 of Bathymodiolus brooksi. NCBI lineage: Eukaryota > Metazoa > Mollusca > Bivalvia > Mytilida > Modiolidae > Bathymodiolus > Bathymodiolus brooksi. The sequence continues at coordinate 16,439,392 of OY804580.1, forward strand.
ACCTGATATAACTTAAATTTACATGAATCCCAATAAAAACCTGATAGAACCTAAACCTTACATGAATCCCACTAAAAACCTGATAGAACCTAAACCTTACATGAATCCCACTAAAAACCTGATAGAACTTAAACTTTACATGAACCCCACTAAAAACCTGATAGAAGATAAACTTCACATGAATCCCACTAAAAACCTGATAGAACCTAAACCTTACATGAATCCCACTAAAAAGCTGATAGAACCTAAACCTTACATGAACCCCACTAAAAACCTGATAGAACCTAAACCTTACATGAATCCCACTAAAAACCTGATATAACTTAAATACACATGAACCCCACTAAAAACCTGATAGAAGATAAACTTCACATGAATCCCACTAAAAACCTGATAGAACCTAAACCTTACATGAATCCCACTAAAAACCTGATAGAACCTAAATCTTACATGAATCCCACTAAAAACCTGATAGAACCTAAACTTTACATGAATCCCACTAAAATCCTGATAGAACCTAAACCTTACATGAATCCCACTAAAAACCTGATAGAACCTAAACCTTACATGAATCCCACTAAAAACCTGATAGAGCCTAAACCTTACATGAATCCCACTAAAAACCTGATAGAACCTAAACCTTACATGAATCCCACTAAAAACCTGATAGAACCTAAACCTTACATGAATCCCACTAAAAACCTGATAGAACCTAAACTTTACATGAATCCCAATAAAAACCTGATAGAACCTAAACCTTACATGAATCCCACTAAAAACCTGATATATCTTAAATTTACATGAATCCCAATAAAAACCTGATAGAACCTAAACCTTACATGAATCCCACTAAAAACCTGATAGAACCTAAACCTTATATGAATCCCACTAAAAACCTGATAGAACCTAAACCTTACATGAATCCCACTAAAAAACTGATAGAACCTAAACTTTACATGAATCCCACTAAAAACCTGATAGAACCTAAACCTTACATGAATCCCACTATAAACCTGATAGAACCTAAACCTTACATGAATCCCACTAAAAACCTGATAGAACCTAAACCTTACATGAATCCCACTAAAAACCTGATAGAACCTAAACCTTACATGAATCCCACTATAAACCTGATAGAACCTAAACCTTACATGAATCCCACTAAAAACCTGATAGAACCTAAACTTTACATGAATCCCAATAAAAACCTGATAGAACCTAAACCTTACATGAATCCCACTAAAAACCTGATAGAACCTAAACCTTACATGAATCCCACTAAAAACCTGATAGAGCCTAAACCTTACATGAATCCCACTAAAAACCTGATAGAACCTAAACCTTACATGAATCCCACTAAAAACCTGATAGAACCTAAACCTTACATGAATCCCACTAAAAACCTGATATAACTTAAATATACATGAATCCCACTAAAAACCTGATATAGCTTAAATTTACATGAATCCCAATAAAAACCTGATAGAACCTAAACCTTACATGAATCCCACTAAAAACCTGATAGAACCTAAATCTTACATGAATCCCACTAAAAACCTGATAGAACCTAAACTTTACATGAATCCCACTAAAAACCTGATAGAACCTAAACCTTACATGAATCCCACTAAAAACCTGATAGAACCTAAACCTTACATGAATCCCACTAAAAACCTGATAGAACCTAAACCTTACATGAATCCCACTAAAAACCTGATAGAACCTAAACCTTACATGAATCCCACTATAAACCTGATAGAACCTAAACCTTACATGAATCCCACTAAAAACCTGATAGAACCTAAACTTTACATGAATCCCAATAAAAACCTGATAGAACCTAAACCTTACATGAATCCCACTAAAAACCTGATATATCTTAAATTTACATGAATCCCAATAAAAACCTGATAGAACCTAAACCTTACATGAATCCCACTAAAAACCTGATAGAACCTAAACCTTATATGAATCCCACTAAAAACCTGATAGAACCTAAACCTTACATGAATCCCACTAAAAACCTGATAGAACCTAAACTTTACATGAATCCCACTAAAAACCTGATAGAACCTAAACCTTACATGAATCCCACTATAAACCTGATAGAACCTAAACCTTACATGAATCCCACTAAAAACCTGATAGAACCTAAACCTTACATGAATCCCACTAAAAACCTGATAGAACCTAAACCTTACATGAATCCCAATAAAAACCTGATAGAACCTAAACTTTACATGAATCCCAATAAAAACCTGATAGAACCTAAACCTTACATGAATCCCACTAAAAACCTGATATATCTTAAATTTACATGAATCCCACTAAAAACCTGATAGAACCTAAACTTTACATGAATCCCACTAAAAACCTGATAGAACCTAAACCTTACATGAATCCCACTATAAACCTGATAGAACCTAAACCTTACATGAATCCCACTAAAAACATGATAGAACATAAACCTTACATGAATCCCACTAAAAACCTGATAGAACCTAAACTTTACATGAATCCCACTAAAAACCTGATAGAACCTAAACCTTACATGAATCCCACTAAAAACCTGATAGAACCTAAACCTTACATGAATCCCACTAAAAACCTGATAGAACCTAAACCTTACATGAATCCCACTAAAAACCTGATAGAACCTAAACCTTACATGAATCCCAATAAAAACCTGATAGAACCTAAACTTTACATGAATCCCAATAAAAACCTGATAGAACCTAAACCTTACATGAATCCCACTAAAAACCTGATATATCTTAAATTTACATGAATCCCACTAAAAACCTGATAGAACCTAAACTTTACATGAATCCCACTAAAAACCTGATAGAACCTAAACCTTACATGAATCCCACTATAAACCTGATAGAACCTAAACCTTACATGAATCCCACTAAAAACATGATAGAACATAAACCTTACATGAATCCCACTAAAAACCTGATAGAACCTAAACTTTACATGAATCCCACTAAAAACCTGATAGAACCTAAACCTTACATGAATCCCACTAAAAACCTGATAGAACCTAAACTTTACATGAATCCCACTAAAAACCTGATAGAACCTAAGCCTTACACGAATCCCACTAAAAACCTGATAGAACCTAAACCTTACATGAATCCCACTAAAAACCTGATAGAACCTAAACCTTTCATGAATCCCACTAAAAACCTGATATAACTTAAATTTACATGAATCCCAATAAAAAGCTGATAGAACCTAAACCTTACATGAATCCCACTAAAAACCTGATAGAACCTAAACCTTACATGAATCCCACTAAAAACCTGATAGAACTTAAACTTTACATGAACCCCACTAAAAACCTGATAGAAGATAAACTTCACATGAATCCCACTAAAAACCTGATAGAACCTAAACCTTACATGAATCCCACTAAAAACCTGATAGAACCTAAATCTTACATGAATCCCACTAAAAACCTGATAGAACCTAAACTTTACATGAATCCCACTAAAATCCTGATAGAACCTAAACCTTACATGAATCCCACTAAAAACCTGATAGAACCTAAACCTTACATGAATCCCACTAAAAACCTGATAGAGCCTAAACCTTACATGAATCCCACTAAAAACCTGATAGAACCTAAACCTTACATGAATCCCACTAAAAACCTGATAGAACCTAAACCTTACATGAATCCCACTAAAAACCTGATATAACTTAAATATACATGAATCCCACTAAAAACCTGATATAGCTTAAATTTACATGAATCCCAATAAAAACCTGATAGAACCTAAACCTTACATGAATCCCACTAAAAACCTGATAGAACCTAAATCTTACATGAATCCCACTAAAAACCTGATAGAACCTAAACTTTACATGAATCCCACTAAAAACCTGATAGAACCTAAACCTTACATGAATCCCACTAAAAACCTGATAGAACCTAAACCTTACATGAATCCCACTAAAAACCTGATAGAACCTAAACCTTACATGAATCCCACTAAAAACCTGATAGAACCTAAACCTTACATGAATCCCACTATAAACCTGATAGAACCTAAACCTTACATGAATCCCACTAAAAACCTGATAGAACCTAAACTTTACATGAATCCCAATAAAAACCTGATAGAACCTAAACCTTACATGAATCCCACTAAAAACCTGATATATCTTAAATTTACATGAATCCCAATAAAAACCTGATAGAACCTAAACCTTACATGAATCCCACTAAAAACCGGATAGAACCTAAACCTTATAAGAATCCCACTAAAAACCTGATAGAACCTAAACCTTACATGAATCCCACTAAAAACCTGATAGAACCTAAACTTTACATGAATCCCACTAAAAACCTGATAGAACCTAAACCTTACATGAATCCCACTAAAAACCTGATAGAACCTAAACTTTACATGAATCCCACTAAAAACCTGATAGAACCTAAGCCTTACATGAATCCCACTAAAAACCTGATAGAACCTAAACCTTACATGAATCCCACTAAAAACCTGATAGAACCTAAACCTTTCATGAATCCCACTAAAAACCTGATATAACTTAAATTTACATGAATCCCAATAAAAAGCTGATAGAACCTAAACCTTACATGAATCCCACTAAAAACCTGATATAACTTAAATTTACATGAATCCCAATAAAAACCTGATAGAACCTAAACCTTACATGAATCCCACTAAAAACCTGATAGAACCTAAACCTTACATGAATCCCACTAAAAACCTGATAGAACTTAAACTTTACATGAACCCCACTAAAAACCTGATAGAAGATAAACTTCACATGAATCCCACTAAAAACCTGATAGAACCTAAACCTTACATGAATCCCACTAAAAAGCTGATAGAACCTAAACCTTACATGAACCCCACTAAAAACCTGATAGAACCTAAACCTTACATGAATCCCACTAAAAACCTGATATAACTTAAATACACATGAACCCCACTAAAAACCTGATAGAAGATAAACTTCACATGAATCCCACTAAAAACCTGATAGAACCTAAACCTTACATGAATCCCACTAAAAACCTGATAGAACCTAAATCTTACATGAATCCCACTAAAAACCTGATAGAACCTAAACTTTACATGAATCCCACTAAAATCCTGATAGAACCTAAACCTTACATGAATCCCACTAAAAACCTGATAGAACCTAAACCTTACATGAATCCCACTAAAAACCTGATAGAGCCTAAACCTTACATGAATCCCACTAAAAACCTGATAGAACCTAAACCTTACATGAATCCCACTAAAAACCTGATAGAACCTAAACCTTACATGAATCCCACTAAAAACCTGATAGAACCTAAACTTTACATGAATCCCAATAAAAACCTGATAGAACCTAAACCTTACATGAATCCCACTAAAAACCTGATATATCTTAAATTTACATGAATCCCAATAAAAACCTGATAGAACCTAAACCTTACATGAATCCCACTAAAAACCTGATAGAACCTAAACCTTATATGAATCCCACTAAAAACCTGATAGAACCTAAACCTTACATGAATCCCACTAAAAAACTGATAGAACCTAAACTTTACATGAATCCCACTAAAAACCTGATAGAACCTAAACCTTACATGAATCCCACTATAAACCTGATAGAACCTAAACCTTACATGAATCCCACTAAAAACCTGATAGAACCTAAACCTTACATGAATCCCACTAAAAACCTGATAGAACCTAAACCTTACATGAATCCCACTATAAACCTGATAGAACCTAAACCTTACATGAATCCCACTAAAAACCTGATAGAACCTAAACTTTACATGAATCCCAATAAAAACCTGATAGAACCTAAACCTTACATGAATCCCACTAAAAACCTGATAGAACCTAAACCTTACATGAATCCCACTAAAAACCTGATAGAGCCTAAACCTTACATGAATCCCACTAAAAACCTGATAGAACCTAAACCTTACATGAATCCCACTAAAAACCTGATAGAACCTAAACCTTACATGAATCCCACTAAAAACCTGATATAACTTAAATATACATGAATCCCACTAAAAACCTGATATAGCTTAAATTTACATGAATCCCAATAAAAACCTGATAGAACCTAAACCTTACATGAATCCCACTAAAAACCTGATAGAACCTAAATCTTACATGAATCCCACTAAAAACCTGATAGAACCTAAACTTTACATGAATCCCACTAAAAACCTGATAGAACCTAAACCTTACATGAATCCCACTAAAAACCTGATAGAACCTAAACCTTACATGAATCCCACTAAAAACCTGATAGAACCTAAACCTTACATGAATCCCACTAAAAACCTGATAGAACCTAAACCTTACATGAATCCCACTATAAACCTGATAGAACCTAAACCTTACATGAATCCCACTAAAAACCTGATAGAACCTAAACTTTACATGAATCCCAATAAAAACCTGATAGAACCTAAACCTTACATGAATCCCACTAAAAACCTGATATATCTTAAATTTACATGAATCCCAATAAAAACCTGATAGAACCTAAACCTTACATGAATCCCACTAAAAACCTGATAGAACCTAAACCTTATATGAATCCCACTAAAAACCTGATAGAACCTAAACCTTACATGAATCCCACTAAAAACCTGATAGAACCTAAACTTTACATGAATCCCACTAAAAACCTGATAGAACCTAAACCTTACATGAATCCCACTATAAACCTGATAGAACCTAAACCTTACATGAATCCCACTAAAAACCTGATAGAACCTAAACCTTACATGAATCCCACTAAAAACCTGATAGAACCTAAACCTTACATGAATCCCAATAAAAACCTGATAGAACCTAAACTTTACATGAATCCCAATAAAAACCTGATAGAACCTAAACCTTACATGAATCCCACTAAAAACCTGATATATCTTAAATTTACATGAATCCCACTAAAAACCTGATAGAACCTAAACTTTACATGAATCCCACTAAAAACCTGATAGAACCTAAACCTTACATGAATCCCACTATAAACCTGATAGAACCTAAACCTTACATGAATCCCACTAAAAACATGATAGAACATAAACCTTACATGAATCCCACTAAAAACCTGATAGAACCTAAACTTTACATGAATCCCACTAAAAACCTGATAGAACCTAAACCTTACATGAATCCCACTAAAAACCTGATAGAACCTAAACTTTACATGAATCCCACTAAAAACCTGATAGAACCTAAGCCTTACACGAATCCCACTAAAAACCTGATAGAACCTAAACCTTACATGAATCCCACTAAAAACCTGATAGAACCTAAACCTTTCATGAATCCCACTAAAAACCTGATATAACTTAAATTTACATGAATCCCAATAAAAAGCTGATAGAACCTAAACCTTACATGAATCCCACTAAAAACTGATATAACTTAAATTTACATGAATCCCAATAAAAACCTGATAGAACCTAAACCTTACATGAATCCCACTAAAAACCTGATAGAACCTAAACCTTACATGAATCCCACTAAAAACCTGATAGAACTTAAACTTTACATGAACCCCACTAAAAACCTGATAGAAGATAAACTTCACATGAATCCCACTAAAAACCTGATAGAACCTAAACCTTACATGAATCCCACTAAAAACCTGATAGAACCTAAACCTTACATGAATCCCACTAAAAAACTGATAGAACCTAAACTTTACATGAATCCCACTAAAAACCTGATAGAACCTAAACCTTACATGAATCCCACTATAAACCTGATAGAACCTAAACCTTACATGAATCCCACTAAAAACCTGATAGAACCTAAACCTTACATGAATCCCACTAAAAACCTGATAGAACCTAAACCTTACATGAATCCCACTATAAACCTGATAGAACCTAAACCTTACATGAATCCCACTAAAAACCTGATAGAACCTAAACTTTACATGAATCCCAATAAAAACCTGATAGAACCTAAACCTTACATGAATCCCACTAAAAACCTGATAGAACCTAAACCTTTCATGAATCCCACTAAAAACCTGATATAACTTAAATTTACATGAATCCCAATAAAAAGCTGATAGAACCTAAACCTTACATGAATCCCACTAAAAACTGATATAACTTAAATTTACATGAATCCCAATAAAAACCTGATAGAACCTAAACCTTACATGAATCCCACTAAAAACCTGATAGAACCTAAACCTTACATGAATCCCACTAAAAACCTGATAGAACTTAAACTTTACATGAACCCCACTAAAAACCTGATAGAAGATAAACTTCACATGAATCCCACTAAAAACCTGATAGAACCTAAACCTTACATGAATCCCACTAAAAACCTGATAGAACCTAAACCTTACATGAATCCCACTAAAAAACTGATAGAACCTAAACTTTACATGAATCCCACTAAAAACCTGATAGAACCTAAACCTTACATGAATCCCACTATAAACCTGATAGAACCTAAACCTTACATGAATCCCACTAAAAACCTGATAGAACCTAAACCTTACATGAATCCCACTAAAAACCTGATAGAACCTAAACCTTACATGAATCCCACTATAAACCTGATAGAACCTAAACCTTACATGAATCCCACTAAAAACCTGATAGAACCTAAACTTTACATGAATCCCAATAAAAACCTGATAGAACCTAAACCTTACATGAATCCCACTAAAAACCTGATAGAACCTAAACCTTACATGAATCCCACTAAAAACCTGATAGAGCCTAAACCTTACATGAATCCCACTAAAAACCTGATAGAACCTAAACCTTACATGAATCCCACTAAAAACCTGATAGAACCTAAACCTTACATGAATCCCACTAAAAACCTGATATAACTTAAATATACATGAATCCCACTAAAAACCTGATATAGCTTAAATTTACATGAATCCCAATAAAAACCTGATAGAACCTAAACCTTACATGAATCCCACTAAAAACCTGATAGAACCTAAATCTTACATGAATCCCACTAAAAACCTGATAGAACCTAAACTTTACATGAATCCCACTAAAAACCTGATAGAACCTAAACCTTACATGAATCCCACTAAAAACCTGATAGAACCTAAACCTTACATGAATCCCACTAAAAACCTGATAGAACCTAAACCTTACATGAATCCCACTAAAAACCTGATAGAACCTAAACCTTACATGAATCCCACTATAAACCTGATAGAACCTAAACCTTACATGAATCCCACTAAAAACCTGATAGATCCTAAACTTTACATGAATCCCAATAAAAACCTGATAGAACCTAAACCTTACATGAATCCCACTAAAAACCTGATATATCTTAAATTTACATGAATCCCAATAAAAACCTGATAGAACCTAAACCTTACATGAATCCCACTAAAAACCTGATAGAACCTAAACCTTATATGAATCCCACTAAAAACCTGATAGAACCTAAACCTTACATGAATCCCACTAAAAACCTGATAGAACCTAAACCTTACATGAATCCCACTAAAAACCTGATAGAACCTAAACCTTACATGAATCCCACTATAAACCTGATAGAACCTAAACCTTACATGAATCCCACTAAAAACCTGATAGAACCTAAACCTTACATGAATCCCACTAAAAACCTGATAGAACCTAAACCTTACATGAATCCCAATAAAAACCTGATAGAACCTAAACTTTACATGAATCCCAATAAAAACCTGATAGAACCTAAACCTTACATGAATCCCTCTAAAAACCTGATATATCTTAAATTTACATGAATCCCAATAAAAACCTGATAGAACCTAAACCTTACATGAATCCCACTAAAAACCTGATAGAACCTAAACCTTATATCAATCCCACTAAAAACCTGATAGAACCTAAACCTTACATGAATCCCACTAAAAACCTGATAGAACCTAAACTTTACATGAATCCCACTAAAAACCTGATAGAACCTAAACCTTACATGAATCCCACTATAAACCTGATAGAACCTAAACCTTACATGAATCCCACTAAAAACATGATAGAACATAAACCTTACATGAATCCCACTAAAAACCTGATAGAACCTAAACTTTACATGAATCCCACTAAAAACCTGATAGAACCTAAACCTTACATGAATCCCACTAAAAACCTGATAGAACCTAAACTTTACATGAATCCCACTAAAAACCTGATAGAACCTAAGCCTTACACGAATCCCACTAAAAACCTGATAGAACCTAAACCTTACATGAATCCCACTAAAAACCTGATAGAACCTAAACCTTTCATGAATCCCACTAAAAACCTGATATAACTTAAATTTACATGAATCCCAATAAAAAGCTGATAGAACCTAAACCTTACATGAATCCCACTAAAAACCTGATATAACTTAAATTTACATGAATCCCAATAAAAACCTGATAGAACCTAAACCTTACATGAATCCCACTAAAAACCTGATAGAACCTAAACCTTACATGAATCCCACTAAAAACCTGATAGAACTTAAACTTTACATGAACCCCACTAAAAACCTGATAGAAGATAAACTTCACATGAATCCCACTAAAAACCTGATAGAACCTAAACCTTACATGAATCCCACTAAAAACCTGATAGAACCTAAACCTTACATGAACCCCACTAAAAACCTGATAGAACCTAAACCTTACATGAATCCCACTAAAAACCTGATATAACTTAAATACACATGAACCCCACTAAAAACCTGATAGAAGATAAACTTCACATGAATCCCACTAAAAACCTGATAGAACCTAAACCTTACATGAATCCCACTAAAAACCTGATAGAACCTAAATCTTACATGAATCCCACTAAAAACCTGATAGAACCTAAACTTTACATGAATCCCACTAAAATCCTGATAGAACCTAAACCTTACATGAATCCCACTAAAAACCTGATAGAACCTAAACCTTACATGAATCCCACTAAAAACCTGATAGAGCCTAAACCTTACATGAATCCCACTAAAAACCTGATAGAACCTAAACCTTACATGAATCCCACTAAAAACCTGATAGAACCTAAACCTTACATGAATCCCACTAAAAACCTGATATAACTTAAATATACATGAATCCCACTAAAAACCTGATATAGCTTAAATTTACATGAATCCCAATAAAAACCTGATAGAACCTAAACCTTACATGAATCCCACTAAAAACCTGATAGAACCTAAATCTTACATGAATCCCACTAAAAACCTGATAGAACCTAAACTTTACATGAATCCCACTAAAAACCTGATAGAACCTAAACCTTACATGAATCCCACTAAAAACCTGATAGAACCTAAACCTTACATGAATCCCACTAAAAACCTGATAGAACCTAAACCTTACATGAATCCCACTAAAAACCTGATAGAACCTAAACCTTACATGAATCCCACTATAAACCTGATAGAACCTAAACCTTACATGAATCCCACTAAAAACCTGATAGAACCTAAACTTTACATGAATCCCAATAAAAACCTGATAGAACCTAAACCTTACATGAATCCCACTAAAAACCTGATATATCTTAAATTTACATGAATCCCAATAAAAACATGATAGAACATAAACCTTACATGAATCCCACTAAAAACCTGATAGAACCTAAACTTTACATGAATCCCACTAAAAACCTGATAGAACCTAAACCTTACATGAATCCCACTAAAAACCTGATAGAACCTAAACTTTACATGAATCCCACTAAAAACCTGATAGAACCTAAGCCTTACACGAATCCCACTAAAAACCTGATAGAACCTAAACCTTACATGAATCCCACTAAAAACCTGATAGAACCTAAACCTTTCATGAATCCCACTAAAAACCTGATATAACTTAAATTTACATGAATCCCAATAAAAAGCTGATAGAACCTAAACCTTACATGAATCCCACTAAAAACCTGATATAACTTAAATTTACATGAATCCCAATAAAAACCTGATAGAACCTAAACCTTACATGAATCCCACTAAAAACCTGATAGAACCTAAACCTTACATGAATCCCACTAAAAACCTGATAGAACTTAAACTTTACATGAACCCCACTAAAAACCTGATAGAAGATAAACTTCACATGAATCCCACTAAAAACCTGATAGAACCTAAACCTTACATGAATCCCACTAAAAACCTGATAGAACCTAAACCTTACATGAACCCCACTAAAAACCTGATAGAACCTAAACCTTACATGAATCCCACTAAAAACCTGATATAACTTAAATACACATGAACCCCACTAAAAACCTGATAGAAGATAAACTTCACATGAATCCCACTAAAAACCTGATAGAACCTAAACCTTACATGAATCCCACTAAAAACCTGATAGAACCTAAATCTTACATGAATCCCACTAAAAACCTGATAGAACCTAAACTTTACATGAATCCCACTAAAATCCTGATAGAACCTAAACCTTACATGAATCCCACTAAAAACCTGATAGAACCTAAACCTTACATGAATCCCACTAAAAACCTGATAGAGCCTAAACCTTACATGAATCCCACTAAAAACCTGATAGAACCTAAACCTTACATGAATCCCACTAAAAACCTGATAGAACCTAAACCTTACATGAATCCCACTAAAAACCTGATATAACTTAAATATACATGAATCCCACTAAAAACCTGATATAGCTTAAATTTACATGAATCCCAATAAAAACCTGATAGAACCTAAACCTTACATGAATCCCACTAAAAACCTGATAGAACCTAAATCTTACATGAATCCCACTAAAAACCTGATAGAACCTAAACTTTACATGAATCCCACTAAAAACCTGATAGAACCTAAACCTTACATGAATCCCACTAAAAACCTGATAGAACCTAAACCTTACATGAATCCCACTAAAAACCTGATAGAACCTAAACCTTACATGAATCCCACTAAAAACCTGATAGAACCTAAACCTTACATGAATCCCACTATAAACCTGATAGAACCTAAACCTTACATGAATCCCACTAAAAACCTGATAGAACCTAAACTTTACATGAATCCCAATAAAAACCTGATAGAACCTAAACCTTACATGAATCCCACTAAAAACCTGATATATCTTAAATTTACATGAATCCCAATAAAAACCTGATAGAACCTAAACCTTACATGAATCCCACTAAAAACCTGATAGAACCTAAACCTTATAAGAATCCCACTAAAAACCTGATAGAACCTAAACCTTACATGAATCCCACTAAAAACCTGATAGAACCTAAACTTTACATGAATCCCACTAAAAACCTGATAGAACCTAAACCTTACATGAATCCCACTAAAAACCTGATAGAACCTAAACTTTACATGAATCCCACTAAAAACCTGATAGAACCTAAGCCTTACATGAATCCCACTAAAAACCTGATAGAACCTAAACCTTACATGAATCCCACTAAAAACCTGATAGAACCTAAACCTTTCATGAATCCCACTAAAAACCTGATATAACTTAAATTTACATGAATCCCAATAAAAAGCTGATAGAACCTAAACCTTACATGAATCCCACTAAAAACCTGATATAACTTAAATTTACATGAATCCCAATAAAAACCTGATAGAACCTAAACCTTACATGAATCCCACTAAAAACCTGATAGAACCTAAACCTTACATGAATCCCACTAAAAACCTGATAGAACTTAAACTTTACATGAACCCCACTAAAAACCTGATAGAAGATAAACTTCACATGAATCCCACTAAAAACCTGATAGAACCTAAACCTTACATGAATCCCACTAAAAACCTGATAGAACCTAAACCTTACATGAACCCCACTAAAAACCTGATAGAACCTAAACCTTACATGAATCCCACTAAAAACCTGATATAACTTAAATACACATGAACCCCACTAAAAACCTGATAGAAGATAAACTTCACATGAATCCCACTAAAAACCTGATAGAACCTAAACCTTACATGAATCCCACTAAAAACCTGATAGAACCTAAATCTTACATGAATCCCACTAAAAACCTGATAGAACCTAAACTTTACATGAATCCCACTAAAATCCTGATAGAACCTAAACCTTACATGAATCCCACTAAAAACCTGATAGAACCTAAACCTTACATGAATCCCACTAAAAACCTGATAGAGCCTAAACCTTACATGAATCCCACTAAAAACCTGATAGAACCTAAACCTTACATGAATCCCACTAAAAACCTGATAGAACCTAAACCTTACATGAATCCCACTAAAAACCTGATATAACTTAAATATACATGAATCCCACTAAAATCCTGATATAGCTTAAATTTACATGAATCCCAATAAAAACCTGATAGAACCTAAACCTTACATGAATCCCACTAAAAACCTGATAGAACCTAAATCTTACATGAATCCCACTAAAAACCTGATAGAACCTAAACTTTACATGAATCCCACTAAAAACCTGATAGAACCTAAACCTTACATGAATCCCACTAAAAACCTGATAGAACCTAAACCTTACATGAATCCCACTAAAAACCTGATAGAACCTAAACCTTACATGAATCCCACTAAAAACCTAATAGAACCTAAACCTTACATGAATCCCACTAAAAACCTGATAGAACCTAAACCTTACATGAATCCCACTAAAAACCTGATAGAACCTAAACTTTACATGAATCCCAATAAAAACCTGATAGAACCTAAACCTTACATGAATCCCACTAAAAACCTGATATATCTTAAATTTACATGAATCCCACTAAAAACCTGATAGAACCTAAACCTTATATGAATCCCACTAAAAACCTGATAGAACCTAAACCTTACATGAATCCCACTAAAAAACTGATAGAACCTAAACTTTACATGAATCCCACTAAAAACCTGATAGAACCTAAACCTTACATGAATCCCACTATAAACCTGATAGAACCTAAACCTTACATGAATCCCACTAAAAACCTGATAGAACCTAAACCTTACATGAATCCCACTAAAAACCTGATAGAACCTAAACCTTACATGAATCCCACTATAAACCTGATAGAACCTAAACCTTACATGAATCCCACTAAAAACCTGATAGAACCTAAACTTTACATGAATCCCAATAAAAACCTGATAGAACCTAAACCTTACATGAATCCCACTAAAAACCTGATAGAACCTAAACCTTACATGAATCCCACTAAAAACCTGATAGAGCCTAAACCTTACATGAATCCCACTAAAAACCTGATAGAACCTAAACCTTACATGAATCCCACTAAAAACCTGATAGAACCTAAACCTTACATGAATCCCACTAAAAACCTGATATAACTTAAATATACATGAATCCCACTAAAAACCTGATATAGCTTAAATTTACATGAATCCCAATAAAAACCTGATAGAACCTAAACCTTACATGAATCCCACTAAAAACCTGATAGAACCTAAATCTTACATGAATCCCACTAAAAACCTGATAGAACCTAAACTTTACATGAATCCCACTAAAAACCTGATAGAACCTAAACCTTACATGAATCCCACTAAAAACCTGATAGAACCTAAACCTTACATGAATCCCACTAAAAACCTGATAGAACCTAAACCTTACATGAATCCCACTAAAAACCTGATAGAACCTAAACCTTACATGAATCCCACTATAAACCTGATAGAACCTAAACCTTACATGAATCCCACTAAAAACCTGATAGAACCTAAACTTTACATGGATCCCAATAAAAACCTGATAGAACCTAAACCTTACATGAATCCCACTAAAAACCTGATATATCTTAAATTTACATGAATCCCAATAAAAACCTGATAGAACCTAAACCTTACATGAATCCCACTAAAAACCTGATAGAACCTAAACCTTATATGAATCCCACTAAAAACCTGATAGAACCTAAACCTTACATGAATCCCACTAAAAACCTGATAGAACCTAAACTTTACATGAATCCCACTAAAAACCTGATAGAACCTAAACCTTACATGAATCCCACTATAAACCTGATAGAACTTAAACCTTACATGAATCCCACTAAAAACCTGATAGAACCTAAACCTTACATGAATCCCACTAAAAACCTGATAGAACCTAAACCTTACATGAATCCCAATAAAAACCTGATAGAACCTAAACTTTACATGAATCCCAATAAAAACCTGATAGAACCTAAACCTTACATGAATCCCACTAAAAACCTGATATATCTTAACTTTACATGAATCCCAATAAAAACCTGATAGAACCTAAACCTTACATGAATCCCACTAAAAACCTGATAGAACCTAAACCTTATATGAATCCCACTAAAAACCTGATAGAACCTAAACCTTACATGAATCCCACTAAAAACCTGATAGAACCTAAACTTTACATGAATCCCACTAAAAACCTGATAGAACCTAAACCTTACATGAATCCCACTATAAACCTGATAGAACCTAAACCTTACATGAATCCCACTAAAAACATGATAGAACATAAACCTTACATGAATCCCACTAAAAACCTGATAGAACCTAAACTTTACATGAATCCCACTAAAAACCTGATAGAACCTAAACCTTACATGAATCCCACTAAAAACCTGATAGAACCTAAACTTTACATGAATCCCACTAAAAACCTGATAGAACCTAAGCCTTACACGAATCCCACTAAAAACCTGATAGAACCTAAACCTTACATGAATCCCACTAAAAACCTGATAGAACCTAAACCTTTCATGAATCCCACTAAAAACCTGATATAACTTAAATTTACATGAATCCCAATAAAAAGCTGATAGAACCTAAACCTTACATGAATCCCACTAAAAACCTGATATAACTTAAATTTACATGAATCCCAATAAAAACCTGATAGAACCTAAACCTTACATGAATCCCACTAAAAACCTGATAGAACCTAAACCTTACATGAATCCCACTAAAAACCTGATAGAACTTAAACTTTACATGAACCCCACTAAAAACCTGATAGAAGATAAACTTCACATGAATCCCACTAAAAACCTGATAGAACCTAAACCTTACATGAATCCCACTAAAAACCTGATAGAACCTAAACCTTACATGAATCCCACTAAAAAACTGATAGAACCTAAACTTTACATGAATCCCACTAAAAACCTGATAGAACCTAAACCTTACATGAATCCCACTATAAACCTGATAGAACCTAAACCTTACATGAATCCCACTAAAAACCTGATAGAACCTAAACCTTACATGAATCCCACTAAAAACCTGATAGAACCTAAACCTTACATGAATCCCACTATAAACCTGATAGAACCTAAACCTTACATGAATCCCACTAAAAACCTGATAGAACCTAAACTTTACATGAATCCCAATAAAAACCTGATAGAACCTAAACCTTACATGAATCCCACTAAAAACCTGATAGAACCTAAACCTTACATGAATCCCACTAAAAACCTGATAGAGCCTAAACCTTACATGAATCCCACTAAAAACCTGATAGAACCTAAACCTTACATGAATCCCACTAAAAACCTGATAGAACCTAAACCTTACATGAATCCCACTAAAAACCTGATATAACTTAAATATACATGAATCCCACTAAAAACCTGATATAGCTTAAATTTACATGAATCCCAATAAAAACCTGATAGAACCTAAACCTTACATGAATCCCACTAAAAACCTGATAGAACCTAAATCTTACATGAATCCCACTAAAAACCTGATAGAACCTAAACTTTACATGAATCCCACTAAAAACCTGATAGAACCTAAACCTTACATGAATCCCACTAAAAACCTGATAGAACCTAAACCTTACATGAATCCCACTAAAAACCTGATAGAACCTAAACCTTACATGAATCCCACTAAAAACCTGATAGAACCTAAACCTTACATGAATCCCACTATAAACCTGATAGAACCTAAACCTTACATGAATCCCACTAAAAACCTGATAGAACCTAACCTTTACATGAATCCCACTAAAAACCTGATAGAATCTAAACCTTACATGAATCCCACTATAAACCTGATAGAACCTAAACCTTACATGAATCCCACTAAAAACCTGATAGAACCTAAACCTTACATGAATCCCACTAAAAACCTGATAGAACCTAAACCTTACATGAATCCCAATAAAAACCTGATAGAACCTAAACTTTACATGAATCCCAATAAAAACCTGATAGAACCTAAACCTTACATGAATCCCACTAAAAACCTGATATATCTTAAATTTACATGAATCCCAATAAAAACCTGATAGAACCTAAACCTTACATGAATCCCACTAAAAACCTGATAGAACCTAAACCTTATATCAATCCCACTAAAAACCTGATAGAACCTAAACCTTACATGAATCCCACTAAAAACCTGATAGAACCTAAACTTTACATGAATCCCACTAAAAACCTGATAGAACCTAAACCTTACATGAATCCCACTATAAACCTGATAGAACCTAAACCTTACATGAATCCCACTAAAAACATGATAGAACATAAACCTTACATGAATCCCACTAAAAACCTGATAGAACCTAAACTTTACATGAATCCCACTAAAAACCTGATAGAACCTAAACCTTACATGAATCCCACTAAAAACCTGATAGAACCTAAACTTTACATGAATCCCACTAAAAACCTGATAGAACCTAAGCCTTACACGAATCCCACTAAAAACCTGATAGAACCTAAACCTTACATGAATCCCACTAAAAACCTGATAGAACCTAAACCTTTCATGAATCCCACTAAAAACCTGATATAACTTAAATTTACATGAATCCCAATAAAAAGCTGATAGAACCTAAACCTTACATGAATCCCACTAAAAACCTGATATAACTTAAATTTACATGAATCCCAATAAAAACCTGATAGAACCTAAACCTTACATGAATCCCACTAAAAACCTGATAGAACCTAAACCTTACATGAATCCCACTAAAAACCTGATAGAACTTAAACTTTACATGAACCCCACTAAAAACCTGATAGAAGATAAACTTCACATGAATCCCACTAAAAACCTGATAGAACCTAAACCTTACATGAATCCCACTAAAAACCTGATAGAACCTAAACCTTACATGAATCCCACTAAAAAACTGATAGAACCTAAACTTTACATGAATCCCACTAAAAACCTGATAGAACCTAAACCTTACATGAATCCCACTATAAACCTGATAGAACCTAAACCTTACATGAATCCCACTAAAAACCTGATAGAACCTAAACCTTACATGAATCCCACTAAAAACCTGATAGAACCTAAACCTTACATGAATCCCACTATAAACCTGATAGAACCTAAACCTTACATGAATCCCACTAAAAACCTGATAGAACCTAAACTTTACATGAATCCCAATAAAAACCTGATAGAACCTAAACCTTACATGAATCCCACTAAAAACCTGATAGAACCTAAACCTTACATGAATCCCACTAAAAACCTGATAGAGCCTAAACCTTACATGAATCCCACTAAAAACCTGATAGAACCTAAACCTTACATGAATCCCACTAAAAACCTGATAGAACCTAAACCTTACATGAATCCCACTAAAAACCTGATATAACTTAAATATACATGAATCCCACTAAAAACCTGATATAGCTTAAATTTACATGAATCCCAATAAAAACCTGATAGAACCTAAACCTTACATGAATCCCACTAAAAACCTGATAGAACCTAAATCTTACATGAATCCCACTAAAAACCTGATAGAACCTAAACTTTACATGAATCCCACTAAAAACCTGATAGAACCTAAACCTTACATGAATCCTACTAAAAACCTGATAGAACCTAAACCTTACATGAATCCGACTAAAAACCTGATAGAACCTAAACCTTACATGAATCCCACTAAAAACCTGATAGAACCTAAACCTTACATGAATCCCACTATAAACCTGATAGAACCTAAACCTTACATGAATCCCACTAAAAACCTGATAGAACCTAAACTTTACATGAATCCCAATAAAAACCTGATAGAACCTAAACCTTACATGAATCCCACTAAAAACCTGATATATCTTAAATTTACATGAATCCCAATAAAAACCTGATAGAACCTAAACCTTACATGAATCCCACTAAAAACCTGATAGAACCTAAACCTTATATGAATCCCACTAAAAACCTGATAGAACCTAAACCTTACATGAATCCCACTAAAAACCTGATAGAACCTAAACTTTACATGAATCCCACTAAAAACCTGATAGAACCTAAACCTTACATGAATCCCACTATAAACCTGATAGAACCTAAACCTTACATGAATCCCACTAAAAACCTGATAGAACCTAAACCTTACATGAATCCCACTAAAAACCTGATAGAACCTAAACCTTACATGAATCCCAATAAAAACCTGATAGAACCTAAACTTTACATGAATCCCAATAAAAACCTGATAGAACCTAAACCTTACATGAATCCCTCTAAAAACCTGATATATCTTAAATTTACATGAATCCCAATAAAAACCTGATAGAACCTAAACCTTACATGAATCCCACTAAAAACCTGATAGAACCTAAACCTTATATCAATCCCACTAAAAACCTGATAGAACCTAAACCTTACATGAATCCCACTAAAAACCTGATAGAACCTAAACTTTACATGAATCCCACTAAAAACCTGATAGAACCTAAACCTTACATGAATCCCACTATAAACCTGATAGAACCTAAACCTTACATGAATCCCACTAAAAACATGATAGAACATAAACCTTACATGAATCCCACTAAAAACCTGATAGAACCTAAACTTTACATGAATCCCACTAAAAACCTGATAGAACCTAAACCTTACATGAATCCCACTAAAAACCTGATAGAACCTAAACTTTACATGAATCCCACTAAAAACCTGATAGAACCTAAGCCTTACACGAATCCCACTAAAAACCTGATAGAACCTAAACCTTACATGAATCCCACTAAAAACCTGATAGAACCTAAACCTTTCATGAATCCCACTAAAAACCTGATATAACTTAAATTTACATGAATCCCAATAAAAAGCTGATAGAACCTAAACCTTACATGAATCCCACTAAAAACCTGATATAACTTAAATTTACATGAATCCCAATAAAAACCTGATAGAACCTAAACCTTACATGAATCCCACTAAAAACCTGATAGAACCTAAACCTTACATGAATCCCACTAAAAACCTGATAGAACTTAAACTTTACATGAACCCCACTAAAAACCTGATAGAAGATAAACTTCACATGAATCCCACTAAAAACCTGATAGAACCTAAACCTTACATGAATCCCACTAAAAACCTGATAGAACCTAAACCTTACATGAACCCCACTAAAAACCTGATAGAACCTAAACCTAACATGAATCCCACTAAAAACCTGATATAACTTAAATACACATGAACCCCACTAAAAACCTGATAGAAGATAAACTTCACATGAATCCCACTAAAAACCTGATAGAACCTAAACCTTACATGAATCCCACTAAAAACCTGATAGAACCTAAATCTTACATGAATCCCACTAAAAACCTGATAGAACCTAAACTTTACATGAATCCCACTAAAATCCTGATAGAACCTAAACCTTACATGAATCCCACTAAAAACCTGATAGAACCTAAACCTTACATGAATCCCACTAAAAACCTGATAGAGCCTAAACCTTACATGAATCCCACTAAAAACCTGATAGAACCTAAACCTTACATGAATCCCACTAAAAACCTGATAGAACCTAAACCTTACATGAATCCCACTAAAAACCTGATATAACTTAAATATACATGAATCCCACTAAAAACCTGATATAGCTTAAATTTACATGAATCCCAATAAAAACCTGATAGAACCTAAACCTTACATGAATCCCACTAAAAACCTGATAGAACCTAAATCTTACATGAATCCCACTAAAAACCTGATAGAACCTAAACTTTACATGAATCCCACTAAAAACCTGATAGAACCTAAACCTTACATGAATCCCACTAAAAACCTGATAGAACCTAAACCTTACATGAATCCCACTAAAAACCTGATAGAACCTAAACCTTACATGAATCCCACTATAAACCTGATAGAACCTAAACCTTACATGAATCCCACTAAAAACCTGATAGAACCTAAACTTTACATGAATCCCAATAAAAACCTGATAGAACCTAAACCTTACATGAATCCCACTAAAAACCTGATATATCTTAAATTTACATGAATCCCACTAAAAACCTGATAGAACCTAAACCTTATATCAATCCCACTAAAAACCTGATAGAACCTAAACCTTACATGAATCCCACTAAAAACCTGATAGAACCTAAACTTTACATGAATCCCACTAAAAACCTGATAGAACCTAAACCTTACATGAATCCCACTATAAACCTGATAGAACCTAAACCTTACATGAATCCCACTAAAAACCTGATAGAACATAAACCTTACATGAATCCCACTAAAAACCTGATAGAACCTAAACTTTACATGAATCCCACTAAAAACCTGATAGAACCTAAACCTTACATGAATCCCACTAAAAACCTGATAGAACCTAAACTTTACATGAATCCCACTAAAAACCTGATAGAACCTAAGCCTTACACGAATCCCACTAAAAACCTGATAGAACCTAAACCTTACATGAATCCCACTAAAAACCTGATAGAACCTAAACCTTTCATGAATCCCACTAAAAACCTGATATAACTTAAATTTACATGAATCCCAATAAAAAGCTGATAGAACCTAAACCTTACATGAATCCCACTAAAAACCTGATATAACTTAAATTTACATGAATCCCAATAAAAACCTGATAGAACCTAAACCTTACATGAATCCCACTAAAAACCTGATAGAACCTAAACCTTACATGAATCCCACTAAAAACCTGATAGAACTTAAACTTTACATGAACCCCACTAAAAACCTGATAGAAGATAAACTTCACATGAATCCCACTAAAAACCTGATAGAACCTAAACCTTACATGAATCCCACTAAAAACCTGATAGAACCTAAACCTTACATGAACCCCACTAAAAACCTGATAGAACCTAAACCTAACATGAATCCCACTAAAAACCTGATATAACTTAAATACACATGAACCCCACTAAAAACCTGATAGAAGATAAACTTCACATGAATCCCACTAAAAACCTGATAGAACCTAAACCTTACATGAATCCCACTAAAAACCTGATAGAACCTAAATCTTACATGAATCCCACTAAAAACCTGATAGAACCTAAACTTTACATGAATCCCACTAAAATCCTGATAGAACCTAAACCTTACATGAATCCCACTAAAAACCTGATAGAACCTAAACCTTACATGAATCCCACTAAAAACCTGATAGAGCCTAAACCTTACATGAATCCCACTAAAAACCTGATAGAACCTAAACCTTACATGAATCCCACTAAAAACCTGATAGAACCTAAACCTTACATGAATCCCACTAAAAACCTGATATAACTTAAATATACATGAATCCCACTAAAAACCTGATATAGCTTAAATTTACATGAATCCCAATAAAAACCTGATAGAACCTAAACCTTACATGAATCCCACTAAAAACCTGATAGAACCTAAATCTTACATGAATCCCACTAAAAACCTGATAGAACCTAAACTTTACATGAATCCCACTAAAAACCTGATAGAACCTAAACCTTACATGAATCCCACTAAAAACCTGATAGAACCTAAACCTTACATGAATCCCACTAAAAACCTGATAGAACCTAAACCTTACATGAATCCCACTATAAACCTGATAGAACCTAAACCTTACATGAATCCCACTAAAAACCTGATAGAACCTAAACTTTACATGAATCCCAATAAAAACCTGATAGAACCTAAACCTTACATGAATCCCACTAAAAACCTGATATATCTTAAATTTACATGAATCCCAATAAAAACCTGATAGAACCTAAACCTTACATGAATCCCACTAAAAACCTGATAGAACCTAAACCTTATAAGAATCCCACTAAAAACCTGATAGAACCTAAACCTTACATGAATCCCACTAAAAACCTGATAGAACCTAAACTTTACATGAATCCCACTAAAAACCTGATAGAACCTAAACCTTACATGAATCCCACTATAAACCTGATAGAACCTAAACCTTACATGAATCCCACTAAAAACCTGATAGAACCTAAACCTTACATGAATCCCACTAAAAACCTGATAGAACCTAAACCTTACATGAATCCCACTAAAAACCTGATAGAACCTAAACCTTACATGAATCCCACTAAAAACCTGATAGAACCTAAACTTTACATGAATCCCAATAAAAACCTGATAGAACCTAAACCTTACATGAATCCCACTAAAAACCTGATAGAACCTAAACCTTACATGAATCCCACTAAAAACCTGATAGAGCCTAAACCTTACATGAATCCCACTAAAAACCTGATAGAACCTAAACCTTACATGAATCCCACTAAAAACCTGATAGAACCTAAACCTTACATGAATCCCACTAAAAACCTGATATAACTTAAATATACATGAATCCCACTAAAAACCTGATATAGCTTAAATTTACATGAATCCCACTAAAAACCTGATAGAACCTAAACCTTACATGAATCCCACTAAAAACCTGATAGAACCTAAACCTTACATGAATCCCACTAAAAACCTGATAGAGCCTAAACCTTACATGAATCCCACTAAAAACCTGATAGAACCTAAACCTTACATGAATCCCACTATAAACCTGATAGAACCTAAACCTTACATGAATCCCACTAAAAACCTGATAGAACCTAAACTTTACATGAATCCCAATAAAAACCTGATAGAACCTAAACCTTACATGAATCCCACTAAAAACCTGATATATCTTAAATTTACATGAATCCCAATAAAAACCTGATAGAACCTAAACCTTACATGAATCCCACTAAAAACCTGATAGAACCTAAACCTTATATGAATCCCACTAAAAACCTGATAGAACCTAAACCTTACATGAATCCCACTAAAAACCTGATAGAACCTAAACTTTACATGAATCCCACTAAAAACCTGATAGAACCTAAACCTTACATGAATCCCACTAAAAACCTGATAGAACCTAAACCTTACATGAATCCCACTAAAAACCTGATATAACTTAAATATACATGAATCCCACTAAAAACCTGATATATCTTAAATTTACATGAATCCCAATAAAAACCTGATAGAACCTAAACCTTACATGAATCCCACTAAAAACCTGATAGAACCTAAATCTTACATGAATCCCACTAAAAACCTGATAGAACCTAAACTTTACATGAATCCCACTAAAAACCTGATAGAACCTAAACCTTACATGAATCCCACTAAAAACCTGATAGAACCTAAACCTTACATGAATCCCACTAAAAACCTGATAGAACCTAAACCTTACATGAATCCCACTAAAAACCTGATAGAACCTAAACCTTACATGAATCCCACTATAAACCTGATAGAACCTAAACCTTACATGAATCCCACTAAAAACCTGATAGAACCTAAACTTTACATGAATCCCAATAAAAACCTGATAGAACCTAAACCTTACATGAATCCCACTAAAAACCTGATATATCTTAAATTTACATGAATCCCAATAAAAACCTGATAGAACCTAAACCTTACATGAATCCCACTAAAAACCTGATAGAACCTAAACCTTATATGAATCCCACTAAAAACCTGATAGAACCTAAACCTTACATGAATCCCACTAAAAACCTGATAGAACCTAAACTTTACATGAATCCCACTAAAAACCTGATAGAACCTAAACCTTACATGAATCCCACTATAAACCTGATAGAACCTAAACCTTACATGAATCCCACTAAAAACCTGATAGAACCTAAACCTTACATGAATCCCACTAAAAACCTGATAGAACCTAAACCTTACATGAATCCCACTATAAACCTGATGGAACCTAAACCTTACATGAATCCCAATAAAAACCTGATAGAACCTAAACTTTACATGAATCCCAATAAAAACCTGATAGAACCTAAACCTTACATGTATCCCACTAAAAACCTGATATATCTTAAATTTACATGAATCCCAATAAAAACCTGATAGAACCTAAACCTTACATGAATCCCACTAAAAACCTGATAGAACCTAAACCTTATATCAATCCCACTAAAAACCTGATAGAACCTAAACCTTACATGAATCCCACTAAAAACCTGATAGAACCTAAACTTTACATGAATCCCACTAAAAACCTGATAGAACCTAAACCTTACATGAATCCCACTATAAACCTGATAGAACCTAAACCTTACATGAATCCCACTAAAAACATGATAGAACATAAACCTTACATGAATCCCACTAAAAACCTGATAGAACCTAAACTTTACATGAATCCCACTAAAAACCTGATAGAACCTAAACCTTACATGAATCCCACTAAAAACCTGATAGAACCTAAACTTTACATGAATCCCACTAAAAACCTGATAGAACCTAAGCCTTACATGAATCCCACTAAAAACCTGATAGAACCTAAACCTTACATGAATCCCACTAAAAACCTGATAGAACCTAAACCTTTCATGAATCCCACTAAAAACCTGATATAACTTAAATTTACATGAATCCCAATAAAAAGCTGATAGAACCTAAACCTTACATGAATCCCACTAAAAACCTGATATAACTTATATTTACATGAATCCCAATAAAAACCTGATAGAACCTAAACCTTAAATGAATCCCACTAAAAACCTGATAGAACCTAAACCTTACATGAATCCCACTAAAAACCTGATAGAACTTAAACTTTACATGAACCCCACTAAAAACCTGATAGAAGATAAACTTCACATGAATCCCACTAAAAACCTGATAGAACCTAAACCTTACATGAATCCCACTAAAAACCTGATAGAACCTAAACCTTACATGAATCCCACTAAAAAACTGATAGAACCTAAACTTTACATGAATCCCACTAAAAACCTGATAGAACCTAAACCTTACATGAATCCCACTATAAACCTGATAGAACCTAAACCTTACATGAATCCCACTAAAAACCTGATAGAACCTAAACCTTACATGAATCCCACTAAAAACCTGATAGAACCTAAACCTTACATGAATCCCACTATAAACCTGATAGAACCTAAACCTTACATGAATCCCACTAAAAACCTGATAGAACCTAAACTTTACATGAATCCCAATAAAAACCTGATAGAACCTAAACCTTACATGAATCCCACTATATACCTGATAGAACCTAAACCTTACATGAATCCCACTAAAAACATGATAGAACATAAACCTTACATGAATCCCACTAAAAACCTGATAGAACCTAAACTTTACATGAATCCCACTAAAAACCTGATAGAACCTAAACCTTACATGAATCCCACTAAAAACCTGATAGAACCTAAACTTTACATGAATCCCACTAAAAACCTGATAGAACCTAAGCCTTACACGAATCCCACTAAAAACCTGATAGAACCTAAACCTTACATGAATCCCACTAAAAACCTGATAGAACCTAAACCTTTCATGAATCCCACTAAAAACCTGATATAACTTAAATTTACATGAATCCCAATAAAAAGCTGATAGAACCTAAACCTTACATGAATCCCACTAAAAACCTGATATAACTTAAATTTACATGAATCCCAATAAAAACCTGATAGAACCTAAACCTTACATGAATCCCACTAAAAACCTGATAGAACCTAAACCTTACATGAATCCCACTAAAAACCTGATAGAACTTAAACTTTACATGAACCCCACTAAAAACCTGATAGAAGATAAACTTCACATGAATCCCACTAAAAACCTGATAGAACCTAAACCTTACATGAATCCCACTAAAAACCTGATAGAACCTAAACCTTACATGAACCCCACTAAAAACCTGATAGAACCTAAACCTTACATGAATCCCACTAAAAACCTGATATAACTTAAATACACATGAACCCCACTAAAAACCTGATAGAAGATAAACTTCACATGAATCCCACTAAAAACCTGATAGAACCTAAACCTTACATGAATCCCACTAAAAACCTGATAGAACCTAAATCTTACATGAATCCCACTAAAAACCTGATAGAACCTAAACTTTACATGAATCCCACTAAAATCCTGATAGAACCTAAACCTTACATGAATCCCACTAAAAACCTGATAGAACCTAAACCTTACATGAATCCCACTAAAAACCTGATAGAGCCTAAACCTTACATGAATCCCACTAAAAACCTGATAGAACCTAAACCTTACATGAATCCCACTAAAAACCTGATAGAACCTAAACCTTACATGAATCCCACTAAAAACCTGATATAACTTAAATATACATGAATCCCACTAAAAACCTGATATAGCTTAAATTTACATGAATCCCAATAAAAACCTGATAGAACCTAAACCTTACATGAATCCCACTAAAAACCTGATAGAACCTAAATCTTACATGAATCCCACTAAAAACCTGATAGAACCTAAACTTTACATGAATCCCACTAAAAACCTGATAGAACCTAAACCTTACATGAATCCCACTAAAAACCTGATAGAACCTAAACCTTACATGAATCCCACTAAAAACCTGATAGAACCTAAACCTTACATGAATCCCACTAAAAACCTGATAGAACCTAAACCTTACATGAATCCCACTAAAAACCTGATAGAACCTAAACTTTACATGAATCCCAATAAAAACCTGATAGAACCTAAACCTTACATGAATCCCACTAAAAACCTGATATATCTTAAATTTACATGAATCCCAATAAAAACCTGATAGAACCTAAACCTTACATGAATCCCACTAAAAACCTGATAGAACCTAAACCTTATAAGAATCCCACTAAAAACCTGATAGAACCTAAACCTTACATGAATCCCACTAAAAACCTGATAGAACCTAAACTTTACAT
The DNA here is from genome assembly GCA_963680875.1 of Bathymodiolus brooksi. Classification (NCBI taxonomy): domain Eukaryota; kingdom Metazoa; phylum Mollusca; class Bivalvia; order Mytilida; family Modiolidae; genus Bathymodiolus; species Bathymodiolus brooksi. The sequence continues at coordinate 16,468,421 of OY804580.1, forward strand.
GAATCCCACTAAAAACCTGATAGAACCTAAACCTTACATGAATCCCACTATAAACCTGATAGAACCTAAACCTTACATGAATCCCACTAAAAACCTGATAGAACCTAAACCTTACATGAATCCCACTAAAAACCTGATAGAACCTAAACCTTACATGAATCCCACTAAAAACCTGATAGAACCTAAACCTTACATGAATCCCACTAAAAACCTGATAGAACCTAAACTTTACATGAATCCCAATAAAAACCTGATAGAACCTAAACCTTACATGAATCCCACTAAAAACCTGATAGAACCTAAACCTTACATGAATCCCACTAAAAACCTGATAGAGCCTAAACCTTACATGAATCCCACTAAAAACCTGATAGAACCTAAACCTTACATGAATCCCACTAAAAACCTGATAGAACCTAAACCTTACATGAATCCCACTAAAAACCTGATATAACTTAAATATACATGAATCCCACTAAAAACCTGATATAGCTTAAATTTACATGAATCCCAATAAAAACCTGATAGAACCTAAACCTTACATGAATCCCACTAAAAACCTGATAGAACTTAAACTTTACATGAACCCCACTAAAAACCTGATATAGCTTAAATTTACATGAATCCCAATAAAAAGCTGATAGAACCTAAACCTTACATGAATCCCACTAAAAACCTGATATAACTTAAATTTACATGAATCCCAATAAAAACCTGATAGAACCTAAACCTTACATGAATCCCACTAAAAACCTGATAGAACCTAAACCTTACATGAATCCCACTAAAAACCTGATAGAACTTAAACTTTACATGAACCCCACTAAAAACCTGATAGAAGATAAACTTCACATGAATCCCACTAAAAACCTGATAGAACCTAAACCTTACATGAATCCCACTAAAAACCTGATAGAACCTAAACCTTACATGAACCCCACTAAAAACCTGATAGAACCTAAACCTTACATGAATCCCACTAAAAACCTGATATAACTTAAATACACATGAACCCCACTAAAAACCTGATAGAAGATAAACTTCACATGAATCCCACTAAAAACCTGATAGAACCTAAACCTTACATGAATCCCACTAAAAACCTGATAGAACCTAAATCTTACATGAATCCCACTAAAAACCTGATAGAACCTAAACTTTACATGAATCCCACTAAAATCCTGATAGAACCTAAACCTTACATGAATCCCACTAAAAACCTGATAGAACCTAAACCTTACATGAATCCCACTAAAAACCTGATAGAGCCTAAACCTTACATGAATCCCACTAAAAACCTGATAGAACCTAAACCTTACATGAATCCCACTAAAAACCTGATAGAACCTAAACCTTACATGAATCCCACTAAAAACCTGATATAACTTAAATATACATGAATCCCACTAAAAACCTGATATAGCTTAAATTTACATGAATCCCAATAAAAACCTGATAGAACCTAAACCTTACATGAATCCCACTAAAAACCTGATAGAACCTAAATCTTACATGAATCCCACTAAAAACCTGATAGAACCTAAACTTTACATGAATCCCACTAAAAACCTGATAGAACCTAAACCTTACATGAATCCCACTAAAAACCTGATAGAACCTAAACCTTACATGAATCCCACTAAAAACCTGATAGAACCTAAACCTTACATGAATCCCACTATAAACCTGATAGAACCTAAACCTTACATGAATCCCACTAAAAACCTGATAGAACCTAAACTTTACATGAATCCCAATAAAAACCTGATAGAACCTAAACCTTACATGAATCCCACTAAAAACCTGATATATCTTAAATTTACATGAATCCCAATAAAAACCTGATAGAACCTAAACCTTACATGAATCCCACTAAAAACCTGATAGAACCTAAACCTTATAAGAATCCCACTAAAAACCTGATAGAACCTAAACCTTACATGAATCCCACTAAAAACCTGATAGAACCTAAACTTTACATGAATCCCACTAAAAACCTGATAGAACCTAAACCTTACATGAATCCCACTAAAAACCTGATAGAACCTAAACCTTACATGAATCCCACTAAAAACCTGATAGAACCTAAACCTTACATGAATCCCACTAAAAACCTGATAGAACCTAAACCTTACATGAATCCCACTAAAAACCTGATAGAACCTAAACCTTACATGAATCCCACTAAAAACCTGATAGAACCTAAACTTTACATGAATCCCAATAAAAACCTGATAGAACCTAAACCTTACATGAATCCCACTAAAAACCTGATAGAACCTAAACCTTACATGAATCCCACTAAAAACCTGATAGAGCCTAAACCTTACATGAATCCCACTAAAAACCTGATAGAACCTAAACCTTACATGAATCCCACTAAAAACCTGATAGAGCCTAAACCTTACATGAATCCCACTAAAAACCTGATAGAACCTAAACCTTACATGAATCCCACTAAAAACCTGATATAACTTAAATACACATGAACCCCACTAAAAACCTGATAGAAGATAAACTTCACATGAATCCCACTAAAAACCTGATAGAACCTAAACCTTACATGAATCCCACTAAAAACCTGATAGAACCTAAATCTTACATGAATCCCACTAAAAACCTGATAGAACCTAAACTTTACATGAATCCCACTAAAATCCTGATAGAACCTAAACCTTACATGAATCCCACTAAAAACCTGATAGAACCTAAACCTTACATGAATCCCACTAAAAACCTGATAGAACCTAAACCTTACATGAATCCCACTAAAAACCTGATAGAACCTAAACCTTACATGAATCCCACTAAAAACCTGATATAACTTAAATATACATGAATCCCACTAAAAACCTGATATAGCTTAAATTTACATGAATCCCAATAAAAACCTGATAGAACCTAAACCTTACATGAATCCCACTAAAAACCTGATAGAACCTAAATCTTACATGAATCCCACTAAAAACCTGATAGAACCTAAACTTTACATGAATCCCACTAAAAACCTGATAGAACCTAAACCTTACATGAATCCCACTAAAAACCTGATAGAACCTAAACCTTACATGAATCCCACTAAAAACCTGATAGAACCTAAACCTTACATGAATCCCACTATAAACCTGATAGAACCTAAACCTTACATGAATCCCACTAAAAACCTGATAGAACCTAAACTTTACATGAATCCCAATAAAAACCTGATAGAACCTAAACCTTACATGAATCCCACTAAAAACCTGATATATCTTGAATTTACATGAATCCCAATAAAAACCTGATAGAACCTAAACCTTACATGAATCCCACTAAAAACCTGATAGAACCTAAACCTTATAAGAATCCCACTAAAAACCTGATAGAACCTAAACCTTACATGAATCCCACTAAAAACCTGATAGAACCTAAACTTTACATGAATCCCACTAAAAACCTGATAGAACCTAAACCTTACATGAATCCCACTAAAAACCTGATAGAACCTAAACCTTACATGAATCCCACTAAAAACCTGATAGAACCTAAATCTTACATGAATCCCACTAAAAACCTGATAGAACCTAAACTTTACATGAATCCCACTAAAATCCTGATAGAACCTAAACCTTACATGAATCCCACTAAAAACCTGATAGAACCTAAACCTTACATGAATCCCACTAAAAACCTGATAGAGCCTAAACCTTACATGAATCCCACTAAAAACCTGATAGAACCTAAACCTTACATGAATCCCACTAAAAACCTGATAGAACCTAAACCTTACATGAATCCCACTAAAAACCTGATATAACTTAAATATACATGAATCCCACTAAAAACCTGATATAGCTTAAATTTACATGAATCCCAATAAAAACCTGATAGAACCTAAACCTTACATGAATCCCACTAAAAACCTGATAGAACCTAAATCTTACATGAATCCCACTAAAAACCTGATAGAACCTAAACTTTACATGAATCCCACTAAAAACCTGATAGAACCTAAACCTTACATGAATCCCACTAAAAACCTGATAGAACCTAAACCTTACATGAATCCCACTAAAAACCTGATAGAACCTAAACCTTACATGAATCCCACTATAAACCTGATAGAACCTAAACCTTACATGAATCCCACTAAAAACCTGATAGAACCTAAACTTTATATGAATCCCAATAAAAACCTGATAGAACCTAAACCTTACATGAATCCCACTAAAAACCTGATATATCTTAAATTTACATGAATCCCAATAAAAACCTGATAGAACCTAAACCTTACATGAATCCCACTAAAAACCTGATAGAACCTAAACCTTATAAGAATCCCACTAAAAACCTGATAGAACCTAAACCTTACATGAATCCCACTAAAAACCTGATAGAACCTAAACTTTACATGAATCCCACTAAAAACCTGATAGAACCTAAACCTTACATGAATCCCACTAAAAACCTGATAGAACCTAAACCTTACATGAATCCCACTAAAAACCTGATAGAACCTAAACCTTACATGAATCCCACTAAAAACCTGATAGAACCTAAACCTTACATGAATCCCACTAAAAACCTGATAGAACCTAAACCTTACATGAATCCCACTAAAAACCTGATAGAACCTAAACTTTACATGAATCCCAATAAAAACCTGATAGAACCTAAACCTTACATGAATCCCACTAAAAACCTGATAGAACCTAAACCTTACATGAATCCCACTAAAAACCTGATAGAGCCTAAACCTTACATGAATCCCACTAAAAACCTGATAGAACCTAAACCTTACATGAATCCCACTAAAAACCTGATAGAGCCTAAACCTTACATGAATCCCACTAAAAACCTGATAGAACCTAAACCTTACATGAATCCCACTAAAAACCTGATATAACTTAAATACACATGAACCCCACTAAAAACCTGATAGAAGATAAACTTCACATGAATCCCACTAAAAACCTGATAGAACCTAAACCTTACATGAATCCCACTAAAAACCTGATAGAACCTAAATCTTACATGAATCCCACTAAAAACCTGATAGAACCTAAACTTTACATGAATCCCACTAAAATCCTGATAGAACCTAAACCTTACATGAATCCCACTAAAAACCTGATAGAACCTAAACCTTACATGAATCCCACTAAAAACCTGATAGAACCTAAACCTTACATGAATCCCACTAAAAACCTGATAGAACCTAAACCTTACATGAATCCCACTAAAAACCTGATATAACTTAAATATACATGAATCCCACTAAAAACCTGATATAGCTTAAATTTACATGAATCCCAATAAAAACCTGATAGAACCTAAACCTTACATGAATCCCACTAAAAACCTGATAGAACCTAAATCTTACATGAATCCCACTAAAAACCTGATAGAACCTAAACTTTACATGAATCCCACTAAAAACCTGATAGAACCTAAACCTTACATGAATCCCACTAAAAACCTGATAGAACCTAAACCTTACATGAATCCCACTAAAAACCTGATAGAACCTAAACCTTACATGAATCCCACTATAAACCTGATAGAACCTAAACCTTACATGAATCCCACTAAAAACCTGATAGAACCTAAACTTTACATGAATCCCAATAAAAACCTGATAGAACCTAAACCTTACATGAATCCCACTAAAAACCTGATATATCTTGAATTTACATGAATCCCAATAAAAACCTGATAGAACCTAAACCTTACATGAATCCCACTAAAAACCTGATAGAACCTAAACCTTATAAGAATCCCACTAAAAACCTGATAGAACCTAAACCTTACATGAATCCCACTAAAAACCTGATAGAACCTAAACTTTACATGAATCCCACTAAAAACCTGATAGAACCTAAACCTTACATGAATCCCACTATAAACCTGATAGAACCTAAACCTTACATGAATCCCACTAAAAACCTGATAGAACCTAAACCTTACATGAATCCCACTAAAAACCTGATAGAACCTAAACCTTACATGAATCCCACTAAAAACCTGATAGAACCTAAACCTTACATGAATCCCACTAAAAACCTGATAGAACCTAAACTTTACATGAATCCCAATAAAAACCTGATAGAACCTAAACCTTACATGAATCCCACTAAAAACCTGATAGAACCTAAACCTTACATGAATCCCACTAAAAACCTGATAGAGCCTAAACCTTACATGAATCCCACTAAAAACCTGATAGAACCTAAACCTTACATGAATCCCACTAAAAACCTGATAGAACCTAAACCTTACATGAATCCCACTAAAAACCTGATATAACTTAAATATACATGAATCCCACTAAAAACCTGATATAGCTTAAATTTACATGAATCCCAATAAAAACCTGATAGAACCTAAACCTTACATGAATCCCACTAAAAACCTGATAGAACTTAAACTTTACATGAACCCCACTAAAAACCTGATATAACTTAAATTTACATGAATCCCAATAAAAAGCTGATAGAACCTAAACCTTACATGAATCCCACTAAAAACCTGATATAACTTAAATTTACATGAATCCCAATAAAAACCTGATAGAACCTAAACCTTACATGAATCCCACTAAAAACCTGATAGAACCTAAACCTTACATGAATCCCACTAAAAACCTGATAGAACTTAAACTTTACATGAACCCCACTAAAAACCTGATAGAAGATAAACTTCACATGAATCCCACTAAAAACCTGATAGAACCTAAACCTTACATGAATCCCACTAAAAACCTGATAGAACCTAAACCTTACATGAACCCCACTAAAAACCTGATAGAACCTAAACCTTACATGAATCCCACTAAAAACCTGATATAACTTAAATACACATGAACCCCACTAAAAACCTGATAGAAGATAAACTTCACATGAATCCCACTAAAAACCTGATAGAACCTAAACCTTACATGAATCCCACTAAAAACCTGATAGAACCTAAATCTTACATGAATCCCACTAAAAACCTGATAGAACCTAAACTTTACATGAATCCCACTAAAATCCTGATAGAACCTAAACCTTACATGAATCCCACTAAAAACCTGATAGAACCTAAACCTTACATGAATCCCACTAAAAACCTGATAGAGCCTAAACCTTACATGAATCCCACTAAAAACCTGATAGAACCTAAACCTTACATGAATCCCACTAAAAACCTGATAGAACCTAAACCTTACATGAATCCCACTAAAAACCTGATATAACTTAAATATACATGAATCCCACTAAAAACCTGATATAGCTTAAATTTACATGAATCCCAATAAAAACCTGATAGAACCTAAACCTTACATGAATCCCACTAAAAACCTGATAGAACCTAAATCTTACATGAATCCCACTAAAAACCTGATAGAACCTAAACTTTACATGAATCCCACTAAAAACCTGATAGAACCTAAACCTTACATGAATCCCACTAAAAACCTGATAGAACCTAAACCTTACATGAATCCCACTAAAAACCTGATAGAACCTAAACCTTACATGAATCCCACTATAAACCTGATAGAACCTAAACCTTACATGAATCCCACTAAAAACCTGATAGAACCTAAACTTTACATGAATCCCAATAAAAACCTGATAGAACCTAAACCTTACATGAATCCCACTAAAAACCTGATATATCTTAAATTTACATGAATCCCAATAAAAACCTGATAGAACCTAAACCTTACATGAATCCCACTAAAAACCTGATAGAACCTAAACCTTATAAGAATCCCACTAAAAACCTGATAGAACCTAAACCTTACATGAATCCCACTAAAAACCTGATAGAACCTAAACTTTACATGAATCCCACTAAAAACCTGATAGAACCTAAACCTTACATGAATCCCACTAAAAACCTGATAGAACCTAAACCTTACATGAATCCCACTAAAAACCTGATAGAACCTAAACCTTACATGAATCCCACTAAAAACCTGATAGAACCTAAACCTTACATGAATCCCACTAAAAACCTGATAGAACCTAAACCTTACATGAATCCCACTAAAAACCTGATAGAACCTAAACTTTACATGAATCCCAATAAAAACCTGATAGAACCTAAACCTTACATGAATCCCACTAAAAACCTGATAGAACCTAAACCTTACATGAATCCCACTAAAAACCTGATAGAGCCTAAACCTTACATGAATCCCACTAAAAACCTGATAGAACCTAAACCTTACATGAATCCCACTAAAAACCTGATAGAACCTAAACCTTACATGAATCCCACTAAAAACCTGATATAACTTAAATATACATGAATCCCACTAAAAACCTGATATAGCTTAAATTTACATGAATCCCAATAAAAACCTGATAGAACCTAAACCTTACATGAATCCCACTAAAAACCTGATAGAACCTAAACCTTACATGAATCCCACTAAAAACCTGATAGAACCTAAACCTTACATGAATCCCACTATAAACCTGATAGAACCTAAACCTTACATGAATCCCACTAAAAACCTGATAGAACCTAAACTTTACATGAATCCCAATAAAAACCTGATAGAACCTAAACCTTACATGAATCCCACTAAAAACCTGATATATCTTAAATTTACATGAATCCCAATAAAAACCTGATAGAACCTAAACCTTACATGAATCCCACTAAAAACCTGATAGAACCTAAACCTTATATGAATCCCACTAAAAACCTGATAGAACCTAAACCTTACATGAATCCCACTAAAAACCTGATAGAACCTAAACTTTACATGAATCCCACTAAAAACCTGATAGAACCTAAACCTTACATGAATCCCACTAAAAACCTGATAGAACCTAAACCTTACATGAATCCCACTAAAAACCTGATATAACTTAAATATACATGAATCCCACTAAAAACCTGATATATCTTAAATTTACATGAATCCCAATAAAAACCTGATAGAACCTAAACCTTACATGAATCCCACTAAAAACCTGATAGAACCTAAATCTTACATGAATCCCACTAAAAACCTGATAGAACCTAAACTTTACATGAATCCCACTAAAAACCTGATAGAACCTAAACCTTACATGAATCCCACTAAAAACCTGATAGAACCTAAACCTTACATGAATCCCACTAAAAACCTGATAGAACCTAAACCTTACATGAATCCCACTAAAAACCTGATAGAACCTAAACCTTACATGAATCCCACTATAAACCTGATAGAACCTAAACCTTACATGAATCCCACTAAAAACCTGATAGAACCTAAACTTTACATGAATCCCAATAAAAACCTGATAGAACCTAAACCTTACATGAATCCCACTAAAAACCTGATATATCTTAAATTTACATGAATCCCAATAAAAACCTGATAGAACCTAAACCTTACATGAATCCCACTAAAAACCTGATAGAACCTAAACCTTATATGAATCCCACTAAAAACCTGATAGAACCTAAACCTTACATGAATCCCACTAAAAACCTGATAGAACCTAAACTTTACATGAATCCCACTAAAAACCTGATAGAACCTAAACCTTACATGAATCCCACTATAAACCTGATAGAACCTAAACCTTACATGAATCCCACTAAAAACCTGATAGAACCTAAACCTTACATGAATCCCACTAAAAACCTGATAGAACCTAAACCTTACATGAATCCCACTATAAACCTGATAGAACCTAAACCTTACATGAATCCCAATAAAAACCTGATAGAACCTAAACTTTACATGAATCCCAATAAAAACCTGATAGAACCTAAACCTTACATGTATCCCACTAAAAACCTGATATATCTTAAATTTACATGAATCCCAATAAAAACCTGATAGAACCTAAACCTTACATGAATCCCACTAAAAACCTGATAGAACCTAAACCTTATATCAATCCCACTAAAAACCTGATAGAACCTAAACCTTACATGAATCCCACTAAAAACCTGATAGAACCTAAACTTTACATGAATCCCACTAAAAACCTGATAGAACCTAAACCTTACATGAATCCCACTATAAACCTGATAGAACCTAAACCTTACATGAATCCCACTGAAAACATGATAGAACATAAACCTTACATGAATCCCACTAAAAACCTGATAGAACCTAAACTTTACATGAATCCCACTAAAAACCTGATAGAACCTAAACCTTACATGAATCCCACTAAAAACCTGATAGAACCTAAACTTTACATGAATCCCACTAAAAACCTGATAGAACCTAAGCCTTACATGAATCCCACTAAAAACCTGATAGAACCTAAACCTTACATGAATCCCACTAAAAACCTGATAGAACCTAAACCTTTCATGAATCCCACTAAAAACCTGATATAACTTAAATTTACATGAATCCCAATAAAAAGCTGATAGAACCTAAACCTTACATGAATCCCACTAAAAACCTGATATAACTTAAATTTACATGAATCCCAATAAAAACCTGATAGAACCTAAACCTTACATGAATCCCACTAAAAACCTGATAGAACCTAAACCTTACATGAATCCCACTAAAAACCTGATAGAACTTAAACTTTACATGAACCCCACTAAAAACCTGATAGAAGATAAACTTCACATGAATCCCACTAAAAACCTGATAGAACCTAAACCTTACATGAATCCCACTAAAAACCTGATAGAACCTAAACCTTACATGAACCCCACTAAAAACCTGATAGAACCTAAACCTTACATGAATCCCACTAAAAACCTGATATAACTTAAATACACATGAACCCCACTAAAAACCTGATAGAAGATAAACTTCACATGAATCCCACTAAAAACCTGATAGAACCTAAACCTTACATGAATCCCACTAAAAACCTGATAGAACCTAAATCTTACATGAATCCCACTAAAAACCTGATAGAACCTAAACCTTACATGAATCCCAATAAAAACCTGATAGAACCTAAACCTTACATGAATCCCACTAAAAACCTGATAGAACCTAAACCTTATATCAATCCCACTAAAAACCTGATAGAACCTAAACCTTACATGAATCCCACTAAAAACCTGATAGAACCTAAACTTTACATGAATCCCACTAAAAACCTGATAGAACCTAAACCTTACATGAATCCCACTATAAACCTGATAGAACCTAAACCTTACATGAATCCCACTGAAAACATGATAGAACATAAACCTTACATGAATCCCACTAAAAACCTGATAGAACCTAAACTTTACATGAATCCCACTAAAAACCTGATAGAACCTAAACCTTACATGAATCCCACTAAAAACCTGATAGAACCTAAACTTTACATGAATCCCACTAAAAACCTGATAGAACCTAAGCCTTACATGAATCCCACTAAAAACCTGATAGAACCTAAACCTTACATGAATCCCACTAAAAACCTGATAGAACCTAAACCTTTCATGAATCCCACTAAAAACCTGATATAACTTAAATTTACATGAATCCCAATAAAAAGCTGATAGAACCTAAACCTTACATGAATCCCACTAAAAACCTGATATAACTTAAATTTACATGAATCCCAATAAAAACCTGATAGAACCTAAACCTTACATGAATCCCACTAAAAACCTGATAGAACCTAAACCTTACATGAATCCCACTAAAAACCTGATAGAACTTAAACTTTACATGAACCCCACTAAAAACCTGATAGAAGATAAACTTCACATGAATCCCACTAAAAACCTGATAGAACCTAAACCTTACATGAATCCCACTAAAAACCTGATAGAACCTAAACCTTACATGAACCCCACTAAAAACCTGATAGAACCTAAACCTTACATGAATCCCACTAAAAACCTGATATAACTTAAATACACATGAACCCCACTAAAAACCTGATAGAAGATAAACTTCACATGAATCCCACTAAAAACCTGATAGAACCTAAACCTTACATGAATCCCACTAAAAACCTGATAGAACCTAAATCTTACATGAATCCCACTAAAAACCTGATAGAACCTAAACTTTACATGAATCCCACTAAAATCCTGATAGAACCTAAACCTTACATGAATCCCACTAAAAACCTGATAGAACCTAAACCTTACATGAATCCCACTAAAAACCTGATAGAGCCTAAACCTTACATGAATCCCACTAAAAACCTGATAGAACCTAAACCTTACATGAATCCCACTAAAAACCTGATAGAACCTAAACCTTACATGAATCCCACTAAAAACCTGATATAACTTAAATATACATGAATCCCACTAAAAACCTGATATAGCTTAAATTTACATGAATCCCAATAAAAACCTGATAGAACCTAAACCTTACATGAATCCCACTAAAAACCTGATAGAACCTAAATCTTACATGAATCCCACTAAAAACCTGATAGAACCTAAACTTTACATGAATCCCACTAAAAACCTGATAGAACCTAAACCTTACATGAATCCCACTAAAAACCTGATAGAACCTAAACCTTACATGAATCCCACTAAAAACCTGATAGAACCTAAACCTTACATGAATCCCACTAAAAACCTGATAGAACCTAAACCTTACATGAATCCCACTATAAACCTGATAGAACCTAAACCTTACATGAATCCCACTAAAAACCTGATAGAACCTAAACTTTACATGAATCCCAATAAAAACCTGATAGAACCTAAACCTTACATGAATCCCACTAAAAACCTGATATATCTTAAATTTACATGAATCCCAATAAAAACCTGATAGAACCTAAACCTTACATGAATCCCACTAAAAACCTGATAGAACCTAAACCTTATATGAATCCCACTAAAAACCTGATAGAACCTAAACCTTACATGAATCCCACTAAAAACCTGATAGAACCTAAACTTTACATGAATCCCACTAAAAACCTGATAGAACCTAAACCTTACATGAATCCCACTATAAACCTGATAGAACCTAAACCTTACATGAATCCCACTAAAAACCTGATAGAACCTAAACCTTACATGAATCCCACTAAAAACCTGATAGAACCTAAACCTTACATGAATCCCACTAAAAACCTGATAGAACCTAAACCTTACATGAATCCCACTAAAAACCTGATAGAACCTAAACTTTACATGAATCCCAATAAAAACCTGATAGAACCTAAACCTTACATGAATCCCACTAAAAACCTGATAGAACCTAAACCTTACATGAATCCCACTAAAAACCTGATAGAGCCTAAACCTTACATGAATCCCACTAAAAACCTGATAGAACCTAAACCTTACATGAATCCCACTAAAAACCTGATAGAACCTAAACCTTACATGAATCCCACTAAAAACATGATATAACTTAAATATACATGAATCCCACTAAAAACCTGATATAGCTTAAATTTACATGAATCCCAATAAAAAATTGATAGAACCTAAACCTTACATGAATCCCACTAAAAACCTGATAGAACCTAAACCTTACATGAATCCCACTAAAAACCTGATAGAGCCTAAACCTTACATGAATCCCACTAAAAACCTGATAGAACCTAAACCTTACATGAATCCCACTATAAACCTGATAGAACCTAAACCTTACATGAATCCCACTAAAAACCTGATAGAACCTAAACTTTACATGAATCCCAATAAAAACCTGATAGAACCTAAACCTTACATGAATCCCACTAAAAACCTGATATATCTTAAATTTACATGAATCCCAATAAAAACCTGATAGAACCTAAACTTTACATGAATCCCACTAAAAACCTGATAGAACCTAAACCTTATATGAATCCCACTAAAAACCTGATAGAACCTAAACCTTACGTGAATCCCACTAAAAACCTGATAGAACCTAAACTTTACATGAATCCCACTAAAAACCTGATAGAACCTAAACCTTACATGAATCCCACTAAAAACCTGATAGAACCTAAACCTTACATGAATCCCACTAAAAACCTGATATAACTTAAATATACATGAATCCCACTAAAAACCTGATATATCTTAAATTTACATGAATCCCAATAAAAACCTGATAGAACCTAAACCTTACATGAATTCCACTAAAAACCTGATAGAACCTAAATCTTACATGAATCCCACTAAAAACCTGATAGAACCTAAACTTTACATGAATCCCACTAAAAACCTGATAGAACCTAAACCTTACATGAATCCCACTAAAAACCTGATAGAACCTAAACCTTACATGAATCCCACTAAAAACCTGATAGAACCTAAACCTTACATGAATCCCACTAAAAACCTGATAGAACCTAAACCTTACATGAATCCCACTAAAAACCTGATAGAACCTAAACCTTACATGAATCCCACTAAAAACCTGATAGAACCTAAACTTTACATGAATCCCAATAAAAACCTGATAGAACCTAAACCTTACATGAATCCCACTAAAAACCTGATATATCTTAAATTTACATGAATCCCAATAAAAACCTGATAGAACCTAAACCTTACATGAATCCCACTAAAAACCTGATAGAACCTAAACCTTATATGAATCCCACTAAAAACCTGATAGAACCTAAACCTTACATGAATCCCACTAAAAACCTGATAGAACCTAAACTTTACATGAATCCCACTAAAAACCTGATAGAACCTAAACCTTACATGAATCCCACTATAAACCTGATAGAACCTAAACCTTACATGAATCCCACTAAAAACCTGATAGAACCTAAACCTTACATGAATCCCACTAAAAACCTGATAGAACCTAAACCTTACATGAATCCCACTATAAACCTGATAGAACCTAAACCTTACATGAATCCCAATAAAAACCTGATAGAACCTAAACTTTACATGAATCCCAATAAAAACCTGATAGAACCTAAACCTTACATGAATCCCACTAAAAACCTGATATATCTTAAATTTACATGAATCCCAATAAAAACCTGATAGAACCTAAACCTTACATGAATCCCACTAAAAACCTGATAGAACCTAAACCTTATATCAATCCCACTAAAAACCTGATAGAACCTAAACCTTACATGAATCCCACTAAAAACCTGATAGAACCTAAACTTTACATGAATCCCACTAAAAACCTGATAGAACCTAAACCTTACATGAATCCCACTATAAACCTGATAGAACCTAAACCTTACATGAATCCCACTAAAAACATGATAGAACATAAACCTTACATGAATCCCACTAAAAACCTGATAGAACCTAAACTTTACATGAATCCCACTAAAAACCTGATAGAACCTAAACCTTACATGAATCCCACTAAAAACCTGATAGAACCTAAACTTTACATGAATCCCACTAAAAACCTGATAGAACCTAAGCCTTACATGAATCCCACTAAAAACCTGATAGAACCTAAACCTTACATGAATCCCACTAAAAACCTGATAGAACCTAAACCTTTCATGAATCCCACTAAAAACCTGATATAACTTAAATTTACATGAATCCCAATAAAAAGCTGATAGAACCTAAACCTTACATGAATCCCACTAAAAACCTGATATAGCTTAAATTTACATGAATCCCAATAAAAACCTGATAGAACCTAAACCTTACATGAATCCCACTAAAAACCTGATAGAACCTAAACCTTACATGAATCCCACTAAAAACCTGATAGAACTTAAACTTTACATGAACCCCACTAAAAACCTGATAGAAGATAAACTTCACATGAATCCCACTAAAAACCTGATAGAACCTAAACCTTACATGAATCCCACTAAAAACCTGATAGAACCTAAACCTTACATGAACCCCACTAAAAACCTGATAGAACCTAAACCTTACATGAATCCCACTAAAAACCTGATATAACTTAAATACACATGAACCCCACTAAAAACCTGATAGAAGATAAACTTCACATGAATCCCACTAAAAACCTGATAGAACCTAAACCTTACATGAATCCCACTAAAAACCTGATAGAACCTAAATCTTACATGAATCCCACTAAAAACCTGATAGAACCTAAACTTTACATGAATCCCACTAAAATCCTGATAGAACCTAAACCTTACATGAATCCCACTAAAAACCTGATAGAACCTAAACCTTACATGAATCCCACTAAAAACCTGATAGAGCCTAAACCTTACATGAATCCCACTAAAAACCTGATAGAACCTAAACCTTACATGAATCCCACTAAAAACCTGATAGAACCTAAACCTTACATGAATCCCACTAAAAACCTGATATAACTTAAATATACATGAATCCCACTAAAAACCTGATATAGCTTAAATTTACATGAATCCCAATAAAAACCTGATAGAACCTAAACCTTACATGAATCCCACTAAAAACCTGATAGAACCTAAATCTTACATGAATCCCACTAAAAACCTGATAGAACCTAAACTTTACATGAATCCCACTAAAAACCTGATAAAACCTAAACCTTACATGAATCCCACTAAAAACCTGATAGAACCTAAACCTTACATGAATCCCACTAAAAACCTGATAGAACCTAAACTTTACATGAATCCCACTAAAAACCTGATAGAACCTAAACCTTACATGAATCCCACTATAAACCTGATAGAACCTAAACCTTACATGAATCCCACTAAAAACCTGATAGAACCTAAACCTTACATGAATCCCACTAAAAACCTGATAGAACCTAAACCTTACATGAATCCCACTATAAACCTGATAGAACCTAAACCTTACATGAATCCCAATAAAAACCTGATAGAACCTAAACTTTACATGAATCCCAATAAAAACCTGATAGAACCTAAACCTTACATGAATCCCACTAAAAACCTGATATATCTTAAATTTACATGAATCCCAATAAAAACCTGATAGAACCTAAACCTTACATGAATCCCACTAAAAACCTGATAGAACCTAAACCTTATATCAATCCCACTAAAAACCTGATAGAACCTAAACCTTACATGAATCCCACTAAAAACCTGATAGAACCTAAACTTTACATGAATCCCACTAAAAACCTGATAGAACCTAAACCTTACATGAATCCCACTATAAACCTGATAGAACCTAAACCTTACATGAATCCCAATAAAAACCTGATAGAACCTAAACCTTACATGAATCCCACTAAAAACCTGATATATCTTAAATTTACATGAATCCCAATAAAAACCTGATAGAACCTAAACTTTACATGAATCCCACTAAAAACCTGATAGAACCTAAACCTTATATGAATCCCACTAAAAACCTGATAGAACCTAAACCTTACGTGAATCCCACTAAAAACCTGATAGAACCTAAACTTTACATGAATCCCACTAAAAACCTGATAGAACCTAAACCTTACATGAATCCCACTAAAAACCTGATAGAACCTAAACCTTACATGAATCCCACTAAAAACCTGATATAACTTAAATATACATGAATCCCACTAAAAACCTGATATATCTTAAATTTACATGAATCCCAATAAAAACCTGATAGAACCTAAACCTTACATGAATTCCACTAAAAACCTGATAGAACCTAAATCTTACATGAATCCCACTAAAAACCTGATAGAACCTAAACTTTACATGAATCCCACTAAAAACCTGATAGAACCTAAACCTTACATGAATCCCACTAAAAACCTGATAGAACCTAAACCTTACATGAATCCCACTAAAAACCTGATAGAACCTAAACCTTACATGAATCCCACTAAAAACCTGATAGAACCTAAACCTTACATGAATCCCACTAAAAACCTGATAGAACCTAAACCTTACATGAATCCCACTAAAAACCTGATAGAACCTAAACTTTACATGAATCCCAATAAAAACCTGATAGAACCTAAACCTTACATGAATCCCACTAAAAACCTGATATATCTTAAATTTACATGAATCCCAATAAAAACCTGATAGAACCTAAACCTTACATGAATCCCACTAAAAACCTGATAGAACCTAAACCTTATATGAATCCCACTAAAAACCTGATAGAACCTAAACCTTACATGAATCCCACTAAAAACCTGATAGAACCTAAACTTTACATGAATCCCACTAAAAACCTGATAGAACCTAAACCTTACATGAATCCCACTATAAACCTGATAGAACCTAAACCTTACATGAATCCCACTAAAAACCTGATAGAACCTAAACCTTACATGAATCCCACTAAAAACCTGATAGAACCTAAACCTTACATGAATCCCACTATAAACCTGATAGAACCTAAACCTTACATGAATCCCAATAAAAACCTGATAGAACCTAAACTTTACATGAATCCCAATAAAAACCTGATAGAACCTAAACCTTACGTGAATCCCACTAAAAACCTGATAGAACCTAAACTTTACATGAATCCCACTAAAAACCTGATAGAACCTAAACCTTACATGAATCCCACTAAAAACCTGATAGAACCTAAACCTTACATGAATCCCACTAAAAACCTGATATAACTTAAATATACATGAATCCCACTAAAAACCTGATATATCTTAAATTTACATGAATCCCAATAAAAACCTGATAGAACCTAAACCTTACATGAATTCCACTAAAAACCTGATAGAACCTAAATCTTACATGAATCCCACTAAAAACCTGATAGAACCTAAACTTTACATGAATCCCACTAAAAACCTGATAGAACCTAAACCTTACATGAATCCCACTAAAAACCTGATAGAACCTAAACCTTACATGAATCCCACTAAAAACCTGATAGAACCTAAACCTTACATGAATCCCACTAAAAACCTGATAGAACCTAAACCTTACATGAATCCCACTAAAAACCTGATAGAACCTAAACCTTACATGAATCCCACTAAAAACCTGATAGAACCTAAACTTTACATGAATCCCAATAAAAACCTGATAGAACCTAAACCTTACATGAATCCCACTAAAAACCTGATATATCTTAAATTTACATGAATCCCAATAAAAACCTGATAGAACCTAAACCTTACATGAATCCCACTAAAAACCTGATAGAACCTAAACCTTATATGAATCCCACTAAAAACCTGATAGAACCTAAACCTTACATGAATCCCACTAAAAACCTGATAGAACCTAAACTTTACATGAATCCCACTAAAAACCTGATAGAACCTAAACCTTACATGAATCCCACTATAAACCTGATAGAACCTAAACCTTACATGAATCCCACTAAAAACCTGATAGAACCTAAACCTTACATGAATCCCACTAAAAACCTGATAGAACCTAAACCTTACATGAATCCCACTATAAACCTGATAGAACCTAAACCTTACATGAATCCCAATAAAAACCTGATAGAACCTAAACTTTACATGAATCCCAATAAAAACCTGATAGAACCTAAACCTTACATGAATCCCACTAAAAACCTGATATATCTTAAATTTACATGAATCCCAATAAAAACCTGATAGAACCTAAACCTTACATGAATCCCACTAAAAACCTGATAGAACCTAAACCTTATATCAATCCCACTAAAAACCTGATAGAACCTAAACCTTACATGAATCCCACTAAAAACCTGATAGAACCTAAACTTTACATGAATCCCACTAAAAACCTGATAGAACCTAAACCTTACATGAATCCCACTATAAACCTGATAGAACCTAAACCTTACATGAATCCCACTAAAAACATGATAGAACATAAACCTTACATGAATCCCACTAAAAACCTGATAGAACCTAAACTTTACATGAATCCCACTAAAAACCTGATAGAACCTAAACCTTACATGAATCCCACTAAAAACCTGATAGAACCTAAACTTTACATGAATCCCACTAAAAACCTGATAGAACCTAAGCCTTACATGAATCCCACTAAAAACCTGATAGAACCTAAACCTTACATGAATCCCACTAAAAACCTGATAGAACCTAAACCTTTCATGAATCCCACTAAAAACCTGATATAACTTAAATTTACATGAATCCCAATAAAAAGCTGATAGAACCTAAACCTTACATGAATCCCACTAAAAACCTGATATAACTTAAATTTACATGAATCCCAATAAAAACCTGATAGAACCTAAACCTTACATGAATCCCACTAAAAACCTGATAGAACCTAAACCTTACATGAATCCCACTAAAAACCTGATAGAACTTAAACTTTACATGAACCCCACTAAAAACCTGATAGAAGATAAACTTCACATGAATCCCACTAAAAACCTGATAGAACCTAAACCTTACATGAATCCCACTAAAAACCTGATAGAACCTAAACCTTACATGAACCCCACTAAAAACCTGATAGAACCTAAACCTTACATGAATCCCACTAAAAACCTGATATAACTTAAATACACATGAACCCCACTAAAAACCTGATAGAAGATAAACTTCACATGAATCCCACTAAAAACCTGATAGAACCTAAACCTTACATGAATCCCACTAAAAACCTGATAGAACCTAAATCTTACATGAATCCCACTAAAAACCTGATAGAACCTAAACTTTACATGAATCCCACTAAAATCCTGATAGAACCTAAACCTTACATGAATCCCACTAAAAACCTGATAGAACCTAAACCTTACATGAATCCCACTAAAAACCTGATAGAGCCTAAACCTTACATGAATCCCACTAAAAACCTGATAGAACCTAAACCTTACATGAATCCCACTAAAAACCTGATAGAACCTAAACCTTACATGAATCCCACTAAAAACCTGATATAACTTAAATATACATGAATCCCACTAAAAACCTGATATAGCTTAAATTTACATGAATCCCAATAAAAACCTGATAGAACCTAAACCTTACATGAATCCCACTAAAAACCTGATAGAACCTAAATCTTACATGAATCCCACTAAAAACCTGATAGAACCTAAACTTTACATGAATCCCACTAAAAACCTGATAGAACCTAAACCTTACATGAATCCCACTAAAAACCTGATAGAACCTAAACCTTACATGAATCCCACTAAAAACCTGATAGAACCTAAACTTTACATGAATCCCACTAAAAACCTGATAGAACCTAAACCTTACATGAATCCCACTATAAACCTGATAGAACCTAAACCTTACATGAATCCCACTAAAAACCTGATAGAACCTAAACCTTACATGAATCCCACTAAAAACCTGATAGAACCTAAACCTTACATGAATCCCACTATAAACCTGATAGAACCTAAACCTTACATGAATCCCAATAAAAACCTGATAGAACCTAAACTTTACATGAATCCCAATAAAAACCTGATAGAACCTAAACCTTACATGAATCCCACTAAAAACCTGATATATCTTAAATTTACATGAATCCCAATAAAAACCTGATAGAACCTAAACCTTACATGAATCCCACTAAAAACCTGATAGAACCTAAACCTTATATCAATCCCACTAAAAACCTGATAGAACCTAAACCTTACATGAATCCCACTAAAAACCTGATAGAACCTAAACTTTACATGAATCCCACTAAAAACCTGATAGAACCTAAACCTTACATGAATCCCACTATAAACCTGATAGAACCTAAACCTTACATGAATCCCACTAAAAACATGATAGAACATAAACCTTACATGAATCCCACTAAAAACCTGATAGAACCTAAACTTTACATGAATCCCACTAAAAACCTGATAGAACCTAAACCTTACATGAATCCCACTAAAAACCTGATAGAACCTAAACTTTACATGAATCCCACTAAAAACCTGATAGAACCTAAGCCTTACATGAATCCCACTAAAAACCTGATAGAACCTAAACCTTACATGAATCCCACTAAAAACCTGATAGAACCTAAACCTTTCATGAATCCCACTAAAAACCTGATATAACTTAAATTTACATGAATCCCAATAAAAAGCTGATAGAACCTAAACCTTACATGAATCCCACTAAAAACCTGATATAACTTAAATTTACATGAATCCCAATAAAAACCTGATAGAACCTAAACCTTACATGAATCCCACTAAAAACCTGATAGAACCTAAACTTTACATGAATCCCACTAAAAACCTGATAGAACCTAAGCCTTACATGAATCCCACTAAAAACCTGATAGAACCTAAACCTTACATGAATCCCACTAAAAACCTGATAGAACCTAAACCTTTCATGAATCCCACTAAAAACCTGATATAACTTAAATTTACATGAATCCCAATAAAAAGCTGATAGAACCTAAACCTTACATGAATCCCACTAAAAACCTGATATAACTTAAATTTACATGAATCCCAATAAAAACCTGATAGAACCTAAACCTTACATGAATCCCACTAAAAACCTGATAGAACCTAAACCTTACATGAATCCCACTAAAAACCTGATAGAACTTAAACTTTACATGAACCCCACTAAAAACCTGATAGAAGATAAACTTCACATGAATCCCACTAAAAACCTGATAGAACCTAAACCTTACATGAATCCCACTAAAAACCTGATAGAACCTAAACCTTACATGAACCCCACTAAAAACCTGATAGAACCTAAACCTTACATGAATCCCACTAAAAACCTGATATAACTTAAATACACATGAACCCCACTAAAAACCTGATAGAAGATAAACTTCACATGAATCCCACTAAAAACCTGATAGAACCTAAACCTTACATGAATCCCACTAAAAACCTGATAGAACCTAAATCTTACATGAATCCCACTAAAAACCTGATAGAACCTAAACTTTACATGAATCCCACTAAAATCCTGATAGAACCTAAACCTTACATGAATCCCACTAAAAACCTGATAGAACCTAAACCTTACATGAATCCCACTAAAAACCTGATAGAGCCTAAACCTTACATGAATCCCACTAAAAACCTGATAGAACCTAAACCTTACATGAATCCCACTAAAAACCTGATAGAACCTAAACCTTACATGAATCCCACTAAAAACCTGATATAACTTAAATATACATGAATCCCACTAAAAACCTGATATAGCTTAAATTTACATGAATCCCAATAAAAACCTGATAGAACCTAAACCTTACATGAATCCCACTAAAAACCTGATAGAACCTAAATCTTACATGAATCCCACTAAAAACCTGATAGAACCTAAACTTTACATGAATCCCACTAAAAACCTGATAGAACCTAAACCTTACATGAATCCCACTAAAAACCTGATAGAACCTAAACCTTACATGAATCCCACTAAAAACCTGATAGAACCTAAACCTTACATGAATCCCACTAAAAACCTGATAGAACCTAAACCTTACATGAATCCCACTATAAACCTGATAGAACCTAAACCTTACATGAATCCCACTAAAAACCTGATAGAACCTAAACTTTACATGAATCCCAATAAAAACCTGATAGAACCTAAACCTTACATGAATCCCACTAAAAACCTGATATATCTTAAATTTACATGAATCCCAATAAAAACCTGATAGAACCTAAACCTTACATGAATCCCACTAAAAACCTGATAGAACCTAAATCTTACATGAATCCCACTAAAAACCTGATAGAACCTAAACTTTACATGAATCCCACTAAAAACCTGATAGAACCTAAACCTTACATGAATCCCACTAAAAACCTGATAGAACCTAAACCTTACATGAATCCCACTAAAAACCTGATAGAACCTAAACCTTACATGAATCCCACTAAAAACCTGATAGAACCTAAACCTTACATGAATCCCACTATAAACCTGATATAACCTAAACCTTACATGAATCCCACTAAAAACCTGATAGAACCTAAACTTTACATGAATCCCAATAAAAACCTGATAGAACCTAAACCTTACATGAATCCCACTAAAAACCTGATATATCTTAAATTTACATGAATCCCAATAAAAACCTGATAGAACCTAAACCTTACATGAATCCCACTAAAAACCTGATAGAACCTAAACCTTATATGAATCCCACTAAAAACCTGATAGAACCTAAACCTTACATGAATCCCACTAAAAACCTGATAGAACCTAAACTTTACATGAATCCCACTAAAAACCTGATAGAACCTAAACCTTACATGAATCCCACTATAAACCTGATAGAACCTAAACCTTACATGAATCCCACTAAAAACCTGATAGAACCTAAACCTTACATGAATCCCACTAAAAACCTGATAGAACCTAAACCTTACATGAATCCCACTATAAACCTGATAGAACCTAAACCTTACATGAATCCCAATAAAAACCTGATAGAACCTAAACTTTACATGAATCCCAATAAAAACCTGATAGAACCTAAACCTTACATGAATCCCACTAAAAACCTGATATATCTTAAATTTACATGAATCCCAATAAAAACCTGATAGAACCTAAACCTTACATGAATCCCACTAAAAACCTGATAGAACCTAAACCTTATATCAATCCCACTAAAAACCTGATAGAACCTAAACCTTACATGAATCCCACTAAAAACCTGATAGAACCTAAACTTTACATGAATCCCACTAAAAACCTGATAGAACCTAAACCTTACATGAATCCCACTATAAACCTGATAGAACCTAAACCTTACATGAATCCCACTAAAAGCATGATAGAACATAAACCTTACATGAATCCCACTAAAAACCTGATAGAACCTAAACTTTACATGAATCCCACTAAAAACCTGATAGAACCTAAACCTTACATGAATCCCACTAAAAACCTGATAGAACCTAAACTTTACATGAATCCCACTAAAAACCTGATAGAACCTAAGCCTTACATGAATCCCACTAAAAACCTGATAGAACCTAAACCTTACATGAATCCCACTAAAAACCTGATAGAACCTAAACCTTTCATGAATCCCACTAAAAACCTGATATAACTTAAATTTACATGAATCCCAATAAAAAGCTGATAGAACCTAAATCTTACATGAATCCCACTAAAAACCTGATATAACTTAAATTTACATGAATCCCAATAAAAACCTGATAGAACCTAAACCTTACATGAATCCCACTAAAAACCTGATAGAACCTAAACCTTACATGAATCCCACTAAAAACCTGATAGAACTTAAACTTTACATGAACCCCACTAAAAACCTGATAGAAGATAAACTTCACATGAATCCCACTAAAAACCTGATAGAACCTAAACCTTACATGAATCCCACTAAAAACCTGATAGAACCTAAACCTTACATGAACCCCACTAAAAACCTGATAGAACCTAAACCTTACATGAATCCCACTAAAAACCTGATATAACTTAAATACATATGAACCCCACTAAAAACCTGATAGAAGATAAACTTCACATGAATCCCACTAAAAACCTGATAGAACCTAAACCTTACATGAATCCCACTAAAAACCTGATAGAACCTAAATCTTACATGAATCCCACTAAAAACCTGATAGAACCTAAACTTTACATGAATCCCACTAAAATCCTGATAGAACCTAAACCTTACATGAATCCCACTAAAAACCTGATAGAACCTAAACCTTACATGAATCCCACTAAAAACCTGATAGAGCCTAAACCTTACATGAATCCCACTAAAAACCTGATAGAACCTAAACCTTACATGAATCCCACTAAAAACCTGATAGAACCTAAACCTTACATGAATCCCACTATCAACCTGATATAACCTAAACCTTACATGAATCCCACTAAAAACCTGATAGAACCTAAACTTTACATGAATCCCAATAAAAACCTGATAGAACCTAAACCTTACATGAATCCCACTAAAAACCTGATATATCTTAAATTTACATGAATCCCAATAAAAACCTGATAGAACCTAAACCTTACATGAATCCCACTAAAAACCTGATAGAACCTAAACCTTATATGAATCCCACTAAAAACCTGATAGAACCTAAACCTTACATGAATCCCACTAAAAACCTGATAGAACCTAAAATTTACATGAATCCCACTAAAAACCTGATAGAACCTAAACCTTACATGAATCCCACTATAAACCTGATAGAACCTAAACCTTACATGAATCCCACTAAAAACCTGATAGAACCTAAACCTTACATGAATCCCACTAAAAACCTGATAGAACCTAAACCTTACATGAATCCCACTATAAACCTGATAGAACCTAAACCTTACATGAATCCCAATAAAAAGCTGATAGAACCTAAACTTTACATGAATCCCAATAAAAACCTGATAGAACCTAAACCTTACATGAATCCCACTAAAAACCTGATATATCTTAAATTTACATGAATCCCAATAAAAACCTGATAGAACCTAAACCTTACATGAATCCCACTAAAAACCTGATAGAACCTAAACCTTATATCAATCCCACTAAAAACCTGATAGAACCTAAACCTTACATGAATCCCACTAAAAACCTGATAGAACCTAAACTTTACATGAATCCCACTAAAAACCTGATAGAACCTAAACCTTACATGAATCCCACTATAAACCTGATAGAACCTAAACCTTACATGAATCCCACTAAAAACATGATAGAACATAAACCTTACATGAATCCCACTAAAAACCTGATAGAACCTAAACTTTACATGAATCCCACTAAAAACCTGATAGAACCTAAACCTTACATGAATCCCACTAAAAACCTGATAGAACCTAAACTTTACATGAATCCCACTAAAAACCTGATAGAACCTAAACCTTACATGAATCCCACTATAAACCTGATAGAACCTAAACCTTACATGAATCCCAATAAAAACCTGATAGAACCTAAACTTTACATGAATCCCAATAAAAACCTGATAGAACCTAAACCTTACATGAATCCCACTAAAAACCTGATATATCTTAAATTTACATGAATCCCAATAAAAACCTGATAGAACCTAAACCTTACATGAATCCCACTAAAAACCTGATAGAACCTAAACCTTATATCAATCCCACTAAAAACCTGATAGAACCTAAACCTTACATGAATCCCACTAAAAACCTGATAGAACCTAAACTTTACATGAATCCCACTAAAAACCTGATAGAACCTAAACCTTACATGAATCCCACTATAAACCTGATAGAACCTAAACCTTACATGAATCCCACTAAAAGCATGATAGAACATAAACCTTACATGAATCCCACTAAAAACCTGATAGAACCTAAACTTTACATGAATCCCACTAAAAACCTGATAGAACCTAAACCTTACATGAATCCCACTAAAAACCTGATAGAACCTAAACTTTACATGAATCCCACTAAAAACCTGATAGAACCTAAGCCTTACATGAATCCCACTAAAAACCTGATAGAACCTAAACCTTACATGAATCCCACTAAAAACCTGATAGAACCTAAACCTTTCATGAATCCCACTAAAAACCTGATATAACTTAAATTTACATGAATCCCAATAAAAAGCTGATAGAACCTAAATCTTACATGAATCCCACTAAAAACCTGATATAACTTAAATTTACATGAATCCCAATAAAAACCTGATAGAACCTAAACCTTACATGAATCCCACTAAAAACCTGATAGAACCTAAACCTTACATGAATCCCACTAAAAACCTGATAGAACTTAAACTTTACATGAACCCCACTAAAAACCTGATAGAAGATAAACTTCACATGAATCCCACTAAAAACCTGATAGAACCTAAACCTTACATGAATCCCACTAAAAACCTGATAGAACCTAAACCTTACATGAACCCCACTAAAAACCTGATAGAACCTAAACCTTACATGAATCCCACTAAAAACCTGATATAACTTAAATACATATGAACCCCACTAAAAACCTGATAGAAGATAAACTTCACATGAATCCCACTAAAAACCTGATAGAACCTAAACCTTACATGAATCCCACTAAAAACCTGATAGAACCTAAATCTTACATGAATCCCACTAAAAACCTGATAGAACCTAAACTTTACATGAATCCCACTAAAATCCTGATAGAACCTAAACCTTACATGAATCCCACTAAAAACCTGATAGAACCTAAACCTTACATGAATCCCACTAAAAACCTGATAGAGCCTAAACCTTACATGAATCCCACTAAAAACCTGATAGAACCTAAACCTTACATGAATCCCACTAAAAACCTGATAGAACCTAAACCTTACATGAATCCCACTATAAACCTGATATAACCTAAACCTTACATGAATCCCACTAAAAACCTGATAGAACCTAAACTTTACATGAATCCCAATAAAAACCTGATAGAACCTAAACCTTACATGAATCCCACTAAAAACCTGATATATCTTAAATTTACATGAATCCCAATAAAAACCTGATAGAACCTAAACCTTACATGAATCCCACTAAAAACCTGATAGAACCTAAACCTTATATGAATCCCACTAAAAACCTGATAGAACCTAAACCTTACATGAATCCCACTAAAAACCTGATAGAACCTAAACTTTACATGAATCCCACTAAAAACCTGATAGAACCTAAACCTTACATGAATCCCACTATAAACCTGATAGAACCTAAACCTTACATGAATCCCACTAAAAACCTGATAGAACCTAAACCTTACATGAATCCCACTAAAAACCTGATAGAACCTAAACCTTACATGAATCCCACTATAAACCTGATAGAACCTAAACCTTACATGAATCCCAATAAAAACCTGATAGAACCTAAACTTTACATGAATCCCAATAAAAACCTGATAGAACCTAAACCTTACATGAATCCCACTAAAAACCTGATATATCTTAAATTTACATGAATCCCAATAAAAACCTGATAGAACCTAAACCTTACATGAATCCCACTAAAAACCTGATAGAACCTAAACCTTA
Organism: Bathymodiolus brooksi; assembly: GCA_963680875.1. NCBI lineage: Eukaryota > Metazoa > Mollusca > Bivalvia > Mytilida > Modiolidae > Bathymodiolus > Bathymodiolus brooksi. The sequence continues at coordinate 16,497,109 of OY804580.1, forward strand.
TATCAATCCCACTAAAAACCTGATAGAACCTAAACCTTACATGAATCCCACTAAAAACCTGATAGAACCTAAACTTTACATGAATCCCACTAAAAACCTGATAGAACCTAAACCTTACATGAATCCCACTATAAACCTGATAGAACCTAAACCTTACATGAATCCCACTAAAAACATGATAGAACATAAACCTTACATGAATCCCACTAAAAACCTGATAGAACCTAAACTTTACATGAATCCCACTAAAAACCTGATAGAACCTAAACCTTACATGAATCCCACTAAAAACCTGATAGAACCTAAACTTTACATGAATCCCACTAAAAACCTGATAGAACCTAAGCCTTACATGAATCCCACTAAAAACCTGATAGAACCTAAACCTTACATGAATCCCACTAAAAACCTGATAGAACCTAAACCTTTCATGAATCCCACTAAAAACCTGATATAACTTAAATTTACATGAATCCCAATAAAAAGCTGATAGAACCTAAACCTTACATGAATCCCACTAAAAACCTGATATAACTTAAATTTACATGAATCCCAATAAAAACCTGATAGAACCTAAACCTTACATGAATCCCACTAAAAACCTGATAGAACCTAAACCTTACATGAATCCCACTAAAAACCTGATAGAACTTAAACTTTACATGAACCCCACTAAAAACCTGATAGAAGATAAACTTCACATGAATCCCACTAAAAACCTGATAGAACCTAAACCTTACATGAATCCCACTAAAAACCTGATAGAACCTAAACCTTACATGAACCCCACTAAAAACCTGATAGAACCTAAACCTTACATGAATCCCACTAAAAACCTGATATAACTTAAATACACATGAACCCCACTAAAAACCTGATAGAAGATAAACTTCACATGAATCCCACTAAAAACCTGATAGAACCTAAACCTTACATGAATCCCACTAAAAACCTGATAGAACCTAAATCTTACATGAATCCCACTAAAAACCTGATAGAACCTAAACTTTACATGAATCCCACTAAAATCCTGATAGAACCTAAACCTTACATGAATCCCACTAAAAACCTGATAGAACCTAAACCTTACATGAATCCCACTAAAAACCTGATAGAGCCTAAACCTTACATGAATCCCACTAAAAACCTGATAGAACCTAAACCTTACATGAATCCCACTAAAAACCTGATAGAACCTAAACCTTACATGAATCCCACTAAAAACCTGATATAACTTAAATATACATGAATCCCACTAAAAACCTGATATAGCTTAAATTTACATGAATCCCAATAAAAACCTGATAGAACCTAAACCTTACATGAATCCCACTAAAAACCTGATAGAACCTAAATCTTACATGAATCCCACTAAAAACCTGATAGAACCTAAACTTTACATGAATCCCACTAAAAACCTGATAGAACCTAAACCTTACATGAATCCCACTAAAAACCTGATAGAACCTAAACCTTACATGAATCCCACTAAAAACCTGATAGAACCTAAACTTTACATGAATCCCACTAAAAACCTGATAGAACCTAAACCTTACATGAATCCCACTATAAACCTGATAGAACCTAAACCTTACATGAATCCCACTAAAAACCTGATAGAACCTAAACCTTACATGAATCCCACTAAAAACCTGATAGAACCTAAACCTTACATGAATCCCACTATAAACCTGATAGAACCTAAACCTTACATGAATCCCAATAAAAACCTGATAGAACCTAAACTTTACATGAATCCCAATAAAAACCTGATAGAACCTAAACCTTACATGAATCCCACTAAAAACCTGATATATCTTAAATTTACATGAATCCCAATAAAAACCTGATAGAACCTAAACCTTACATGAATCCCACTAAAAACCTGATAGAACCTAAACCTTATATCAATCCCACTAAAAACCTGATAGAACCTAAACCTTACATGAATCCCACTAAAAACCTGATAGAACCTAAACTTTACATGAATCCCACTAAAAACCTGATAGAACCTAAACCTTACATGAATCCCACTATAAACCTGATAGAACCTAAACCTTACATGAATCCCACTAAAAACATGATAGAACATAAACCTTACATGAATCCCACTAAAAACCTGATAGAACCTAAACTTTACATGAATCCCACTAAAAACCTGATAGAACCTAAACCTTACATGAATCCCACTAAAAACCTGATAGAACCTAAACTTTACATGAATCCCACTAAAAACCTGATAGAACCTAAGCCTTACATGAATCCCACTAAAAACCTGATAGAACCTAAACCTTACATGAATCCCACTAAAAACCTGATAGAACCTAAACCTTTCATGAATCCCACTAAAAACCTGATATAACTTAAATTTACATGAATCCCAATAAAAAGCTGATAGAACCTAAACCTTACATGAATCCCACTAAAAACCTGATATAACTTAAATTTACATGAATCCCAATAAAAACCTGATAGAACCTAAACCTTACATGAATCCCACTAAAAACCTGATAGAACCTAAACTTTACATGAATCCCACTAAAAACCTGATAGAACCTAAGCCTTACATGAATCCCACTAAAAACCTGATAGAACCTAAACCTTACATGAATCCCACTAAAAACCTGATAGAACCTAAACCTTTCATGAATCCCACTAAAAACCTGATATAACTTAAATTTACATGAATCCCAATAAAAAGCTGATAGAACCTAAACCTTACATGAATCCCACTAAAAACCTGATATAACTTAAATTTACATGAATCCCAATAAAAACCTGATAGAACCTAAACCTTACATGAATCCCACTAAAAACCTGATAGAACCTAAACCTTACATGAATCCCACTAAAAACCTGATAGAACTTAAACTTTACATGAACCCCACTAAAAACCTGATAGAAGATAAACTTCACATGAATCCCACTAAAAACCTGATAGAACCTAAACCTTACATGAATCCCACTAAAAACCTGATAGAACCTAAACCTTACATGAACCCCACTAAAAACCTGATAGAACCTAAACCTTACATGAATCCCACTAAAAACCTGATATAACTTAAATACACATGAACCCCACTAAAAACCTGATAGAAGATAAACTTCACATGAATCCCACTAAAAACCTGATAGAACCTAAACCTTACATGAATCCCACTAAAAACCTGATAGAACCTAAATCTTACATGAATCCCACTAAAAACCTGATAGAACCTAAACTTTACATGAATCCCACTAAAATCCTGATAGAACCTAAACCTTACATGAATCCCACTAAAAACCTGATAGAACCTAAACCTTACATGAATCCCACTAAAAACCTGATAGAGCCTAAACCTTACATGAATCCCACTAAAAACCTGATAGAACCTAAACCTTACATGAATCCCACTAAAAACCTGATAGAACCTAAACCTTACATGAATCCCACTAAAAACCTGATATAACTTAAATATACATGAATCCCACTAAAAACCTGATATAGCTTAAATTTACATGAATCCCAATAAAAACCTGATAGAACCTAAACCTTACATGAATCCCACTAAAAACCTGATAGAACCTAAATCTTACATGAATCCCACTAAAAACCTGATAGAACCTAAACTTTACATGAATCCCACTAAAAACCTGATAGAACCTAAACCTTACATGAATCCCACTAAAAACCTGATAGAACCTAAACCTTACATGAATCCCACTAAAAACCTGATAGAACCTAAACCTTACATGAATCCCACTAAAAACCTGATAGAACCTAAACCTTACATGAATCCCACTATAAACCTGATAGAACCTAAACCTTACATGAATCCCACTAAAAACCTGATAGAACCTAAACTTTACATGAATCCCAATAAAAACCTGATAGAACCTAAACCTTACATGAATCCCACTAAAAACCTGATATATCTTAAATTTACATGAATCCCAATAAAAACCTGATAGAACCTAAACCTTACATGAATCCCACTAAAAACCTGATAGAACCTAAATCTTACATGAATCCCACTAAAAACCTGATAGAACCTAAACTTTACATGAATCCCACTAAAAACCTGATAGAACCTAAACCTTACATGAATCCCACTAAAAACCTGATAGAACCTAAACCTTACATGAATCCCACTAAAAACCTGATAGAACCTAAACCTTACATGAATCCCACTAAAAACCTGATAGAACCTAAACCTTACATGAATCCCACTATAAACCTGATATAACCTAAACCTTACATGAATCCCACTAAAAACCTGATAGAACCTAAACTTTACATGAATCCCAATAAAAACCTGATAGAACCTAAACATTACATGAATCCCACTAAAAACCTGATATATCTTAAATTTACATGAATCCCAATAAAAACCTGATAGAACCTAAACCTTACATGAATCCCACTAAAAACCTGATAGAACCTAAACCTTATATGAATCCCACTAAAAACCTGATAGAACCTAAACCTTACATGAATCCCACTAAAAACCTGATAGAACCTAAACTTTACATGAATCCCACTAAAAACCTGATAGAACCTAAACCTTACATGAATCCCACTATAAACCTGATAGAACCTAAACCTTACATGAATCCCACTAAAAACCTGATAGAACCTAAACCTTACATGAATCCCACTAAAAACCTGATAGAACCTAAACCTTACATGAATCCCACTATAAACCTGATAGAACCTAAACCTTACATGAATCCCAATAAAAACCTGATAGAACCTAAACTTTACATGAATCCCAATAAAAACCTGATAGAACCTAAACCTTACATGAATCCCACTAAAAACCTGATAATATCTTAAATTTACATGAATCCCAATAAAAACCTGATAGAACCTAAACCTTAC